>JAGFMF010011942.1:9233180-9408352 GCA_019455555.1 Galemys pyrenaicus | reverse complement strand
GGTCCCCTCCCTGGCCGGCAGCAGGGATCGAACTCGTGCTGCAGTGGCTGCGGTCTGCTTCATAGTGCGTTGCTTAACCCACTGCGCCACCAGGGAGGCTCTGTTTCCCACATTAAGAATCTTTATTTAATAGTTTACATTTAAAATCCTGCTCAAATTATTACTACCTCTGCAATGAACTCCATATGCTACTGGTGAATATAAAAAGTGATATAAGCCAACTCTCTGGAGAGTAATTTGGTTTGAAGCTATTTATCCATCAAATAGCTTTTCTATTCTGGCAATTTTTCCTGAAAAAAAAAATTGGAAATTCAGACACTTATGTATGTATGTATATTTATGCATTGACATAAAAAGCTGTCTGTGCTGCCATTATTTGTAAAAGCAAAAAGTTGGAAATGGTACTTTTTGAAGGGTATATTTATACAAATTATAATACTTTTATCAAGTGGACTATTAAGTCATTAAGACCATATTTTTTTGGAGAAAGTAATGTATAAAAATGCTGTTTATATAAGTGAAAATATGGCATACAAAATTTTATATGCAACATCTCTTTATGTTTTAAAAAATAAGCTTCAGTCAGTATTCTACTTTCATGTCATTGAACAAATTCTTTCAGCATCAGGGACTTTGCATGTTCTGACTCCTCTCCCTGGAATTTCCATTGATCCTAATGCTGATTTGTTTTCATTTTTTTGGTTTTTGTTTAAATCTATCATTTCAGGGAAACTTACCCTAACTTATACACCAGATTTCTCCCCTTACTGATGTCCATGTTTAATCTAAGTATCTAACTTTCTTCCACTGAGGTGAATTCAGCCTTTCTTTTTGGAAGGTTTGCTCCTAGGTCTCTAAGGTATTTTGTCTATTTTCTCTCTAAGAGCCTATTCTTATGATCTGAATGCAACAAATATGTACTAAATGTTTTTACAACAAATATGTAAAAAATGTACTAAGGGCCAGACCCACTTTTCCATTTCTTAAGGTTTTTAAAATTACCTTCTATGACCTTAATATGTCCAGAATGAAGTGGGACCCCTGTCATACATCACTCACAAAAAATAACTCCAAATATATTAAAAACTTAAATGTAAGATCTGAAACTATAGAACTCCTAGAAAAAAAAAAACAACAGGAAAAAAATTTCCCAGTATAGGTCTTTGTAATGATTTTTCAGACATGACACCAAAAACATAAGTAACAAAGCAAAATAAACAAGTGGGACTATATCAGACTAAAAGCTTCTACATAGTAAAGGAAATAACAAATTTAAAAGGCAACTTACAGAATGGGAGAAAATTTTTGCAAACCATGTATCTGATAAGCAGTTAATATTCAAAATACATGAAGAAGTAAAGCAACTCAATAGCAAAAACCCCCAACAATTTGATTACAAAGAGGGTAAAGGATTTTCCCAAAGAGAATATTAAATGGTCAACAGATACATGAAAAGGTGCCCAGTATCACTATTTAGGAAGTGCAAGTCAAAACCCACAAAGCTATCATCTTACACCTCTTAGAATGATTATTATCAAAAACAGAAGATAAGTGCTGGATAGGAGGCAGAGAAAAGGGAACTCTTGTGCATTGTTGGTGGGAACAAAAATTGGCAAAGCTAATATGGAATACAGTATGTGAGTTCCTTAAAAATTAAAACTAGAACTACCATATGAGCCAGCAATTCTACTCTTGCAGATATAGTCAAAGTAAATGAAACCAATATCTCAAAGCAATATGTGTACCCCCAGATTCACAATATCATTATTCATAATAGGCAAGACATGGAAACAGAATCTGTTGATAGATAAATGGATAGAAAAAGTGGCATACCAATGAACTATGATGGAAAGTTATCGGTGCCTTGGTGGTGGACATGGTGTAATAAAATACATTTAAAAAGGTGTGAGTGAACTATATCCCACTAAAATATACACAATGTTGTAAACCACTGAAACAGCAATGAAAATAATTTAATATAAAAAAAGATAGAAAATGTGGTGCATATATATATGTATATAGTAGAATATAATTCAATCACTTAAAAAAATAGTATATTCTACCATTTGTCAACAAGAAAGATCCTTAAGGGCATCATGCTAAATCATCAGAGAAAGACAATTGCTATATAATTTCACCTACACATGGAATCTAAAACCACTGATCTCATAGAACTGAAGAGTAGCTGGTGATTGTTGAGTGTTGGGGGGTCAAGAATCAGGGTGGGATATGTGTGAGGATGGTCAAAGGATAAACACTTCCAGTTATTAGATGAATAAATTACTGCAATCTAGTGTTAAGCATGGTAACTACAGTTAACAAGTAATACATGAAGATTGCTTAGAGAGCACATCTTAAAAGTTCTTACCACACACCATAAAATTACAACTATGTGTGAAGTGATGACTGTATTAACTCACCTTATTGTAGTAATCATTTCACAATATATATGCATATCAAATCATCACATTGTATACCTTAAACTTACACATGTCAAATCTCAATAAAGCTGGAAAAATAAATAAACATCTCATTGTGTAGGCAATGAGGGCAAATAGCACAGAAGAAAATAAGTTGCTGCTGATAAAACTTAGGGCAGTTGTAAATATGAAACTGTGACCTGCGGGTCTTTGTATTTCTGGAGTGTGAATGTCAGCAGCCAGGGTTCCCTGTACCACCTGTAATTCCTGTAAGTTCAGAGGATGAGTGCCTGCTGAGAGTGATATCAGGCAGGGAATCAGAGCCAGGTGTGGCTTCTCTTCCAGGTAGAAGGGACACAGGTGCCCTGGAGAGCTTTAAGGTGCAATCAAACCTACTTAAGATTCTAAGCAGCATATGTCAAGAGCTTTCAATAAAAATACTTTATTCACAGACTTATGCTCAAGTCTGAATGGAATCCCCAGCTTTCCCTTCAAACTTCAAGCTATATTCTTCATATCCCCTGCTGTTTCCCACCTTCCAACTGGCTGTAATGCCAGTTCCCATGATTTTTGTTCTTGCTGCTAAAGGGCACTGCTTCTAGTCCCTTCCCAACCCCAGAATCAATGAGATTAATCTCCAGCTCTTAAAACCCAGTGTCCAGGATTCTGGAAGTGATGGTCCCAATGGACAAAGAGTTGGCACTCAGTCCTCTGCACAGATGGGGTTACCCTGTGGCATCCTGATGCAACACAAGACTGTGGCCTTCACATGCTGGCCGACTGCACAGTAACCCTCAAGCTCCTAGCACCATGCCTATAACACAGTTCACAAAACCTCACTAGCACTCATTGCAGTCAACTCTTGACATCATGTTATGCACTTACAATTGTGACAACTTTGACCACTCTTCTGGACCCATGAAATGTCATTTTTTCATCTTGAGGTGCAAATTAGACTTTATTGTGTATGTAGCTGATACATAGAGACTGACTGAGCTGAATCAACTGCACAGGGTCAAAGTGTAACTTTATGTATTTTCTTACATCATGTGGACAGTGATATAAACTGTCTTTAGTGGACAGAGGGAATCCTTAACATTTTACCTACAGTATACTGTAATTTGTGGGGGAGTTTATATGCTATGGAGGTATGTGTAAAAGTGGACATCCAAGAGGGGATCTTCTTGATTTTCGTAAGAGTGTTACAACCCTGATTTTCTAACTTTTTTTAAAAAAAAAAAACTAAGATAAAGCAAAGTAAATGCCATGTCTTCACTCAAGCAAGGTTAACTAAGTGTCTTCAGACTATCAATAGATCAGGAAAGTTGCTTTGGAGAGTGTCCATTTAACAGATCTTAGCCACAGAGGTGGGCAAACCTATGACATGGCCTCAAAATGCGTCCTCACTTCCCCTACCCCAAAGCAAAGGAAGCTCCAGCTGCATGCCATTCAAGGGCCAGCAGTAGGCATTTGGGGCAACCCTCCAAAAACCCTGCCTGCCCCTATACCCACATAGGGTGGTTAATGCAGGCCTCCTCCCCTGTGGAGAGTTAATTGGAAATGTTACACTTCAAGAGGAAAAACAAGAGTAATGGAAAAGGAATCTGAGTGTGACCAAGCCTTAACTGAAAACAGGCTTTGGCTTCTCCTAGGCTGGGAAACAGGGAGGAGAAGCTGCCAGAGAGGGAGCAATGGCAGATGCTCATTTGAGGATACAAGAAGGTATGTGTGTAAAAACCCAAAATGAAAAGACAAGGAAAAATTGGGGACACTTGGTGGGGAGGGGTGAAGGGAGGGTTGAGGGGAGACAGGAGCACGGGGGACTGAGGTGATGGTGCACTGGTGATATGGTGATGGGGAATACATGGGGATAACAATTGATGTCAAATATATATAAATTAAAAAAATGAAAAGAAGGTATGTATGTATGGTGGGGGACCCATGCGAAGGTTTGTGATTTTGGAGGGAGTTGGAAAGAGAGAGGGAAGTTCAGTGTAAAGAATGAATTGAAGCAAGGCTATGGTGGTGACTAAGCAGAGGAAAGGTTTTGAGATTTCTTCTGTTTCTACTTTCTTTTGAAGTTAGGCTAGGGTGAGAAAGGGAATGATAGAGGTAGCATCAATGTGGGTTTTGTCTGGTGACCTCTGAAAATATTGGAGCTTTTGATGAATTAGTGACTTGTAATTCAACAAATAAATACTCAGTATGGCTCTAGTCATGTCTCCCACTCTCCTCAGAACTCATTCCTATCCATATAGGCTCTCCCCTTCTCAGGCTCCCTTCCTATGCTTCTCTTGGCTGCCCTCCTATTAGCTCCTGCCACAATGACTTTATTTTTATAGAGACCCAGTTTTTTCTCATACCAAACTTATGGGGAATTTAAGTCCAAATATTATAAATGAAGATGCCTGGCTTGATGTCTTGGGGTCCAGTTTACTGTTTTCAAACTCATTTATTCATTCCATAAACTTTTCCTGAGCCCATTCTGAGCCAGAAATGATGGTAAGCATCATTTGGAAAGTACAGATGGAGTCACTTTTCTCTCCCAGTGAGAGACAAATAAGTAATAGGAAGTCAAGGAGATAGAAGGAACCATGAAATCCCAGGAGAAGGGCACCTGACAGTCTTGAGAGGTGAAAACTTCTTGGAAAAGACATTTGAATGTATTCCTGAACAGTGAGTGTGAGTTGCCCACACAAGACAGTAAGAGGAGAACTTGGGGACAGAAGATTTGGCTCACATCTCAGCATTGCTTCCTCCAAACTGGGGGAGTCTGTTTGGTCATTTATGTAATTTGTCCAATGACACCTACCCTACTGGTTGTTCATGAAGACTATAAAATAGCAAAGTACAAGATGATATATTCTGGTTTCTTCGTCCCAGTGATCTTCATCTCCATCCTCTTCTCCATCCTCTTAGCACTCAGCAGCTCAACCTCTAAGACCTTTATCCATGATTATCCCTGCATCTCATTTCCTCACCTATCTCTGGATCCTTAAAAGGGCCTTAGTCTACAATGAACCTCTCTTACTAGTTCAATCTCTGACTTTCCCTTGGTCTCTATTTCTGAATCTATACATATCCTCCCTATCCTTAAAAAATAAAAAATTAAAAGTGGGCCTCCCCGGTGGCACAAGGGGTTAAGCTCTGCGCTATGATGCATCCACTGCCACTGCAGCATGAGTTCGCTCCCTGGCCATGGAGGTGACCTACTTGGCGCAGCAGACCTCTCCTGCCTTGCCTGCTGCTCATCTCAGTCTATCTGTCTGTTTTGTTTGCCACTCAGTCTCTGGTGAATCCTCTTATCCCCCACACCTCTGGCCTGTACCCCAGTTCTTGTATACATAAATACATAAATTTTTAAAAAAACCCAAAAGCCACACCTCCATTCTGCTATCTGCTTTCTATATCTAGTCCCCATTTTACTCTAAAATGGTATTTATAATTATAGCATTTCTCTGTACCACTCATCCCCCTCACCTATAAATCCTTTCAAATCTGTTTTTCACCCTCAGCAGTCAACAAAAGCACAGATATTTTCCTTAAAGATCATTGACCCTTTCTTAATCTTTAATCTTCTCAAGTCGATATCTGCAGCATCTTTTGAGGCTGGTAGCCCCAGTCTTTAAAAAACACTGTTTTTGTTCTTGACTTTCTTCCCTTTGGCTGTACTCCCTCCCCTCTCACCATCCATTTCTGTTTTGTTCTCTTCCTCCTGTACACACTTGAACATGCATATTTGTAAAAAACCAGCCTTCAATTCTCTTTTTTCTCCCCATACTCTCCACTGTATTGCTGGACAAACTCATTTGATTCTATGACTTAAATGGTCATTTTCCTGGTGATGCTCTCAAATATTTGTCTTATTGACTTTGTCTTATTGACTTTGCAATCACTTGGGAAAAAAAAAACCTGTTATGTTATCTTGAAGAGTTACTTAGTTATATAGTTATAAGCTTTATGATCCAGCATTTCTACTCCTAGGTATAAGGCCAACAATAACTCGAACATATACAGCTTGTGTAAGTTGCGTAAAAAGGGGCTCTCAGATCACTGTTCTGAATAACAAAAACAAAAACAAAAAAATACCTGGAAACAACTCAATTGCCCAAAGATAATGGATAAGTAGACAGTGAATTTTCATGTGTTGGAATATTATACAGGAGTTAAAACTAATAATATTTAGCTACACATAACATGTATGAATCTTAGTGATATAATGTTGACTGACAAATGCGAGTTCTAGCATTACAGTATAGCTTCTTTATAAAGTTCAAAAACAAATGAAATAAATCAGTTTACTTTTGGGGCCTCCCTGGTGGTGCAGCAGGTTGAGCGCTGTACTGTGAAGCATCTGCGGCACAGCAGCTCGAGTTAGATCCCCAGCCAGGGAGGGGACCCACATGGCACAGCAGATGTCCCCTGCCTCATCTGCTGCTCCCCTCAGGAGTGTATTTTGGTCAATCTGCCTGTTCCGCTCCCCACTCTGTCTGGTGATCCTCTCACCTCCCATGACTCTGGCCTGCACCCCAGCTCTTGTATGCATATATAAAAATAATCTTTAAAAATTCATAATAATATTTGATTTAGATTCATAAATAATCTAAAAAATCTTTAAAAAATACTTTTTAGAGAAGAATATATGTAATAAAACAGAAAACAAAGTAAAGGAATTATTGATAGGATTCAGGATCAATATTTCCCCTGAACAGTAGGTTTGGCATATGAATGAGCACTTGGGTAGGTGTTGGCTATTGGTAATGTTTAGCTCTTGTGTTGGGTGATGGATTAATAATATCCAGCATATTATTAATGGTAAAATAAGTAAAACAGGGTCATGCATGCATTGATGATGAAGAGAAAAACTCCAAATATCTCTGCCAAATGCCATTTCTATTTTTCTAGCTACCAGTTACCATCTTCAATTGATTATTTCATTAACTCTTGAAACTCAAGCGTGAAAGAGCAAGTTTATGTTCATCTTCAAATTTGATTAGTCTCCTTAATCTCAAGCTCTTGGAAGTGGCCTTCATCTTGTCCAAGGCAGTTCAAATGACCTTCACCTACATGTCCATAGACTCTGTTTCCCCTTATTTATTTGCTAGCCAAGGCTTACTTCAATCAGGAAAGGAATCTGCCAAGGAAGAGGCAGAGTCAGAATTTTGGTCCTCACGTCTCATCACCTCTGTACAGGTGATGGTGGATCAAAGTAATCCCTGGCAATGATCTCTGGCATTGACTTGAGGGTTCATCTGCCCTTCCTAGCAGGGAAGCTGAGGCACCAATCTGCTATTTCTATAGACCTACCTTCTGTTGAGCTCTTGTCTTTCCAAATTCAGGCTGCTGAGCACCCAGACCCACCCCCTGAATTCTTGCCCAGTGTTCTGGCTTTGACAACATTTGCCAGGCCTGCTGGACAGCTCTTGAGGCCACCCTGTAGGGAGGAGGCTACAGTGGGCTCAGTGTTGATGGAAATAAACAGGTCTTGTGAGCAGCTGGGCTCAAGGTAGACCCAGCCAGATGGAATCCTGACTTTTTTATAGGCCCTGTTAAGCATCAATTTCTAAGAGCAACCATGGAGTACAGCCTCAGTGGGTACCTCTAGGAGTGGGGAGGGAGGACAGGCAGAGGCCGGGAGGGAGGAAGGAGGTTGTAAGCACAGCCTCAATAACTGCTTCTCTGCCCAGAGAAGTGATTATTCCTAATAAGGACACAGCAGTTCCTGTTTACAGTTATTCCAAACATCCCTCACACCACAATCCATTGCGAAATACATGCCAAGGACTAGCAAGCAATCTTTTTTTTTTAAAGACTCCTCTGACTTTACAGCTGGTTAGGTCTTCAACCTGGCTGGATTCTGCCTTCCACTTCCTGGTAGATTGGGCACATTCTCTCCATGTCAGTTAGACCAAGTTCTCTGCTTTATTTTGTGTCCACTGGCCTGACTCCCATTGTGGGCTTAAGCTCATGAGCAAGAACACCTCCAGACTGGCAAGACCATTAGCATGTATTCAGGTGTCAAGTCACCAAACACAGAAATTCCTCAAAATGCAAAGTAGACAATTTCTAACAGAATATTCTAAGAGACTGACTGTAAAGAGAAATTACGTCATTCAACTCCTACTGCTTCATGTCCTCTTAGAAGAGATGTTTCCCAACCAGCTCTGCCATAAATTAGGATGTAGAGTTCGCCTAGGAGATGTCTCAGGGCACAGAAGAGAGAAGAATTTTCTTTCTTTAGGCAGCTTGAGGAAGCCTTGCTTTTTATTTTTTCTGAACCACTCAACAAACATTTACTAAGAATTGACAGTAGTGCTATTTCCAGGACTGTTATCTTTTTGAGTTTTTAAAAGACCTTTAGTCTTAATTTTGATTACTCATTCCTTCTCTGCCTACTAAAAACAAAATAGCAGGCTCAAATGGTGTTATTTGTGCTAAACCATACATCACCAAACAGAGACTTTTAACTTAACTCTCAGTGCTCTAGGCCTCCCTGGTGGCACAGTGGGTTAAGCAACACACTATGAAGCAAACCTCAGCCACTACAGCATGAGTTCGATCCCTGCTGCCGGCCAGGGAGGGGACCCGCATGGCACAGCAGACCTCTCCTGTCTCGCCCGCTGTTCCCCTCAGCAGTGTACTTCAGTTGATCTGCCTTTTCTGCTCTCTGCTCTGTCTCTGGTGGATCCTCTCACCTCCCACACCTCTGGCCTGTACCCCAGTGCTTGTATGCATAAATAAATAAATCTTTAAAAAAAAAAACTTTCAGTGTTCCCAGAATACAATCTTAAACTAGCTAATCCAGAACTGCCTAATCAGCATTAACTAGGTAATCTGCTAATAACCTTGTTATCGCCTAATGAAATGTGACCTTGCAGTAACCAGTATGCCATTTTGCCTAGGGCAATATCCTTATTCCGGTCCCTTCTACCTATAAAATTCAGTCATTTTGTACAGTTCTTTAGAGCACTTTCCTATCTGTTAGTTTGGATGCTGCCTGATTCATGAATTGCTGAATAAAAGCCATAAGACATTTAAAATCTACTCCATTGAATTTTGTTTTTGGTGGGGGGGGGGGCACTTTCTTTTCTTCTCTCTCTTTTTTTTTAACCTCCTTCATCAAAGCTCCCTCTCTAAGGACAGGGCAATTTCAAAATACTTTCCATTGCAAGACAGGAATAGGAAGGAAGATGTTGTTAAAATATCCTTGGTGATAGGAGCTTGGAGTCAGGTTTCAGCAGGGTCTTGTGAGTTTCGTTCTCCAAAATTCTGGGACCTAGGGCAAGAATAAAATACTTAACCTCCACTGTAGAGATTAAAATAGTTACCCCTTAGAACAGAGTAGTGGTGAGAATTAAATAAGATAATGTATGTAGAGTCCTTAGGATAATTAGCATTATAATGATTAATAAATGATAGTTATTGTTATTTTATTATTCATTAGTGCCATTTGTATTATTTTATTAATATCACTGCCTCATCTAACTGAAACTCATCTAAGAAATTCACGCATCTGGATCTCAGCCAAAAATTAGTAAGTCAAAAGAAAAAGATCTCTGAGCAGCTAAAATTAGTGTCTGTGGGTTGAAAAAAAATACTTTATTCACAGGTGAGATTTTTATTTTGAGACTGACTGATATTGAGACTGATATTATTTTGAGACTGACTGATATATTAAGCTCACAGCAGATGAGAAGCAGCAAATTAAACAGAGAAGCACATGGTGAGCATTAACTGTGAGAGATGGATTCTGATAATAACGAGAACTACAGAAATGAGACATAAGAATTAGAACTACACACTATTTGGGGTTAACTTATTTGAATGGGGCATTTTATTGAATACCCACAGGTGATAGGTAGCTTACTGGGTAGACTGGGGTATATTATTTAAATAAATCATCACAGAAATCCTCTGCAGTATATTTTTATCCTTGATATTACAAAGGTAAACATGGAGGTTCACAGAGTTTGAGACATTTATTACAAAGTGAGCAAGGGGATCTCACCTCAGAGCCTATGTGAATTGAAAGCCTCCCCATTTCTGATACTCCACACTCCCCCACTTAGTTTTATAGATCTCTAAAGGACTTGAGTCCCTCCCTCTTTTCTTCCTTCCCTTTATCATCTCCCTCTCTCCATTCCATTCTCCTCTTTCTCTTTTGGAAGGAAGATAACTAGAGCAGAGTCCCTCATCTAAGGGTTATTAAAAAACAGAAACAAAAACAACCCTTTTATTTTGAATGATTTTAGGTTCATAAGAAGCTGCAAAGATAGTTCCAATGCACCATTCTCCCAGTTTCCCCAATGATATCATCTTATATAAATAAAGTTCATTATCAAAGCAAGGAAATTAACTTTGGCAAAATACCATTGAATAGACTACAGAACTTATTTGGATTTCACTAATATTTGCATGAGCTAATTTCTCAAGGAAGTCTAGGATTTCTGTTAGCATAGCATTTGTTTATAATAGAAATTCCTCAAGTGAAATTAAACTCAAGTTTAAGACATTAAGAAAAGGTGTATGACTTTCGGAAAAGATTGCATGTAAAATTTAGGCACTTAAAGGGTTAAACATTTTGTTATATGGAGTATTCAAAGCAATGAATTTTCCAAAGCAGTCTAGACAGATTTCACCTCTAGATAGCCAGAGCTGAGAGTCTTTGATTCAGAACCTGGTGGAAGTAGCCAAGTCAATGATATAAAAACCTTGCAAAGAATTTAGTACACATTCAAGGTTAACTGTACAGAGGTTTTTTCCACCGTGTTGCTCTTTCACTTTCAAAATGTACTGGCACGCCATACTACACAGTGTGGGCAGAATATTTGTAAGTTTGCTATCTCCTCAATTCCTTCCATGTGTGGTATGGAATGTGAGTGCTGCAGACGGGCATTTCAGAACACAATTTTCCATAGGTACATTCACCACTACCCCTGAAGCACTTATCTGATCCAGTTTACTGGGGTGTGAGATTACTCTTTTCTTTCACTTTGAGAGTACTTGGAAATATTGAAGTGAGAGAGAGAGAGCCATGTGCTGGTTCTGACTTGGGCATGCTCAGACAGACAGAATTGAACTGTTTCTGCGGACTCTGACCCATACCAGCAAAGAGCAGAGCCCCTTCAGCAACAGCTTTTGTGCTCGCTCATCTCGCTCTTCTCTCCTTTTCCTTCCTGCTGGTGTTGGACTTTCTAGGCAGCTGTTCTTGTATCCCAAAATGAACAAAAAAAGCTACCCCCACCCCATGCCATTTTATAGAGATAGACCACCGGACTCAGCAAGTAGGTGCCAAACTGGTCCTGGTATCTTCACCCTCAACTGTTTTTCGCCTCTGTCATCTCCATTTTTGCTGGTACATCACCATCCTCTGAGATGCAGAGACTTAAAACTTGAATGATGCTCTTAGTGCTGCCTTTTCCTTTGCTCTCATATTTGCTCAGTGCTTAGTACTTTCGATTCCATCTCTTGCTCATCTTTCCTTCTGTCCTGTCAATTTCATTTGCACTTTTTTGAATCTTGGACAGGCAGGAAGGAAGCTGGCCACTCATCCTTACCAGACTGTGAACTCTCTGAGGGTGGGGACTACATTGTGGCCAGCATTTTGTTTCTGACATGTACGTGCCAATCTTGACAGATGGTAGGCCCTCAGTGATAGCTGGATGATTAACTCAGATGCTGAATATTATTCCTGGAGGACTCATTCCCCAGGCTTGGCTCTGCTCCATTTAGGCTTGGCTCCAAGGTCACAGAGGAAAGAAGACAATGGAGACACTGGCCAGGTGGCCTAAGGAACAGGGGTCTCCTTATGCTTCTGCTTCTCACTGTTTGCTTAGGCCACTATTACTGAAAACTTTGTATTCTCACACTGGGACAAGTGAGCTTTTTATCTGAGATTATCAATTGTGGATCCAGAAATCCTACTACCTATTCACAGCAACATACAGTCACTTCATTCAACAACTATTTGCTGAACTTCCTTGTGTTAGGTACGCTGCAGTTTTTCTTCATTAGGCTCTTATATTTTTGATTGCTCACTCATTCTGTTTACACAGGACACTGATATACAAACATTATAAGTGTGTGCATGTGTGTGCATGAGTGAATGTGTGTTTTTGTACATCAGCATTGCTTCGATATTCACCCACCCTCCCATTTCACCTATAAGTGAATCAGAACTTAAAGATTAATAAAGTGGTGACTCTCAGTTTTCAGGGCCAGTATTGGACAAGGCCTTCACAGACAACATGGGCCATCTTACATTCCGTGTCTCATGCCCCACCTGGAGATCAATCAGATCATTGAAAATCTGTCTCACAGAACTACATTTTTGTGCTGCATTCGGGTGGATCTTCTTTGCCAGGTACTTTCAAACTTCAAAAGTTGTCTCTAACACCCTGGGATTTATGTCTTACCTACTTAGGAAGATAATCAGGTCGCAGCTGGCATTTTGCAGTAATAAACATTAAATATGCATCTGGGATATTCGTTGTAAAATATGGTTGGGAGTCTCCAGACAGATTAAGCTTTGTCACACTGAGTACTGAAGGGTCAGAGATTCGAGTGTGACAGCACGGCCTGCCAAACCTGAGCTTCCAGCTATGCTTTGATTCACTGAAGAGAAGGGATATGAGCTTGGGCTATGCTGGCTCTGAAACCCTTGAGCTCTGCAAAAATGAGGATTTTTTGGAAAGGCCCTCAAACTTTTTGCATTAAAGGCAATGTGTTTTGGGGAAAACACACTTCCTGTTTTTTATCCTGAAAACAAGCTTTTAAAACAAAATAATGCTCATAAAGTTTCTGCAACATCAAATAGGTCTTGCATAACAATATTTTGATGATGTAAGGGTAAGTAAATCAAAAGCATACACATTAAATGTCCCTTAGAATACATACATTGTTGGGTGGGAGGTGGGTTTTTCTGAAGCCCAAATGTTGGAGAAATAGGTAGTCATTTGATGAATAATACCACACAAAACCAGGCTTTCCTACCTCTGACAGAATGCCAAGAGCATTTTCTGCATTTCCAAGATCTTAACCCCAATCCTCTCAATCCTGGGAGAGTATCTCCCACCCTGGCAAGGAAAGCCAAGCAAAGCAGTAATAGTTTTCATGGCAGGAGCAGGAGTGAGATAATGGTCATAGCTTCACAGTTAACCTTTGGACTGGCCAATTTAGAATTGCTGAGGGAACATAACAACATTACAGCTTTTGGTTTCATACACATGTAGTGTCTTAGCTATCCTACTCCACAAACGTGTGAGGCCATAGTAAAGAGTTTTTTCCACCAGCATGTCAAATGTTGGCTTTGGTCCAAACCAAAATTTAGCTACCCCTGGGGCATCATAACAGGTCTAAAGAACTTGGCCTCATTCTAGTGTCGCTCAACCAATCGACTAACGTTAAATGCCTCCGAGAGCCAGGCAGTAGTAAGATGGACGTGGAGGTGGAGGAGGAAGGGCATAAAAAAGTTCAGAAACTCAGACAGTTCCCAATTTCAAGCAGCCAGTGATATAGCTGAGAGCTATAATGCATTGGGAATTACCAAATGTCACAAAGCAGTACAGATAAGGAGTGCTAACTAGCAAGGTTCTCTGAAAGGGGAGAAATGTTTGATGGGCTTTGAGGATTGAGCTTGTCTACTCACTTGCGAAATGTTTAGTGACCACATGCCTCATGCAGTACACAAGGGCCAGAATGGGGGCACAAAGATGACCTTGATAGGTCTGGTCTTTAACCTTGGGAAGCTTGCATTTGAGCTGGGACAATAGGCATGAAATAGCAGATTACATTATTTATCCTTAACTGTAATTGTGAGTGGTAAAAAGAAGAACAGGATGGTGAAAGGAGTCTCTAGACTTCAGAAGGTCTCTAGAAGGCACTAGACCAAATTTCATGAGTTATCTTGTCTTAGTCCTTAGCTTAAGTATGGTCCATGACCTGCTTGTTATAAATGCAGAATCTCAGACCCTCCCCAGGTATTAGTGAATCAGAATATACAATTTAACTCAATGCCAGGTGGTTCATAATGCACATTCGATTTCTAGAAACAGTGTTAAGTGAAAGAGTAGAGGACTCTTGGATGAGATAAGTGTTAGAAGATGTGGATTAAACAGGACAGACATTCCTTTCCTGGATGATAATCACAAACCTGAATTGTTAGAGAAGAACCTGTATCTCTTACCTAGATTCTGAAAGGATACCCAAGGTCAGATAACATCTCTCGGGGCTTCTTGAGTATATTGTTTTCACTGATGTGTCTACTGGATTAGGATGCTCTCATGTAAAATAGGAGATCTATTCTGTTTGGCATCAATATTTCCCTCCCTCTGCTCAGTGTCGGCTAATGCTTTCCAGATGAGGTGCGAGCAGCTGCTAATTGTACCCGGATCAGTCTTGATTTGTGTTTCAGTCAGCAAGGCACCTCACTAATGGGTCTGAAACTTGGCAGTGGGCCTGGGACCAGTGTCAAAGGAAACAGATCTGAAAGACATACTGAGAAAGGCAGGGAGGCAGGGAGTGGAAGGAGAAGGTTTGGAGGATGAAAGGAGGGTGTATGTGTGTGGAGGAGGGGTGGGGAGTCAAAGGATAAGAGAGAACTAGAGAGCCTTTTGGGGAAAGTTATCAGAGAAACAGTAGGAAAGCAGGGGATGTCCAGGAGGGAGAGTGAGGCAGACCCAGGAGTAGAGTGGGGAGGCAAAGGGAGAAGAATAATGGCATCTATATACCTGACAGAAAGAAGATAATCAAACTGACAGTATTTTGTGATGGGATCTTGAAAGCTGATGGTGTCTGTGGTTGCTCACAGGAACACTGTACATGGGGAATGTCAGACAGGGCAGCTCCCACCCCCACCCTCCTTGCCCTTTCTGTAGGCAGTAATCTGATGCGTCTCTTCCCTTCTCTCTAGCCCCCAAGATTTGGCAGAGAGCACTGAACTCTGAAAGCAGCCAGCAAGTGAGGGCTCAAGTTCCAAGCCTGACAGAGTTGAGGGGCCCAGACACACCTTGGCTTTATGAGCTGAGGCCCATGGAAGGGATTCTCCTGGCTTGAGCTCCTGGAGCCAGCTTTCCTGGAAGGAGTTGGAAAGGGGCCTGGTTAGGGGAAGCTGAGAACTGAGGCCCAAGGCCTTTCTGAATTGAACACATTCATTGTACTGATTTTAAAAAGATATCACCTCTGTAAAGATGGAGGAAATCAAGTTGCTAGTATGAATTCCAAATTATTTGAGTGACAGAGAACCCATATATGCAAATTTGTGCAAGGGAAACAAAGTAAGAGAGATAGGTAAGGAGATCATCACAATTCACAATAACAGGCAAAAGGTTTGGTTTACCAGTGGGCAGGCTGAACTTTGCCTAGGGCATCGGTAAAGCAGTGACAAACCTATCCCTGGCCCTAGCAAGAAACAAACAAACCTATGCTTTGGAGAAAAAAATTATTACTTCGAAAAAAAAGCATTTGTAGTCAAAAAGTAGTACACCAATACTCCACAGCAGTGCTATTCACAATCACTAAAATATGGGGACGCCCCAAATGTCCATCAACTGATGAATAGATAAGAAAAGTTAGTACAGTGCTATAGTGGAATATTATTCAGTCACAAAAAGGTATAAAGTATTGATACATGCTATAACAGGAATGAAACTTGAAAACATTCAGTTAGGTTAAAGAAGCCAGACACAAGAGGCCACACAGTGTTTGATTTCATTAATATGAAATACCCAGAAGTGGCAACTCTACAGTAACAGAACAGTGTTGTTGCTGGAGGGGTATGTGTGTTTGGGGTGGGGGGGCAGATGAAGGGGTAAGGAATGATTACTTAATGAACATGGGGTTGCTATGTGGGGTGATGAAAGTTTTGGAGTTAGATGATAGTGATGGTTGCATAATATTAGAAATCTATGATACATTGAATCATACACTTTAAGATGGTAAAGTTTATGTTAAATGCATTTATCACAATAAAAAAAAGCACTGACATGATCATCATTGTGAAAAATCTGGGGGAAAATCTAAATGGGTTCTTCCATAAACTTGTTTTATAGGTAGGCACTTCTTAAATTATTTTGATTCACAATTTAGGGGAGTATTATAGCATATGCCTCTAATCTTTTTAATATAATCCTGAATAGGAAAGAGAGAATAACAAATTCTGAAGAGGAAAGAAAGAGGGCAGCGGCTCTAGGAGGGGAGAGCCCAAGAAGGCCAGTTATCTATGGAGCAGGAGACAAAACAGCAGAGGGCTCAGCCCAGGAAAGGTGGTCAGATGGAGTGGGGAGAAATAAGTTTATGTTTCAATGAGGAGAGGCAGAAAGCTCAGACATAAAAAGAGAGAAACAAAATAGGGCAAGTACTTGAGTGGTGCCAGATAGTATGGAAAGAAACTCAGATGAACATAAAGGGTCTCTTAAAACAAAACTACAGAAAAACAGTGTGGACTGTAATTCTTCAAATTAAGAATTAAGACCATTTTATACTCTAAGAAATGAATTCTAAAAGCTATGAGGTGCCATGCATCCAAGGGTGGGAGTTAGGAGGGGAGAAATACTTCCCCTCTATAAGGTGGACCCTCTTCACTAAGGCCATTATCCACCTGGGACCGGTCTCCCTACCCTGTGTTCCTCAGCCTGGGACCGACTGGGGCAGTCAGGTCCAGCCCCAGTCAGGATATAGCAAGGGGAACTGTGCATTGTGTGGGCAAAGGGCAGAATTGTCTGAAATCTCTGTTCTGTGGTTCTGCCTGTGGAGGATTCTAAGCCACATGTGGGGACCTAACAAACGGCGGTTGGTGAGTCAGTGAAACTGAGGTTCAGTGCAGGAATGTTTACTACATGTACATGCTCTGTTTCAAGAGAAATTTGTTGAAAGGCCCAGAAAGCCCTGGCTTGTAGAGAGTTGTTAGATGGGAGGAGTACAGTGTGAGACTATAATTTTCTGGTGTTATAATCAGGTGGTTGGGGTATAAGGATGTTTAAGAACATATTTTAAATTAGAAAATGTACATTAAAAAAATGAAAATAAAAATCACCTATAATGCCACCACTTTGGATGGTGGATATATCTATGCATATTTACTCATATGTAGAACACAAACATGGAATACTATAGAAAATACTACTTCATGTGAATCTTCCTAGGTCACTAAATAATCTTTAGCAACATTTTAATGACCTTTGTGTATATGTGTGTGTGTACACATGTGTGCATGTGTATGTATGTGTTCAGAACTTTATGATAAAAACAAAACAAAAAAATGTGCAGACAACAATAAAAGCACCTACATTTTCTAAGGCTATGAGAACACCTGAGAAAGAAATCAGTTTCTGGAGTCTGGGTTCCGTCTGTGTGTATATCTGCTAATGCAGTTGAATCTTATGAGGAGTGAGGGGTTTTTCTGACTAAGCCTATAAACTCTCCAACAAAGCTCATTTTTTTAACTGCTTGGGGCACTGAGGGGATGTCACACTTCCTAAATTAGGAAGAAGCTGATGAAGGGTCTTTTGTTGGGTGTAAGAAAATGGACGTAGCAGGTGCCCTTCTCCTGTTAAGCAGAGGCCTAGTCTAAGGAGAGATTTGGAGGAGCTGGTCCTGAGAGAGCCAAGCTCAGGTGTACATGTAACAAGGCAATGATGACAAGCTGAAAGCATCTTTCCTCTTTGTCCCCAGTCACAGCATTCCAGCGTCAGGGTCCCAGCTCCCTTCTTCAGAGGAGGCAACAATTCCAGATAGGCACTTGAAGCAGGAAAAACTGTCCTTCTCTGCAGCTGGCAGGACTACCAGGCAGGAGGGGCCACTCCAAGCACCTGAGTTTTCTGAAGCAGCAGCCTCTCCCTGTGTCCTTCAACAGTAGAAAAGCAGAGAAGCTTTTCTACCTGTATTTTACTCAAGAGCATCTTGATTTCCAAAGCTTGACTTCCACTCAAGCTTTAGGGATTTTTCCTTTGGTGTTCCTATTTTTTTTTTTAAAGATTTATTTATTTATGCATACAAGCACTGGGGCACAGACCAGAGGTGTCGGTGGGTGAGAGGACTCACCACAGACAGAGCAGGGAGCAGAACAGGCAGATCAACCGAAGCACACTGCTGAGGGGAGCAGCGGGCACAGCAGGAGAGGTCTGCTGCGCCATGTGGGTCCCCCCCCTGGCCGGCAGCAGGGATCGAACTCATGCTGCAGTGGCTGCGGTCTGCTTCGTAGTGCATTGCTTAACCCACTGCGCCACCAGGGGAGGCCCTGGTGTTCCTATTTTTAAGGACATTTTGAGACAATGTCCTGCTTACACAAGCTTCTAAACTTGGAAGAGTGATCAGAAGCTTTGCTGCCATCAGGTCACGTGGTGCGGTGGCTATTAGCCTCAATTGTCAGCCGTTCCCAGGTGAAATAAATGGTGGCGTTGTTTTGAGTCCAGCAGAACAGACCGATATAGTAGTTTTGATTTGAATTTCTCTAATAATAACTCACGTTGGGCATTTTCCCGCCCACCATAAGGCCATGTGTATGTCCTCTTTGAAGACATGTCTGCTCACGTTGTTGGCCCATGTTATGTTTGGGTTGTTTGTGTTTCTCTTTGAGTTGTACATGTTCTTTACATAGTTTGGATATTAACCCCTTGTCCGATATATAATTTGTAAGTATCTTCTCCCATTCTTAATTCTAAGATTTATTTCATACTTAGTAAGATCTTCTGGTAGAAGAAGAGTTCTTTATTACCAATTAATCATACATTAGATTAAATATCAATCAATAGGGCCTCCCCTGGTGGCGCAGTGGGTTAAGCAGCGCATTACGAAGCAGATCGCAGCCACTGCAGCACGAGTTCGATCCCTGCTGCCGGCCAGAGGGGCGACCCACATGGTGCGGCAGACCTCTCCTGCTGTGCCCGCTGCTCCCCTCAGCAGTGTACTTCTGTTGATCTGCCTGTTCTGCTCCCCGCTCTCTGTGGTGAATCCGCTCACCCCCCGCACCTCTGGCCTGTACCCCAGTGCTTGTATGCATAAATAAATAAATCTTTAAAAAAATATCAATCAATAATTTTTTCTTCTTATATAATGACTAGTACAAGTTAGAAAATAATCATGAATCAGAGATGAGGGGAGGGAGAGTGAGATTCTGGGTTCAAATACTGTTTCTGGTGATGGTGCCAGACAAGAGAACTTGGACTTACTCTGATATCCATACCATCAATTTGTTTGCAGTAGGCAAATGAACATCCCCACAGCTCCACAGGCTGAGTGTGCATGAAATGAGGATGCCAAAATACTTTGATGATGTTTATGTATAAACACTAGAATTTTTTAATGTTTATGCCCTATCTTCTTCTGGACATCTAGATGCTGCCTATCTACAAAATTATAGTGTAACTGCCCTTAAAGATAAAGATTCTAGCATGGGAGGTATAGCAAAATTATTACAACTAAAACAATCTCTCTTGCTGGGGGAGGAAAGTCAATGAATCAACAAGCATACTTGTTGGCTGAGCAGAAGTGAAAAGAGTAATAAATTTGAATACATATAAACTACACATCTCCACAAGGTAAAAATTCTTGACAAGCAGAATCAAAGACATGTGACACCCATTTATATCACAGACAAAAGGTTAACTTCTCTCATACATAAAATAAAGACCTTAGAAAATATCAATAACCACCTCCAACTCAACAGATGAAAGGGTAAAAGTTACAAAGAGATATTTAATGGAAAAGAAGATATGAATGTTTCATACTATGTATGACAGATTTCATCCATAATAAAATTAACTAAACATACACTGACAGACCTTTTTATAGTATCAAGTTGAAAGAGTTCAAAATGTTTAATATTGAGCTGAAGAGGGCACCTCCATACATTGTAAGTGGAGATATGAAATAAATATTGAAGGAAATTTGACAATATTTATCATAATCATAAATCTTCATACCATCTGATGCCTCCTAGGAATTTATCCTTAGATATATTCTCATGATAAGATATGCCTGTACCATACTAGGCATCACATCATTATTTTAAATAGTAAAAGGTTAGAAACAACTTTAATATCCATCAATAGGGGCCTAGCTAAATTGTGATATATTTGTTGAAGGAAACATCTTTCAGCTTAAAAAAGAATGAGAATGTCCTTTTATGTTCTGAAGTAAAAGACATTAAAGATGTATTCACTGAGAAAAGAAAGGCACAAAACGGTATGAATGTCATCTTTTTGTGGAACAAAGTGGGGGAATAGGTATAAGTATTTGTTTATAATATAGCTCTATGAGGATACACAAAAACTGGTAACGTTGGTTGCCCTGTGCAAGGGACATAGGTGGTAAATGAGGGAGATATTTTATGTATAAGATTTTGAAGCTTCCTTAATTTTGAAGTGATGCTTTAAAAAAATTAAATATAATCAACTGAAAAATTAAAATTTTGAATAAAAATCTTTTCAATAAATGCAGCAAATAGTGCCTTTAAAATGTATTATTATAGTCAGTTTATAGCTATATGAAGGAGAGTGAGGAGGTGAGGGTAAGAAAGTGGGAGGGACAGATAGCACTGAGGAGAGAAGAGAGAGATGGTGGCAGGAGGCAGGAGACAGCCAGGGGAAGAGAACACTGAGGGAGCAAGAACCACAAAGCCCAGTAGGCAGAAGCAGGAGACACAGCTGCAGTGGGTGCTGCACTGGGTGAAAATGCTGTGACTATCTTTTGACATTCACCTCAGAGTAGGTTTCAGACCAAATAGTCCTTTGTTACTACTGCTAGTGGAAGCTGAGTTTATTTTTCCATGTACTTCATGGGGTTTCTCCTGTGCATAAGGAATTGAGACAGGTTTGAAAAATGTACTTAAGGAACATGGAGGTCCTCTGACCCCACCAAAGAAAATAAACAAATGTAAAGTGGTACTTACAAGAGGATAAAATAACTGTGACTTTGTGATTTGGTAATTATGTGAATACATTGAACCTAGATACTCATCAGGTTTACCATTTACCTGAATGTGTACATGTATCCCATGCTGCTGTGAGAATAATCCATATTACCATACAATTCATTCTAGTATATTTTCCTTCATTGTTAATATTGATGGTGAATTTGTTCCCCTAATACTTTAAGCAAACTCCCCACTTTGAGCTAATACTATAATGCTTTGCTTATCTAGCTTCTCTCAGGTACTAGACTGAGAACTTTTTGAGGGTAGTAGGTTTTATCTTTCTCATTTTTGCATTCTCTAACCAACTTTGAGTGTTATAGGTGAATATTCCTGAATTTAATTCAATACAGATTACTATCAATTGGGGCTGCATGCAACAAAGACTCAATAAACAGTAGCTTAAACAAGATATGAATTACATAACAAAAAATTTGCAGAGTGGCAGGTCAGAGTCAATAATGCGTTTTCCAGGAATCATCAAGAATTGAGGCTGCTCCAGTATTTCTGTTCATTGGCTTAGCCATCAGCGGGTTTTCTCTTGATGAACAGTAGCTTTGGAGCTTCATACTTCCAACCGAAATGGAAGCAAGTGGACAAACCACAAGAGGCCAAAGAGACACCAGCAAGATCTGCTTACAACTCATTGGCCAGAAATGGATCACAGCCTCTTGTGGCTGCAGTGGAGTCTGGGAAGTTGAGTAGTTTAACTGAGAACACTGCTGCAGACCAGTGCTAGGTTCTCTTAGTAATGCAGATGGGAACATTGATTAATAATATTGGGATCACAAGTGTGTAAAGACCAAATACACAACAAGCATGCTTCCAACTCTGAAACTTCTCAGTCACCATATCTGTGGATTCTCAGTGGTGATGTTCTATTCTCTTGCAGATCCCAGCAAGAGCAATCTGACCATAGTCTAGCAGAGGCCATGCATTACTTTCTGCCTACCACCTTTCTCCCTCTGGAGTGATGTTCCTGAATATTCTAAGACTATGGCTAAAACCCCGTAAGTGGGAACATTCCCTAGACTGCATAGGCTATCTTCGGGGTTGATGACTGGAATATTCCTGAGAGGCAGAATTGGATGCAAATTCTTTGTCACTCTTTTGCTCTTCTGCAATTATAGCTACCTGTCCAACTCCTTCCCCATAAAATGCAGTCCTCTGTGGGCTGTATCATGGGATTGGCTCGATCAGTGGGTTTCTTACAGACATCTGGCTGCACAGCCTAGCCACTTCCAATTCTGCGAGTCCTCTCTGACCCTAAGCGTTCTCCTGGATGGCTAAATGATCCTTCCCCCGAGTCTGGGGAGGAAATTTGTGCTGGTCTCCTGTGCTTCTCTCTGAGCAGGGGAAGGTTGTTTATTCCTCATAATTAATGGACAGAGAAACTGGGCCTAATTTATTTTACTCCTAGGAATGCAAGTCTGTTCTTTCAAGAGAAGAATGTGTGTCTTTGCCTCACCCAAGTAGACTCACAGTTTCCCATAAGGGGCAGATACACTTGGGCCAAAGGTGAGGGAAAGGAGCAATTCCCAAAAAATCTGAAAGAGAAACTAAATGCATTTTAAATAGACAATCATATTTCTATTTATATGATTAGTAGCCTAGGACTGGAAACTTTTATATATATATATATATTTCTGTCTTCTCATTATAAATGCTTTATGTGATCATCTAACATTATTATTGAAAGACATTTAATGAGGGTTTTTGGATTAGGGCTATGTGTTACAGACTGGATTTGTTTCACAATTTCCTAGCTCTTCAGGAAGTCAGTGTTGTTCAACTTATCTCAAGCCAAGATTATTGGATTTTACTCTCACATCCAAAGTTAAATAGAGAACAGCACATTTCAAATGCTGCCTGTTTTATACACTAGCAGTGTGCTAGGGACAGTGATAAATTACAAAGGTTCTGAAACCCTGTCAAAATGCATTTACTAAACTCTTTGCAGATGGGTTTTATGAATTCTTTGGAGCAGTTCAACAAAATCTACATCCTTCTACCCAGCAAAGGCTATTAATTCCACACTCATTATAGTCACAATTCTGTGTAGTGGTAAGAGTAGAGATAGTGGATTGAGAAGAAGCATGGGTTTCAGACTCAGGCCAATATCTGGATTCTGGCTCTGTTGTTATATATTAGGGAAGTGACCCCAGCAAGTAACATAGCTTAATCTCTGCCTCAGTTTCCTTATCTGTAATCCCACTTTGTAGGATTGTAAACCATTTAACTAATGATCAGGGGATTTCTAGATGGTAGTTATAATCAATCTACAAAGCATTTTTGTTGATTGACTTCCTCTGAAACTTACTCTACTCAAACAAGGTAGGCGTGGCCTCATCACTGCTTCCCATGACAAAACTTCTGTTGAAATCGACTTAGTGCAGTGCCTTTGCAACTCTCCTGCCCCTCATTTACTTGGCCTGGAACAATTTCTCCAGCCAGACATCATCTCCTCTGGGAAATTTCCCTTGAGCCCCAGGATTGGGTTAGGCGCCTGAGTGTTCTCATAGCCCTCTGGGCTCACCCAATGGCAGTTCTTAACTGACAGTGTTTTAATTTTCTGCTGTTCTGGGGACTATGTTTTGCTTTGTTTTGACAGTACACAGGCCAGGGTTGCCAATCTTTTAAAAAAAAACACACACAGTTTTACTGAGGTATAATTTAAATACCAAAAATCCTCTAACTTTAATTGTCCAATTCAGTGATTTTTCAGCAACTTTACAGTTGTGCAATCATCCCTGCAATCTTGTATTAGAACAAATCCATCACCCCAAAGAGATCCCTCATGCCCACTTGCAAATGACCCTTTCCCCAGTCCTAGGCTACAATTCACCTACTCTCTAACGCTATAGATTTGTCTTTTCAGGGCTTCTCATATATAAACAGAATCATGCATTACTTATTATTTTGCATGACATTTCTTTCACTTAGCATGTTTTTGAGATTTATTCACATCTTAGTATATCAGTAATTCATTCCTTTTTCTTAATCCAATTGCATGGATCTACATGGTTTGTGTTCTGTTCTAGTGTGTACCCTGGGTCTAGCTCAGTGCCTACATCTAACAGAAAGACCTGAGAAAATGTTTGCTGTTTGAGTTAAATTCATATTGTGATAATACTGAATTTGGTCTGACATATTAATGTACACAGTGATGAGAAGGACAGACAAGAACACAATCAAATACCTGTGCCGTATTTGGCAATGTCGTCATTACCTGAAAGAACTCTTCAGCAGCTTCTTACCTTGCCACTTCACCTTGTGTGAACTTTTCACATTCTGAAGTGAGAATGTCCCTACTCTACCTGTTCAAACCTTAGTTTCTTCTCATTCTCCATTTCAAAACTGAACTGCTCATATTTATCTGAACACATTGTGGGTATCTTATAAATATTAAGTGATGATATATTTCTTTACTCATTAATAAGTGCTGAGCATCTGCTGTGTGTTTAGTATTATTTTGGGTGCTTGAAATACTTTGGCTGGACATGACGAAACTGGCTGAAGATTGTTTTCTCCATCCCCCTGTCATGTAAAATCTGTCATCCAGCCATTTTCCTCCCTTTTTGTAAGTTAGACCTCCTCTGATCACCACTTGTCATTATTTCAAAAGTGACACCACACAACTACTTTTTAAAAAAGTTATTACCCAGATGAACCCAATTTCAATCACCCTCTTTACCACGACTTGTTTGTGTAGCATGTTTATTTCTAATAGACACTTTCCATATTGCTGCTGAATTCCACCTTCAGAGAATTGGCAGTTTACTTGGTAAGCTAAGACCCTCTCCTGATTTCCCCAACCACCCCTCTCTTTTTACAGGAGCCTGCCTCTATGAGAAGCTAGGACCCACATTCGATACAAGAAGCCGTGGTTCTCACCTCCAAGGGACTTGGGGTTTTCCATCCACTTAGACACCCCCACCATCATGATCAGAGGAAGACCCAGGATAAGAGGGAAAAGCCAGTGGGCCAGATAGCTAGAAGAACACTGACAACCTGCAGGCCTGTGCCCCTAAGATCCCCGAGACAGGGAGTACGAGGAGGAGCTGTGTCCACCGACCTGGCTGTGTCCTGTTTTCGGGTACAGACATAGTCCCTCTATTCACGTCCACATGCCTCTACTCTCTGCCTCTTGGTGGGTCTGAGACTGAAAAACATCTGCACCAGTTTCATCTGGGTGTGATTTATAAGGACTCCCTGTAGTCCCTTCTCTCCCTTCTCCTCCTCTTCACCTCTGGAGCTTAGGGTTTTGGTTTTTTTTTTTTAAAACAGACTTGTGTTTCTTGAGACTGGGTCACCTTGATTTATTATGCCCCAGACTCATTAACAAAAGACTCTGGGACAGGTCATTTATTTTCTGAGTGGTGATTTCCTGTCCTGCCCCAGTCCTGCTCAGCAGGGGCCTAGCTGAGCACAGACTTATATTAGCTGCACTGTCACCATGGGAGAAGGGAACGGAGGAAGGAAGGTCCAGAGGGCAGAAAATGTCTCTTTTCTTAAAAGCTTTTCTCCTCACTTTAATTATTTCCTTCAGATTTTCTTTTGGTAGTTCTTTCTTTTCCTCCTCCCTCAGCAACTGGGGCAAAGTTTAATGAAGAAGTTGTGGGCTGCCTTCTTAAAGGAACACTGACCTTACTTCTCTATTTCATATTTGAAAAGTGTAATATTTATAGTCAATTCATTTAATTCATGCTCAGCTTGGGTGCCTACTAGTACCCCCCCATCTATCTCTGTCTATTTAGATATAGAAAGATATAAAATTATACACACACACACACACACACACACATATATATATAAAAGTTTATGTCCACCACAGTCAACATTTTTTCAGGGCCTTATTAAAACAATATATTTCATTATTAGGGACTAAGATATGAGATCTTAATGATTTATATATAGACCACAAGGCAAAAATGAAATTATTAAAGATTCTCAAACAGGATCTTGGGAGGAAGATTAAAGAAATGGGCATTGTTTATCCTGAAGTTCAGAGGCTGAAGAATGATTTATTAACTGTTTTCAGGTCTTTAGAAGGTAGCTATATATAGGAATGATGGTGACCAGCTGCTTTCTGACTGCATTAAGGATAGAACAAGAGGAAGTAGAATTAAATTATAGCAAAATCACAGAATTTATAGTCACACAAATGAGTAGCCATGGCTGAAGTCTATTGAGAAAGATATGAAGTCTATATGAGAAAGATACAGATGGATATGATCTATCTGTAAGATGTAAGGTTTGTGAGCCATATTTTGTAGGTGTAGAGAGGTTAAGCAATTTGCCCAAGGTCATAGTGAGGAAGTGACAGAACCAGTTCTAGCTTACTCACAGTGTCAGATCAAGCTGCTTAGAGGTCAAGGAAGTTAGCAAAAGAAAAAAAAATCATCTTATTAAGTTCCCATTAGTCTGGATTGTTTTATGTTCAGAGGTGAGGGGATTCAATTCTGTGAATTTAAGACCATGGGACTCTGTGTTACACTTGACTCTGAGCTTGCCCTCAACCCAAGAGACAGGCAGAGTGGGCAGACCCATCACCACTGCCCTCCTAAAGTGTTCTGAAGACTTCTGGCTGTTTCAGCTGGTGGTCTCTGTTATTTGTTATAAGTGTCCCACCCAGACAAGGCTCTGGTCCGAGGAAACATGCAGTTGGTGAGTGTGGGTGGTGGAGACTAAGAAGAGGCACCTCTACCGTCCATGGTCCGTGTCCTCTTAAAGTTCATGCCCTGATGGTAGGGCCAGTTAAGGATTTTCCAAAACTTGTTCAACCGTAAGGATTAGAATTTATTGAGAACCACCAAAGTGGCTGGACTCCTTCTGAGGAGCACATAGAGGTGGCAAGGCCAAATCCCTCTGGATTATTTGGTTGGTTTGGGAAGGGTCTTGATGGAGGAGCAAGACTGTAAGATACTAGAACTAATTTATCAGACTGGAAGAATGGCTCACATTTTCTGTGTACCTGTTCTGTCAGGCACGTTGGAAGATCAGTGAACTAATTAGCTAATTCAATCTTTGCAACATACAAGTGAGTACTATTGTCAGTCTCATTTGCAGAAGAGGAAACAAAGCACAGAGCTCAATAACTTGTTCATGCCCCACAGCTAGGAAGAGGTGGATCCTGGATTTAAACTCTGTGCGGGTCTGAACCTGAAGGTTGCATTTTCAGCTGCCCTGGCTTAGGATGAGGTGCCTGGGTCCCCACTTACTCCCTCCCACCTTTGGAGAAAACTTGCTCCAGGGGTCACTGACTCAACAATGACATAGTTTCTTGCTGCTTGGTTTATAAGAACACTAACCATTGTAAACACTGTTCTAATTTAAGGGTTTTACATTCACTATTTCTCTGACTCTTTATCTTAGAGAGCAAACATTTATCAAGACACAAACATTTTATATCTCCCAACTCAGATCATAAGTATTCAGGGATTATTTCTTCTCTGATTACTGTTAGTTACTATAGGAGATGGTAGAGGAGGAGGGCAGCTTTTTATCCTACTGGAAGTGGCAAGAGGAGAGAACCAATATTGTCTATGTACAGAATTTGAACATACTAGTTATTTCATTTTCAGTCTCCTAATAGTTCTTGGAGCTCAGTATTATTGGCACAATTTTATAAATGAGAGACGTTATGTAACTTGCCTGTGATTCCATGATCTGTGTACTAAGGGGCTGCGATCTGAACCTCAGGATGTTGCCTTCCAGTGCTGTGCCCTAGACACTGTACACCATCCACCGTCAACCGCAAGACAACTTGGACAGAGGAGCCAAAGTTTCAGTCAGAAGCACAACTGAGAGCATGTAGATGCCATGACTCCAGCAGCATCCTCAAGCTCAAGCTGAGCACAACCTTCTGCTCTTCTGGGAGGATTTCAACTCTTGCTCATGGACCAGCAAACTGGACAAACAAGAAGCCATCATTTCTGGGTTCTGCTGTGCCAGAGGCCTGGGGCATGACAAGATGGTTAATGCAAAGCTTGGCATGTCCTCCCTCCATAATTTAGGCCTCCTTCCAGGAGGGAATCCAGAGATAGAGAACATGAGAAAAGGAAAGGAAAAATAGTAAGAGATGAGTGAGAAAAGAGAATAT
This sequence comes from Galemys pyrenaicus, assembly GCA_019455555.1. Lineage (NCBI taxonomy): Eukaryota > Metazoa > Chordata > Mammalia > Eulipotyphla > Talpidae > Galemys > Galemys pyrenaicus. The sequence goes on along the minus strand of JAGFMF010011942.1, from coordinate 9,379,923 downwards.
TTATAGGGTTTGTAACATCTAATGGAAAACAGCTGCATGATTGGGGTGGAGATCTCTGGTTTTGCCTGCAAGAGATTATTAGGTGTTCTCTTATACATACCTGTGTGTACACAGATGGAGGGGGGAAGGGGTCAAGTGAAGAGAAAGATTAGGGGGGCTTGGGAGAGAGAGAGAGAGAGAGAGAGAGAGAGAGAGAGAGAGAGAGAGAGAGAGAGAGAGAGAAGAGCTGGGAGACTTGGGGGAGGCTGTGCTCTGAGAGCTGATATCCCCTCCTGGCCTCACTCCACCCCCACCCCCACCCCCTGCTTTCATTTTAAACTGGAGCTGATTCAAACCTGCTGCTCTTGGAAAGAGGCCACTAGTACAGGCTCCAACAGAAAGATGATACACGAGGGGATATGAGTGTTTGAGAGTGGGGCAATCAGAAAGAATGAGAAAATGAGACAAGGGAATGGAAAAGGTGAATAAACAGGGGAGGAGGAAGGAGGGAGAGTGATTGAAAGATTAAACTGTTGGCCCGAGTGGGGCACTTGGATAGAAGGGAGTGATGGAAAGCTTCGAGTTGGAACAAATTCAGAGCTAATCCTTCTGGGCCTTGTTCTCGCTCCCACAGATCCAGAGGGTTCCAATAAAGATGTGTCTGTTTGAGATTTCCCATAAGCCTGTGTTTCCTTCTTAATCAAGTTCTTTGGGAACAAAAGTTTCATCCAACATTGTGTAAAGAACATTTAAATACAGGAGGAGGTATCATCATAGGGGAAAGTGTGACTAAGAGCCAGAATCTGGGACACATATTTAGAAAGAAAGTCAACAACAAGGCACTTTCTAGAAGCCAATTTGTCTGTCTCAATGCCCAGACCCTATTTTTTATTTCTAGCTCCCACTTAGGTTCTTAGATCTCTACAGGTGAGCCCCAAGTATATTTAGTTTGCATGAATTCAATGATACATGTTAGGAAGAAGGAAGCAAAAGAAAGAAAGGAGACAGCCTTAAAATAGTGAGGCAGATTTGCCCATCTTTCAACTTAATGAGTGATGTCAGATGTGCTGAGATGAGAGATGTGAATCCATTCTTCCCTTGGTCACTTTTGGACTTAGTTTACAGATGTATCTCATCATATGAGCTGGTTTATGTTTAAAGAGACAAAAATTTACTTCATAAAACATAATCCTTTAAGTAGAAGTCCAGTGAAAGGTGGGATAAGAAACAACTTAAGGGATATTTTTTAAGAGTCATTTTAATTAGACATTTTTTCCACCTTAAAGCATTGCCTTAGACTTTGTTATCCATTGGGGTTGATGAGTACATGAAAATCTTGAGACCATTTGAACTTATGGCTGGTTAGTAAGATTGCTTTTTCCTGCTTATTTGGCAAGTCTGCATATATAGACCCTTGAACTCAGGCCAAACCATAAGAGAGGCCAGTACGACAAATTTGATGAAAACTCCTTTCCATGGTATGCTTCCCTTTTGTCTTATCATTTACATTCATCCCTACCCCTTGTTTTGAAACAAGTGGCTGCCTTGCCACTCTCCAGCACTACCCTCTACATTATAGTGAGTCTGTGCACTGTCAGCTGACCAACAAGCCTAGCCTCCTTGAGCTATTTTAAGGACATCCTCTCTCATGGTCTTCTATCTTATGCAGAATGTTGATCCTCTTCATTAACTCAGCAACAAATCTTCTGTGCCAGAAGAATGAGAGAAAAAGTCAGCTCAAAGTCCCTGCTAATAAAATGGCAACTTTCTTTTAGGAAGGAATTAATACTACTACCTTAAGAACTTTGGGAAAATAAAATACCGACTTCTAAATGAACGTTGTCCCACTTGGGAAAAAATTAATACAGAAATTGTCAGGTAGGTTCTGTCAGAAACAATCTCCTCAGTCTGGTAGATTACAGTGTGGTGGTGGCCTCATGTGGCTCAGGGGTCACCTTCTGCATTCCCAGATCCCATACACTTCTGTGACTTGTGAAAACGTATCTCCCATCTATTCAACCAGAAACTCCAAGATGTTGAGTAGGTTAGGGATTTGAGAGTACTTAAATCTTCCAACTTTGCCTTCCAGGTCAGACTTGTTATTCTCCAAGACCTACCAGGAAAGTAAATCTCAACCTTTCAAAGCAATGGGAGATAAAAGTTGCTTTAGCAGTTTAAATTTTATATTCTGGACTCAGTTGATTTGGTATTTTAATCCTTGATTTTCAACTTTCTTGAATCATGCGTTAATGTTTTAATTAACTTTTTAAATGTTTTTTTTTTTTCAGGAGATGCATTGCCTTTCAAAAAAGGTTATTTTTATTTGTATTTTGATGAATTGTAAAAGAAATCTCCACCAATCATTTCTTGCTATAACCAGAACTGTCTTCCTATCTTTTCTTTTGTCTTCTCACATGCAAATATTTTACATAGTATATTAGATGCAGGTCAATCACTATGACTGTGTTAGTCATGAGTAATAGTAGGAAAGCATAATATGATTCATTTTTTTCAGTGGCAACAATATTATGTGCGGTATTGGCACTTGAACTCATTTTCACCACATGAGTTGGTCTAAATGTAACCAGTAATTTACTTAAGTAGTCTAGCATTCCCACACGACAGTTTGAATAAAAGGTGTCAGTACTTTAGAACTGGAAAATATTAGGGCCCCACTATGTACTAGATGATCCATGATTTCTCCTGGTCTACATATGGGTCTTGGAGAAAGCTTGTCCAGAAAGCTTTTCTGGACAAGTAATTCTATTTGGATATGTTTCATACCATAGGACACTCCAGAAGTAGTCTGTCTGGGTGTGAAGTAACCTTTTTGTAAAACCTGCTTTAACATTTTTTCTGGGAGAATAACCATGGAAATGGGGAAAAGGGAACATTGGTAGGTTTAGTGGCAAGAGATGAGTATAACTTTGATCCAGTGATTGAACAGATATAAATTTACTTAATCATACTTTCATCCAGTCAACTTTTCTCCATCTGAAAATTTTGTAAGGGCTTTTCAGAATGTGCAGATAAACCTTGTCCTGTCTACCAGCCTCCAATGGAATTTGCTTATTTTGAGGCTCCTGGGTGATATGGGAATGGCAAATGGAAGTTGAAGTGTTGCACCAAGCATTCAGTTTCCTTAACAGTTCCATCCAATCTGGTGCTTCCACACATTGGTTCTTTACACACTCTTACATTTTCTCCAACCTGAAATTCCCTTGCTTTCTCTTTACAAAATAAAGCCCTGCTTATTCTTGAAGAATCCAGTTTATTTCCTCTTCCTCTGTGAAGTGTTCCTTGACTCTGCAGTTCACTGTAATTTCCCCTCTAACAGCTCATAATGCCTATCCTGTCCTCCTTCTTAGATTTCTGTAATATTTAGTATACATTGTTAGGTTTTTGTATTATTCTGCATTCTTGTTAGACTTCTGTATTAGCCAGGAGTTTGTATCAGATTTTTGTGTGTTTAAAAGCTAGCCAGCTAGAATTCTTTGTAGATGTCTTCTAGAACTCCCCAGACAGAGAAACTGTAAGGTTATCATGCCAGACATGGAAGGGATATATTGCGAATGTAGTGGAGGACACACATAGAGTAGACAGCTGATATAATCTTTCTTCATGGTGGACTATCTTTTTCCTTTTCCCTTTTTTCTCCCAGAGAGAAGGATGAGGGGACCCAGGCATGAACCCAAGGAGAGCAGACTGGTCTAGACTGGGAAGATGGGGTTGACTTGCTATAAGTTGCTTGGAGTTTATAAACAAGTTCTGACACCACAACTGGGGTGTTAGCAAACAACGTCATCAGCCAGAGAAAGTTCTCAAGGATACACCAAGGCCTCAGGCTAAAGTAGGCAAAACTCTTTCCCAGCCCTCTGCCTGCCTCTGCAGTTCCCCAACACCCTGGACAGTCCCAGTCCTGATACTGCCCTCCTTGGTCTCCTCACCCTGGTTTCCAGTTGGGTGTAATCTTCAGAGGAATCCATATAGCAGAGTTAGCCTTGCTTCCTTCTCAGAAAATGCTGATCTCGTAAAAGCAATAAGGTATGGGTGATCAGTTGGCTTTGACTCCCAGTAGGTATTCTGGACTGAAATGCCACTAAATGGGTATAATTTGGTAAGGGAGAGGTTAACTACTTTGCCTATCTCTATCAGTTAGCTGCCCCAAAAGTAGATTTTGAACAAAAGACCTAGATTTGTGGATTCAGTAACTTAGCATGTAACTCCTGTCTCCCAGTCCTCCTTTACCCCTTCCTCTTATAACCAGCCAAAGAGTCTGTCCTCCTGCAGGGAACACAGAACTGGCAAATGCACTTACAGGTGATCCGAGGGTAACACAGCACTACTGAAGGGTCTTGTTAATTCAAACTTCTTAAGGACTATTTTCAGAGGGCCCTGAAGCCTTTGGAAGTGTCTTCACTGCTTATTCTTATGCCCATAAAGGATAACCTTCCCTAATATACTCAATTAATGGCAGCCAGCTTTGGACAAGTACTTCCTCCGAGGGGAAGTTTAGTTCTTTCCAAAGGAGCCTGTTCTCTGCTCAACAGCTGTGGTTGCTGGAAAGCTCTTTTTATGTAAAGCAGTTCAGTTCCCACTTTACCTTTTAAGGGATGTGGACTACAGCTCTTTTCACCATGACAACTCTTTAAATTACTGAAATGCAGTTATGGTTCTCATAACCTCTTTCCTCTTATTCTTCTCTCGGTCTCTCTCTCTCTCTCTCTCTGTCTCTCTCTCTCTCTCTCTCTCTCTCTTTCTCACACACACAGAGAATAAAGGCTCTATTCTAAAAAAAAAATTACAATCCAAACAAACATGATATGTCAGTGAATAACTCAATAACACAGGAGGGAAAAATGAGTGCAAAATATATATAATGCCAACTCTCTAGGCTAAAGAAAGTCAGAGAATTTCAAGGGGGCCTGATGCAATCAAGGGAGGCTCCAGTGGGAAGGCAGGACTTGATCAGGACATTGAAAAGTGAAAGGATTGAAAAAGAAAGGGGAGTAAAGAAATGTGTATCAGCACAGGTGGAAAATGAATTGTAAGAACACCAGGACACATAGAAGGTGGTATGAGTGAAAAATTATAGAGGAAGGTACTGGCAGCTTGAGGCATTTAAAATTGGTTTGGTAAGGAACAGAGAAAACAAACAAAAAACTCATTAGAGAGATATTTTGAAAATTATATAAACTATTTGAAAGCATCTAATGCTTAACTTGATAATTACTTAGTAATCACTTATTCCCTTCAAAAAAGAAGTGGTGAGATGACAGGGATGTACAGAAAAATATATCATCAGTTCACTCTTCAAGTATATTCTAAGTGTCTTCTATGTGCTACATTCTGCGCCAGATGTAAGGATACAGAAATAATAAAGTCAGATTACTTATTTAGGCTTCAACTCTCATTGACAGAATCTTCCCACTTACTGGGAACCCACAAATGCAATCCCATTGACTGTGCCTTGTCTCACGTCCCCCACCATAGCAATGCTGTTTGTCCTAATTAGACATCACCTTAGGGTCCTATGTTCATCACTCCTATGTTCATCAAGAGATTAGGCTCTCCACCTAGCCCTTCATACTCATGGCAGGTTCAGTTTCCAGTGCAAAGTTGCTGCCCTCTTGGCTCATCAATGATTTAAAAATAAAACAAAAAAATACAGTTCAGAGTCTCTTCATGTGGTTGGAAGGAACATTTGAGATAAATCACATTAAAGTGTTTCAAAAACTGAGATGAACCATGCAAATGCAGTAGATAATCACTAGATGACCACCAAAGATGACTGGTCCTCTGCTCTGTGGAGCGTGACCTCTCAGGGCTGGGTTCGCACAACGATGTGTGTGCAAAAGGCTTGACTTTTAGATCCCTGGCTTATTGTCTGCAACAGAGGCAAAGTTTGGCAGCCACAAATGGCTCACTTCAGGCACATTTATCTGGTTTAGTTGTTAGCTAGTTTGTTTACAGGCAGTGTGGTCTACACACAGGGCTGGAAGTCAGACTCACCAGATTTATAATCCCTGATCAGCTTCTAGCCTGCTGTGTCCTTAGGTGACCTTAGGTGTCTCATGTTAGTTGGGTTCTAACCACCACCTCAGACATATAGTGATTTGTCTAAGAGCTGTTTTGTGAGAGTGAAATGATTACCTCTAAATAAATTTTAAAACACTGACACAAGGACTCCCAGTTTATTGTCGTTCATACAAGGAACTTTGAAGTCACTACCCATTTAAACAAATCTGAACAAATATACATCTAAAAAAAAAATCAACAACTCTTCTTAGATCAATCAGAGAAGTGAGATCATAGGGCAAACGGCTGACCAAACTGGAGAGACAGACAGACACCAAGAATCACACTTACCAGACAAAAACTCACAAGCAACAGTCTCCAAGGGAACTCCTACCAAAGTAGGAAAACCTGAACTCTAGCTAAAGAGTTGCTGGAGACTCAGAGCAAATAAATCTAAGAGATAAAAACTCCAGGGATCCCAATCATGGAGTGGGGGGTAGGGTGTGAGGAGGGGGGTGGTGGTACTGATGGTGGGAGTAGCTCTCACACTTGTATGTATACAAGTTTTAACTCTAGAAGTACTATGTGTGAGAATCAGAGAAATATCCACTCCTGGTTTTGGCAGGAGGAGGGAAAAGTAATACTTTCGTACAGACCATTCTGTTCTTAAGAGGTCTGCCCTCAGGAAAAACTGTAATGTAGGCTCTAACCTCCTGGAGAATTATGAGCGCCTAACCCATGAGGGGAAGAGGATATTTCCAACTTCAGTCTCCCCTAGCCTCCGTGTAGTGGAAGAGAAATACCTACCCCTACAGCTCTCTCAAGTAATCTTGTCCCATCTAATGGAGGAAAAACAAAGAGAAATATTGAATTTATAGTCTAGGCTACAGACTCACCAAAAGACTGATCTTGGGACTATTTTCCAACCCTTACCACTACTTAGTAAAGGCCTATTTTTTGCAGTTTCTTTTATCCAATATATCATACCTATATTTCCACAAAAATTGCAAGGCACACTAAAAGACAAAAGACAGTTTGAAGAGACAGAGCAAGCATCAGAACCAAACTCATATATTGGTAGGGATGCTGGAATTATCAAACATAAATTTAAAACAATGATCAATATGCTAAGGGCTCTAATGGAGCCCTTACAAATACAAGAACATGGATAATATAAGTAGAGAGAAGAAAATTCTAAGAATCCTCCCCAAAAATATGCTAGAGGACAGAAACACTATAACATAAATGAGAGATGTTTCTGATGGACTTAGTAGACCAGATGGGACTAAGGAAAAACTGAGTCTGATATGTCAGTATTTCAATATGTCAATAGAAACTTCCAAAATTGAAAAGCAACATAATAAAGGACTGGAATAAAAAAGGAGAACACAATAGAATATTTAAGGATAGTAGCACAACTACAAAAAAAATACCATATTTAGTGAAAATACTAGAAAGAGAAGAAAGACATAAAGAAGCAGAAAAATACTTGAAACAAGAATGAGTGAGAATTTCCCCAGATTAATGGCAGACATAAACTACAGATCCTGGAAGCTTAGAGAATACCACACAGAATACCCAAAACACTACTATAGATACATCATAATCAAACTGCAGAAAATAAAGATGAATATGAAATTTTTGAAAGATACCAAAGGAAAAAGAAGCACTTTATCTCCAGAGCAGCAAAATAAAATTGTGTCTGAGTTCTCAGAAACTATGCAAGCAAGAATAGAATGGAGTGAAATATTTGAAGTGTTGAGGAAAATAATCTTGATTTCTATACTCCATGGAATTATTCTTCAAAAGTGAAAGAAAAATAAAATCTTTGCTAGACAAACAAAAATCAAGAAGACATGTTGCAAGTAGATTTGTCTTACAAAAGATGTTATAACTGTTCTTTAGAGAGAAGGACAATGATATGTCAGAGACTTGTACCCAAACAAAGAAAGCAAGAGTCCTGGCAAATGATTATGTGAAAGTAAAATAAAAGCTTTAATTTTTCTTATTCTTAATTTATTTTTCAAAATGATAGTTAAAACACATTTGATTATATATCTATGTATATATCTCTCCCTATATATATTATATACATACATATATAATATATACTGTGTTATTTTCTGCATATACACTTATATAAGTGAAATGAATGATAGCAATTATGCAAGGGATAATTAGGAATTATTTGAATAGAAATTAGGAATACTTTGCTATTATAAAATACTTGTAGTACCAAAAAAACAGTATCCTATTATTTTAGTGGAACTGGTTTGGTTTAGTTGTAGAAGTATAGTGAAAACTCTAGGGCAACCACTAAAAAATAAAGGTACACTAAGAGAGAAAATTGAATTCTATAAAATTCTGAATTAAAACTACAAAAGCAGAAAAACAGTGGGGGACAAAATTAAAAACTAAGGAAAAGGGTAACACAGGAAACAATAACAAATATTATATCTCTACTAATCAAACTATATCAATAATCACTTTAAATGTAAATGATCTAAACACACCAATTAAAATTCTTCACTTTCAGGGTGTATCAAAAACAAGACTCAACTATATGTTGTCTATAGAAAAGCATATGAAATATAAAGACACATGAGGATTTTAAAAGAAAAGGTTAAGGAAGGTTACAATATGCTAACAGTAACCAAAGAGAGCAGAAGTAGCTAAGGTTATTTCAGAAAGTTGTATTATTTTCTGAAGCAGATTTTAGAGTAAGGAAAATTATCAGGGATAAAGCAGTGTATGATATAATATTGAAGGGGTCAGTTTTCCCAGATCATGTAACATTTCTTAATGTGTAGTAGACATATATCAACAGAGCAGAAAAATACATGAAGCACACACCGAAAGAACTTGCCTTAGCCTGTTTGGGCTGCTATAACAAAACAAATCATAAACAGAGTGACTTATAAACAATAAACATGTATTTTTCACAGGTCTGGAGGCTGGGAAGTCCAAATTCTCAGATTTGATGTCTATAGAAACCCAGTTTCCTGGTTCACTGAAGACCCTTTTCCCACTGTAAACTCACATGGTAAAAAGAGTGAGAGATATCTCTGGGGTCTTTATTAAAGGGCAGTAATTCTTTATAACCTAATCACCCTCATGACCTAATCAACCCTACAAGCTCTACCTTCTAACATCATTACCTTGGGGGTTTGGATTTCAATGTATGAATTTTGGGGGGGACATAAACATTCAGTACATTGAAGAAATACAATGAGGGATAGATGAATACACTTCTTAGAGTTGGAGAGCTCAACACCCCTCTTTCAGAAATGGCAGATCCAGTAATCAGAAAATCAGTAAGGACAGAGTTGTACTCAAAAGAGTATTTATAGACTAATTGACATTTACACACCACTTGCTCCAACATTGCATTGGTATGCGCATTCTTCAGAAACTCACACGGAATATTCACTATGATAGACCACATTCTGGGCCATGAAACACACCTTAACAAATTTGAAAGATTAGAAATCATACAATGTCTATGTATGCTTTCAGACTACAGTGGAATTAAACTAGAAATAAAAAACAGAAGGACAGATGGAATATCCTAAAATACTTGAATAAAAGTATGGATTAAAGAAGAAATCTTAAGAGAAATTGAAAAGATATTTTGACCTAAATGAAAATGAAAATACTAATCACAATCTGCATTGTGGAATGCGTGGAGAAATCTAGGTCAACATCATAAAGATATTTGTTCTCCCTAAATTAATCTATACGCTTAATGTAATTTCAATAAAAATTCTCATATGGTGGTTTGAGGACAAAAGCTGATTCTAAGTTCATATTGAAAGAAAAATGAGAATAGAAAAATTCTGAAAAATAGAGAATGAAGACGGCTGAATGGTGAGTGGACAGGACTAATCCCTTATTGTACCTGGGGGTACAATTTTTAAGAAGGACAGTTCTGAAATGTTTATTTAACTTATAAATGCACATACACTTTAATCGAGCAATTCTACTTTTAGGAATTTATCCTTCAGATATATGCTCATTTGTACAAAATGATATATGAACAAGATTATTCAACTCTAATTAATGTTGTAGTAGTATGCAAATAATGTTTGTAATAGCACACAACTGAAAACATCCATACTGCCTATCTGTAGTGGTGTGGTTACATTAATTTTGTACTATCTGTACAATTTAATACTCAGGTTGTGGAAAAGAAAGTTCTTTCTGGATTTATATGAAATGATTACCAAGATGTAGAGCTAAGTATTAAAAAAACAACAACAAGGTGCTTTTCTGTAAATTATGCTATAAGTTCTGTAAAACAGGAGAAAAGAATAAACATTCATGTACACATAAACAAATACGTGTTTAACTGCTTGCATATACACATAATATCTCTGAACATACTTATGAGAAACCTGTACCATTAGTTATAACCATAGTTATAACTCCTAGTTATTCTAGGAGAAGGAATAAGAGAAAATTTCTTACTCTTTAGTATCTTCCGAATTTTGAATCATACAAATATGTTTGTTTAAAACACTAAGTTAAAAACAAGAAATATCCCTGCCTCAGTCTTTTTTTTAGGCTTAACCCAGATTTACAATCTCATATGTATTTGACTTTGTTTAAATTGCTGTTTCCTCTGTTTTATTGGATTGTGCTCATTGTCAGTAACCATCAAGCTCACACTAATAAAGAATTACAAAACTGAGAAAAACTTAGATAATTGAAAAAAATCAATTTATTTCCAATTATTAGAAATATTATGGAATTGAATCAGTCTTTAAATGTAAGACAATTAAAAATACCAATAGTGGCTCTTATTTCTCTAAATTATGTATTACTAATTGCCATTCAGTTATGAGTGAGATTGTAAGGAAATTAAATCTGGTGTACCACAAGTGGAATACACACCAAGGGCAATGAGAGTAGATGATAGCTAGGAGTCGAGAACCAATCCACAGGGAAAGAAAACCGAAGAATCAGAGAAAGCTGCAAAACAGGGTCCATTTCCAGGTTTTAGGGTAAGGATAGTCAGGTGGAATGTTCTTGTACCACTTTGCTATCCACTAGGGACATAAGCTTTAGCGCAAACTATTCTATTCCACTTGCATTTGAAATTATTGTATAAATAAAAAGTTAATTTTCCCACTGAAATCTAAGGGTTTTCTCACGTGCAAAAGGAATTAGCAAATGTTTGAGAAATTCACTTAAGAACCTTGGTGTCCCTTTGATAGTCAGAAATAGTCTAATTGCCTTATCTTTATTCTTTGAGAGTTTGAATTAGACTCAGTGCCATAAGTATATTTAAAAGTAGGGTTTATGTTACCTTTTTGAATCTCTCTTTACCATAAATAAATATAATTTATGAGATGATAAGCTATTTTGCCATTATTTCTAATTTGACACTAAATACTCCAAACTCCTGGAGAAGGTTCCTTTAGAAATCTGAACATAACAGCTCAGTCAAGAAGCTCGCTACAATGTGTGTTTGACTATGGTGTCTTGGTTTACAGAATTCCACCTTATAGGACCCTTGTGGAAAGCAGAGAGAAGTGAAGCTGGAGCCCAGTCAAGTTTGAAATTTCCCACCTCTAGTTCATACAAGAATACAAATTTAATCTTTCCAAGACACAATTACCTCTATTGCCACCTGCTGGTAAACTAATGTTTCATTTAATTCAGTTAGTGACTTTTCCACCTCTGACTAAACACACTTTGGAAAATGGAAATAGATTTGCAGCAGAAGAACTTTTGCTGTTTCAAAAGTGAGGAGGATGAATCGTTGAGGATAATTGTTGAATCTTATAGATCCTTCATGCCAAGTCATGTCCCTCAACTCATAGGAATATCAGAGTGTACTGATATGAAGTTAGGTGGTTTCTTCTGGTAGTGCCATCCACCCTGCGATTCTTTAAGTTTGTCTTCTCTCGAGTTCATTAAAATATAAGTCTCAAGAGACCAGATAAAAAACCCCTCAAAGATGTTTAATGTTAATTTAAAAAAAATTACCAAACACACATTCATTAGCCATACATGGTATGGCTAATACCAGCATCAAGGGAAAACTTAACGTGTTTTCTCACGTCTGTAGTGGTAAAAAAATCCTCACTTTGTCAGAAATCTTAATAAATAGAAGGAAGCATGACCTCTTACCTCCTGTGGTACTATCTCATGACACTAATTATTGAATCTTATAGACCCTTCAAAGGACACTAAGATTCTGTAGTAGCCACTGTTTACCCATTTGGGTTGTTTCAAGTTTTTGTAATCATGACTAGAGTAGTTATCAACAGATCTGGATAGATTTTTTTTGTGTTAAAATAAGCTTTTGTATCCCTAGGGCAAACATCTCAGTGTGGGATTGCTGGGTCATGTGGTTTGTGCTTGCTAACTTTTAAAGAAGCTGCCAGGCCATACCCATAATGGATTTACCCCTTTGTATTCACACCTGCAATGAATAAGAGTTCTGTTTGCTCTGTATCTTTGTCAACATATGGTGTTGTCATTTTCCTCTTTTTAATCATTATTATAACTGTATAGTAGTGATAACTCATCATTTTAACTGCATTTCCCTAATGACCAATGTTATTGGATACTTTTTTATCTGTCATTCTGGTATCCTCTTTGATGAAGTACCAATCATTTTAACCATGTTTTTCCCATTGGGTGGTTTATTTTCTATTGTGTTTTGAGCTTTCATAAATTTTGGATGTTTCTTTTGATGAAGTACTTCTTGAGTTATCAAAAAAGTATAAATATTTAGCATAGTTTAGTGCATGACAACTTGATTCTATTCTTGGTGAATATGTAATAAACAGTTAAGTCTACAACTGAAATTTTCCATTAACCATAACTGTGGATATTTTGAATGATGAGGTGCTCTCTAAGAAGGCCCACAGGGAAAGCTGTGAGCTTCCCAGCTTAGACTCTAGAAAGGTCATTTATTTTAGTGAATTCACTAAAGTCTAGGGTTTAGTCTTAGGCTTTGAAGTTTCAGGAATGTGATTTGGCCAGTGTCCCAAGAGCTGATCCCACTTAATGACAAATTATTCATGTTAGCAAAGCTATGACAAGACCAATGTGCAAGGCCTGCATGGCCACTAATGCTAAGTTAGCCTCTGGAGGCATCTTCTCACTGAAGAATTTCCCTGGTGTGCTTGGAGTTAGAGTAAGGGTAACATAGCTATCTCAAAATCTGGTTAAAAGTATGCATATTTTAATTCTTTTTCTTTTTTTTTAAAGATTTATTTATTTATGCATACAAGAATTGGGGTACAGGCCAGAGGTGTGGGGGACTAAGAGGATTCACCAGAAACAAAGTGGGGAGCAGAACAGGCAGACTGACTGAAAATCACTGCTGAGGGGAGCAGCAGGAGACACAGGAGAGGTCTGCGGTGCCATGTGGGTTAGTTCCCTGGCTGGGGATTGAACTCACGCTTCATTGACTGCAGATTCTTCATAGTGTGGTGCTTAACCCCTGGAGTCACCAGGGAGGACGCTAATTATTTTTCTTAATTGGTTCAATTAAAAGGGAGGGCCACCTATTATTCTGTGGTTATGCTCATTCTGCAACTTTGAAAAATTCTATGTGAATTTGAATTTATTTCCTTAGAATATGGTGATGGTCTAGCAGAAATTTTGAAAGTGAGGAGCTATTCTCTGTTCTAATATTACCTTTTCTTTTGCATTTCTGAGACCTTGGGAGGTATCTCCTTAGCCCTGTCCTATCTATATATTTCTAGGTCAATTGACCTTGGCATTCGAGGCACTATACAATCCAACATCTAGCTTCCAATTTCCAATTACATTTCAATACACATCCCATGTGTTCGCTCTGCAAGTAAAATGGTATGCTTGCAACTCCTCATGGTCACAGCATTTTTTGGGGGGGGGGCTTCTGGATATTTGCTTTGTGATTTCTCACATACTTTCCCACTCCCCCCCCCCCCCCACCCNTTTTTTGGGGGGGGGGCTTCTGGATATTTGCTTTGTGATTTCTCACATACTTTCCCACTCCCCCCCCCCCCACACACACACACTTTCCTCAGGGCCTTCTTAGACAGACGTAAACGTGTATTCCTCTGGACTCTTACAGCACCTGGCTTCAGGCATTTATCCCACAGTTTCTTTTATTGTGAGTGACTTATTTGTGCTTAGTGGCTCATCAGATAATACTCCATCAGATGATAAGCTTCTGAAAGAGGAGGAATAAAGACCTATCTTTTAGAAATCTTAACCTGTTTCACAGCAAATAGTACAGTACTTCTCACAGTTGACATTCAGTAAAGCCTTGTTAGATGAACGAAATGAAATGAATATGTGAGAAGTGGTATATTTAACTTCTTGCAACATATTTTCTTTCTTTACTCATGGTTACCTATGTATTTTGATACGTGAATGCACTCTTACATGCTCCTCCTACATAAATATACAGATTGAGAGCTCCCTTGGGCTATCTCCTGAGATGTGTGTTTCTGTGAGTGTGGCCTGCACATCAGTGTGCCCAGGCAGAAGGAAAAACAAGCAGGCACTCCCAACTGGGGAAGTCATTTGCAGCTCCTCCCATTATTACTGGCTGAATCTCCTTATTTAAAACAAACAGAGTGCTGGAAGCAAAGATTCAAGTGGCTAGCTATTAGCAAGTTCAGTTATCAAAACACAGACAAGGTCTTTAAACATATAAAACAGCAAACCCCAAAAGTCCAGTCCTGACCTTTGGCATCTCTGCAGCTGAGCCTTCCTTAGCATCTCCCTTTGGGACTCTTTGGGGTCATGTGTTCTTATCACATGGAGGCTATTTTTAGACTTACTTGTCTGAGAGCACTTTCATTCATCTCAAAGGGACTTTTCTTTCTCCCTTTTCTTTCTATCTCACAGGACAAGGACTCCTCCCAAAAGCAATCGAGCTACCATTTCCCCCCTACTCTGTACCTAATTTTCTGGGGGCTACAGGGAAAGCCATCCTGAAATCCAGCTTCTAGGGATAAGAGGAATACTGTAAGTAAGGCCAGCAAAAATAACCTGAAATGAGTCCATCACAACATGGTCCAGGTGACATTGGGGAGGTGCAGTACATTTCCTGTTTTTGATGTACAGTGAGGAGTTCTAAAATTTGGTGTTGGTTTATCCAGGCACAAGCCAAGGAAAGGAAATGCAGTTCAAACTCCTTTGCTCTGTGATGTTTGTGAACCATCATCATGGACACCAATATTCACTCTATACTACAGAGTTAAGAGGAATGGAAAACAGAAGAGAATTTATGACAATTACAGGCCACAACCTGGTAGTATTTTTGTTGTTGTTGTTTATTTGTTGGTTTTTACCCCTTTCTCTTAAAAAGTGGGATATACTAAAATACTGGTTGCTTAGATAGTCTGATCATTTGATTATATAATACCAACTTTATTAGTTTGTGTGGATAGAGATATTTGATTCAAACCATTTTGTACAGTCTCAGGCATAGAGAACTAGTCAATAAACATAGCCATTATTATCAGTTCTGAATACCTACAACCAAAGAGTTTATTATATTTACTAGAAATGTCCACCAAATTCATTTTTTGTCTCTTAAAAAAACAACAGCTTTGCATTCTGTTCTTACAGAATATTTGGTCCTGTCTAAAATATCCATTGTCACATTTGATCCATACCAAAAAGTCCTTGAAGTTTGGTTCTATCCAAAGCACTCATTATGACATTTGGCTCACATCAAAATACTCCTGGAGTAGTTATAGGGAGAGGTTAGTTAGATGCCTGGTAGCCCCCTTTTGGTTGCTATTATTCCCTACTATTATGTTTTAGGGAAGCCATACATTTTCTCACTCCTTTAGAAAATCCTGGCAACCTGTAAAGTGTTCCACCAATGGGGTGACTGACCATCTACCTAACCCCACCAACACCAGCTAGGTTACTGAGGCAAGAAGCATTATTACTGACACTACCACGGCAATACAATTAGTAAAACAATGAGACATCATAGCATTTTTTATGTATTACTCATGTAAACCAAAAGTATCAATAAACACAATCTCTTGAACTCAGGGATGTTTTTTAAGTGTGGATCTTTTTGGCAGGCCCACATTTCAAGGATGTTTTGTTATTGACCAAATAGTTCAATGGACATTTCAGCAGGACCTAATGTCTGCTAATGCTGTTGTCCTATGAAATCAACAATACAATGAAACAGAAAGCTTTTTAAAAGACTTAAAGGAACTACACTAAAGTTAACAGTGATTGACTGTTGGTGGTAGAGTGATTGATCATCTTTCCTGCTTTCTTATACTTTGCACTATTTTCCAAACTGTCCATAATGAACACTTATTACTTTGATGGTGTGGGAAAATGCTGACTAAAATTTTTTAACGAGATGACATTGTTCAGGGTGCACAGGGTAAAGATCGTTTTCAACCTAATTTATCTTTTAGAGTCTTTGCCATTTTCTATCTGACCTTGGGTAAGTTACTTAACTCTTTGAGTCTCAGTTTCCTCATGAGTAAAATGGCGGAAATAGTACTTCAAAGTCTGTAGGAAGATTAAATGAGAAGACATAAGCAAATCACTTAATTCAGAGCTTAGTGTATTCAACATTAGGCAAAGAAAAACTGTGAAGTAACATTTCCCCCTTCTTCTAGTATAAGTGTCTTTAAGAGCTAATTTGAACCACCATTGAAAATGAAGTGACTCCATTTGTGTATTGCCACTGCCATAATCTTCCGAATACATGATTTCCTGCCTTTCTTCAGCTCTGCTTGAGAACTGCCTGACCCAAATTTCAGAAGGTTAATGCAGTCCTAAGGGCAATTATATGAGTGTAAATAACAGAATGATGTGGTAAAACGCAGGCACATGTGCTTTGGATTTGGAAAGACCAGAGTTTAAACTTTACTAATTACTAACCGTGATCTCGGGCAAGTGACTTAAGTTTTTGGTTTCTTGATTTCCTCATATTTGATAATTCTAACTAACATCCACTGAGCCTTTATTACATGCCAAGCACTTGGCTAACTGCTTTTATATGTAATATCTCATCCAGTAACACAGTATGTCCATGACATGTAATTAAATTCCCCATTTTACAGATGAACAAGCCATAAAGTTGTGTGAGGTCACTCAACTGACTATCCGCAGAGCCTAGGTTTTAGTTTAAGCAGTCTGACACCAGCACCTGTGCTCTTACCCACTGTGCTGCAGAATTTCCCATTCATAAAATGGGCATATGAATACAAATTAATGGGTTGTTGCTGCAATTAAATGGCATGATATATGTGAGGTGTCTGTGCACAGCAGGCACTGTAATCTCCATTTCATACACAGTATCCCCAAAGGTTGTACATTTGGAAGTGTGTGGCTGTATCAGGCCTTGGCTTCTCTTGTGTGCACTATTTCTTGATACTTAGTAGAACAACTTATCAAAGAAAAGGCAACAACTTAACAATATCCCTCAGATTTGCTAAATAATTTCCTTCAGATATTTACTTACTTTTCCAATGCTAAAATTAACAACAATGGTTACCATTTATTGTGTACTTGTCCATTACCCAGCATTAGATTAAGGGATTTGCTTGATTTATCTCCCTGTGTCCCAATAACAAACTTACAAGTTAAGCTTTATTAGTAGATTTTTCAAATGAGGAAACGGAGGCAAAGAAAAGTTAAGACACTTGCTCAAGTGTGCATGGCTAGTAAATGATGAAACCAGGATGAAAATTCAAGTCTATCTGGTTTTGAACCCCCTGGGTTTATACTCTAGCACTCCGGCCTTACAACACCATTGCTTTTTGGTGTGTGTTTATCTATATGGCTGGAGAGGGCAGGAAGGGTGTATCATTCTCTGATCAGAATATTACAGAATTATAGCAGAAATTATGCTTTTCCTATTTTCTTTGAAGTTGAGGAGGCAGTGTTCGAAATGCTGGGACTGAGACTGCCTGGTGGTCTATCATCTTAGGGCTTGGATCAGCTTCTGTGAAACCCATTACATGCCATTATGGTGGCTGCTAATACTATTTGCCAAATACTCCATTTTCCTCAGTTCTGAGCACAGGGTGAAAATGAACTTTTGGGTTCTTTACGGTTGAATTGAGCATCGTAACTAGTTGAATTTTGTATGGAAGGCATGAAGCACTTCTAGGCTTGAGACTATTTCTGAGATTTTCTTTTCTCTTTAATACAGTAACCAACAACATTCAAGATGGTAGCTGCTCCACTAGTCTGGATCTCAGATGGTTACAATAAGCAAAGATCCCTGCTGACACTTGATGAGTAGTATGCAGCTTGTGAGAAAAAGAAATGATTGCTTAAGTCACTAAGATTTTGGAGCTTGGTAATATAACATAACTTAGTCTATCCTTCTGAAACAATCACTGAGCAATGCTCAGTAAGTGACTGACACTATAAATATTATTTAAATTATCATTTTATGATCCATAAACTCTGTAGAGACATATATTCTTAGATTATTTCACTTGATTTTGGATTTTAGCCACAACCAATACAACTCTCCCCTGGTTTTATAAACCAGGTTCATTCACATCCTTGCTTTTTCTTATTCATTCAAGGTTTTTAGTCTTGAGGTCTTAGGATACTAAGATACATTTTAAAAATTAACAAAATCCTGTGCTTTAAAAAGGAGTGTTGAAGCCCATTCATATTCAAATAAGAATGTTCATTCTTTATCCTCTTTAAAAATCAATCAATCACTTAATCAACCAACCTCAACTTGAGCTCCTTTCCCGGAGCTTAGGCGTTGCTCTGTGTGTGGGGGTAGGTGTAGGTGACTCATCCTGCAGAGTGGAAGCCACAGTCCTCAACTGGGGCTCACAGCCAGGCTCTATTGGCCAGGAGGAAAGAGTGGGAAGGCATGGAGGAGGTGGAAGAAGGGTACCAGAACTCCTGGCACAGAAAAGCAGCCTTGTGTTTGCAGGAAGAATTGCAAGGTTGACTGCCTTTCCAGGTAATTCCAAGTGTTCCTTCTCCTTCTTACCAGGCATTATTCCATCACTTATTCCAATAACCACTTGCCAGCAAGCTAATGTTTCAACCGTCACTAGACTGTGAGTTCCTGTAGTGCATGGACTATGTCTTGTTCAACTTTTATTCATCCTCCACCCACTCTCAGTGCCTGGCATGTTGGAGGCTATGAGTAGATGTTTGCTGAGCAAGTGATATTTCAGGAGCTGGAGCTGTTCTCGGAGCTACAACTAATAAACTTACCCAGAGAGGGGAATTAAATTCCTACTCCCTTCTCTACTAGAGAATATGAATGGCAGGTCACACACAGATTCATCTGTAGCTGCCTCCATCTCTTATTTGATTCCTCTGCTGCTCAAAAAGTTGCTGTTAGTGAACTCAGCCAACTCTCATCCAGGTTCCTTATTTGTAGTGTGGGGACAAGGTCTACAGTCAGCAGCACTGAAGGTATGAGAGCAGCTGCTTGACTCAGAGGAGGGGAAACAGATGGACACACCAACTCAGTTTCTATCTCTGCCACCCAGATACTGTGATTTGGGGACAATTTGCTCCTACTAACAGATTATAGGGATTAGAAGACATCAGAGAACTAGAGGTCACTATAAACTATGTTGTAGCTCTGGAAATACAGTTCACTTGTAAGAGTTAAACTACAAAAGTCCATACACCATAGATGTAAACCAGGAAATCATTGCTAATTGTGGGAGTCGAAGACTTGGGAATATGTAAGGTGCCAATGAAGATGAACTGGGAGATATCTCAGGGAAACAGATAGGAGAGTATCAGTACCTGACCAATTCGATACATACTGTTTGAGGAACATCTCTGAACAGAATGTATCAGTCTAGGAGGTAGAATGGTCAGCTATAAGAGTAAAGAAAAGAAGCCTTACAGAGGCAAATATTGGTAAGTCTGCCCAGGGTAGTCTGGATAGGTTTTCTTGGCCCTGCCTTGGGTGAGAGTGCTTAAAGCTTCTTAACAGAGGTATTCCCAAAGCTCAATTCTTTCCTTTTGTTCTAAGAAGTGTGATCAGTCCAGAGTACCCAGTAGTCTGTGTGTGTATGTGTGCATGCATGCGTGAGAGAGAGAGAGAGAGAGAGAGAGATCTTGAGATCTGGTTCCAAGCACATTTGCAGTTTCTACATGAATGCCTAGGAGTTGAGAACACTATTCTAATGATATCAGGGTGCCGCAGTAATTAGCTCCAGCAAAGCACCAGGGTCCCCACAGGATGAGACAACATGGGTGGATGAGAGAGTTGGGGAAAGGGGAGAGGAAGGGAGAAAACACAGAGATACTCCTTCTAGGGTGCCAATGTCTTCCACTGAGAGTCTCAGCAGGTCTTTATTTTATACTTTACACAGAGGAAGTGGGGAAAACAGTGAGACATCATTTGTAACATTTTCTTAGGAATAGCAGGGGCCTTCACTGCCATCAGCCCATACAAAAACATGTTCTTGAGAATAGCAGAACAACATTCATTACATTTTCTTAGGACTGGTACAAAACAACACATTTATGCCGGCCAGGAGTGGAGGAACAACATGTTCTTCCCAGCATGCTAAACATTGAGGCAGGTGTAATAACCCAGCTCCATCACAATCAACTAGCCTGGTCCACCACAGGCCCCAAACAAAAAGGAAATATTAAAATTAAACCCTAAACTATATCTACACCTTACCATTTAATTCCCAAAAGAAGCCACTAGTCCCAACCTATCCCGAACCCAGAACTTAGCCAGCAATGTTTAAAGACACCAAAGGAGTCCCTCTATACACAATCATGACTCAGCTGTTACAATATAGGTTTTCTTGAATTTACATTACAGCACTTCGCCAATCAACAGTTCATCATCAAAACTGCCCAGCAACCAGTTATTTTGTTTGTTTAGTAAAACAGCCAATCTTACAAACACCCCTCCCCATGGGTAAATTTCAAATTAGCACTTAATATGCCTTTACAAGATGGTGACAGTAATATCAGCTAAAACAAAAGGAATCCAGCAGGGGCCAGCTTTGGAGCTCCTGATTTTTCAGGAATTTCCCTCATGCTGGACTTTTGTCACACAGTATGAGCAGCATGGCCCACGCCATCGGGGGAGTCAGCAATTGGAGTCAGAAAGGACAGTGATGAGTCCCTGTCCTTTGTATCCTTGTATCCTTGTACATCTTAGGCTGAGCTGCCTGTTTTCAGGTGTAACAGAAGACACTCTTCAAAGACAATGGATAGCCCTTTGCTCCTTGATATGACTATGCATTTACCCAGTTTTTTTCTTTTTATTGTGGCAAAGGCCCCATAACTTACTCTGTCTTCTGCTTCTAAATATGAAGACTCCTCTCCCCTAAGACATACTTTGCTCTTTTTAAAGCTCATCAGGTAGAGCTTCATAGCCACTGTGAGCCTTAGACTATGCCCTGGAGTATCACTGTCCTAGTGGCAGGCAAATTTCTACTGTGGTCAAACAGCAGAAGGGTACTATCCCTTTCTTGGCAGGCTGCCCACCTCTGCCAATAAATACACTAAATATATCCACTGTGTGCCAGTCATTCAAGACATCTCTTATACCTCCCAGTGAAAGACATCACCCAAGCAAGAGATGACTTTGGAGGGGGAAGGGTTCACTCGAGGGGGCTGGTAGGGGTGAGGAAACTAATGTTTTCACCTGGAAGGAGAGTAGAGTGTGAAGGAGAAACCTGTCATGATGTAGTGGCCTGGCAGTTTCTGGATAATTGATACGCCATTGACAGTGGAAGGAGAACAACTAGGAGGGAACAGGGACACCAAAAGGTCTTTCTTCACTAGGAAAAAAACACTGCAATATATGTTTACAGCTCTTTTCTTAACATTGCTCACAAGCCTGTCCAAGAACTTGTGGGCGTCTTTGAGTGGGGAGAAGTCTGGTGGGGCCAGATTCAACTGACAAGCAGATTCTCCACAGGCAAATGGTGAGGAGCACTATTTTGCCCACGAAGTTCTCTGTTCTGGGGGTGAGGCTGACCCAATTGCAGGATGTCAGGTCTATATTGGAAAAGGAGAACTGTGAACTGGAGAGTGTGGATAAAGGGAGAGAACATCAGTTCGGTCCTAAGTAAGGGGTGCTACTCAGGAAAAACCCCAAAGGGTGTTGCAGAGCATTTTGATGGGATAAAAAAGGTCACCTACTTCATAGGTGAGAACACATGGAAAATAGCTGACCCAAGAGAAAGAACCATCTTGTTTGTGGTTTATCCTACAATCAGCTCTAGCCATGGGTTTTATATTTTAAAAGAAATCATGTCTATCATCTGCTGGGCGTGACAGTTCAACAGTAATTTTTAATCCCACATCTCTGACCCATTCGTGGTAGAAACATAAGTGAACACAATAAGCTGCAGTCTTTACTTACAGTATTTTCACTTGCTTTTATACAAGACTTTTCAGCCAAAAAAGTATGTCTTAAAGCTATTTTATAAGTATCTTAGTTGAAGTCCTCACAAAAGACTGCTGACAGCTCCAGCAACTTAAAAAAGAAAAAAACAACCCATTAGTTGAAGCACTGGTAATATATACTTGAGTGTGTAGACAGACTCAGACTTGCCTTCAGAAAGATGCAATTTATGATAGCGCAGGGCAGCAGAAGGTCACATTAAAGAAAACATGTGGGTACAAAACAAAACAAGTAATTATTTGATTTTGTGAGTCATCCTAATAATACAATCTTCCAGATACCTTTAGTGTCTGACAACAGTGGGTCATGGAGATTAGCAAGGCGATGATAGCCTTCTGTCTCTATTTCCAGGAGCATCACCTATTGTAGTGTGGTATCCCAGCTGCCCATTCTCCTGCTGGCATTTACCTCCTGCTCTCACCCATGTCAGTTCATGGACAATGATCCTGAAGATAAAGTCGGCCCAGGTAATCACAGCAGCATACTGTAGGCATAACAGGAGGTCAGGAGAAATACGATCAGTTTTTCCCCCTTAAAAGTGGGTGATGCACAATCTCAACCTAATTCACTAGAAGGGTGTTGGAAAATTTTTTTTAAAAGCCTAACTAGACATTCCATAAAAAGACAAAGTATTACAACTACTGTAACATTGTAAGGAACAGAAATAACTCCCAAGACCCTAAAAGGTTTTATACAAAAGTGCATGCAAGATATTCCATTTTTATTATGTATAACAAGAGTCTTAATTTCTAAAATTTAAACTAAAAGTATTCCTAGAGTATGACTTGAAAGGTAGAATAAATGAGACTCTTGTTCAATTATATTATCTATCACCTCATTCTTTCTCTCTCTCCTTTCCTCTCCTCTACCCCCAACATATACACCCAATGCTAGCGGAGCACATGAGAACACACAACCTATGCCTTCATTGCCAAGTAAGACTTTGGATTCTTTTGTTCCTACTGCTGGAGTCTCCTTGGCTGATTAAGTCAGAGCCTTCTCCCTCGTTTTGTTGGTCCATGAATGGAGCCTCTTCAGTGCTCACTGGAGTGCAATAGCAATGCTACTTCCTCTGCATGCCTCCCTTCCTCTCCCTGCCTAGCTGAGCTGATGGATTAATCCTGCCATGTACTTGGAAGGCTCACACACAGAAATACAAGCTGAGGTAGAAAAAGAGGACTAAGTTTGGAAGGGACCATGAAGAACTTCTTTTCTAGCTTCTAAATTCCCTATGTCGTTAACAGGACTTAATTGAAGCCCTGGGCAGAGCTGTTCTAAATCTCACAGGAGTGGGTTGGGGGAACCTTGACTTTCAGGGCTTTCTAGTGCTCCCACCACCAGTACTGATTATAAGGAAGCCTGCAAGAGTTCAGCTCTTCTTGCTACAGAATGATGAATTCTACCTAGATCCAGAGCAATGACGCCATATGCCAACACAAATTTCATGTTCTGACAGTCAGACAAAGGGCCTGGTAACCAAAATCTAAGTTGGGAAAAATGAAGAGTGCTTAGAGTAGTTTCTAATGAGAATCAGAAAGTTACCTTGTTTGCTAGTGGTTAGTTTACCTATAATTTTTATTTTCCTGACATATCCAATAGTCTCCCACACTTGAGTCCCAAACCCTTGAGTCTATAGATGATCTAATCCCAGCCCAGGACGAGACCCTGGCTTTTGACAGTTTTCCTCTTTAACGACAACACTATAAAGCATTTATTACTTCCTGACATACTTATTATATATATTTATTTGCTTGATTATTTCCTCTTATTCAACATAAGACTCATTAGTGTTTTATTCACTGATGTATTCCTCTCCAGCATCAATAATGCTGTCGACATCATAGTAAGTAAGCCCTTGAGAAAATATCTTGTGGTATGAATGAATGAAAACTACACACAATGAACTAACACTGGACAGAAAATTAACATACCCCTGGTTAGTGGAGAAGGATCTCAGTCGTTTCCCAATTTTCATCCCATTGCCCTCTAATAACTTTCTCCTGACTTCATTTTGTCTCCCCAAAACAATCTGGTTCCTCATCTTCATAACAATGTATAAATAACTGATAGCCAGTTAAAAATGACTCCTTACAAAGGGCATTGCAGAAAAACTCTAAGCCCTAAGTCGAAAGGCTAAGTCCCTGCTGGTAGAATTATAGGGACTGGCCAAAGGCTAGGAAATGGGGTAAGAGGTAATGAATTTTCATGGAGCCCATTATAATCTACACAGCCTTGGAAAGCTACGGGCCAGCGAAATGAAATTCCTGAAAAAGCTTTACCATTGAACATAGGATGGTGGCCAGAGCTCATGAGAAAATTATCAGAGCAGGATGAGATATGAGAAAAATAGGCTACTTATATGGTGGTGTTACCAGTGTAAACTAGCAAAACCTTTAAAAGTGTAATTTGGCAATACACAGTGAGAGCCAACAAGAAAGTAAAACATTTGCTACTACACCTTACTCCTTTGAATTTATTCTGAGTAAATAATCAAGAGTAAAAGAAAACTTTATGTTCAAAAAGCATGCTGTCATATTATTTCCTGGAGTTAAAATTTGGGGAAAAAAGCTAAAATGAATAATAATAATAAAAATGCATTATACATTATGCAACAATCAAAGATGTGAGTTATCTTCCATCTGAACTATATACTAGCTATGAAAATTTGGGTAAATTATTGACATCTCCAAGCTGCAATTTCCATGTCTGTAAAATTCCTTCTCAGTATTAACAGTGCCTAAATCATGGAGCTGTGAGAACAAATGAGATCATTGCAGATAAAGTACTTTGTACAGTGCCAGCCACCCAGGTACCTCCTTCTCCTCCTCCTCTTCCTATTACCACTATTTTTTTCAATAGATGGCAAGATGTATTTGTGGAAAGATGGTATGATATATCAGTGGACAAAAACACCTAAATCTTCCAACATTCTAGTTAACTAAGTTTGGCAGGAACCATATTGAGATCCAAGTCCTATTATAAATAGACAGACTCTTACCAGTATGGGTTTGGAATTTGATTACAAATAGCAAGGGATAGACGGTAGCTTTGACCAGAGGTCACCTCAAAAATTTATCCCCAGTGAACCAAAAATAACTTGGTTTTGAAGAAAAGGGCAGGTAACCATTTCTTTTCAACTATTTTGGCTAGATACATTCTGTGAAGGGAGGGGAAATGTGGGTGAGATTGGGAAAGAAAAGAGGTAAAAAGTGTTCTAAACTTGTATTAAACATGGAGCCACTCACAAAGCTTTTATCTGCTCCCTTTCTCCCCTCCTCTCAATTTCTAGCACAATCCTCAAGTTTAATGTAATTTGCTGAGTTGTGTAGATCTGGAATCCTCAAAGAGCACAAGATGCCTAACTGAGAAAATTCTGAGAGCCATCATTAAATGAGCACTCTGGTCTTAAACCTTAACAACAACAAGAAGCATGTTGGCTCAAAATTTACATTGCTTTACTTTCCCCACCCCTTCTTCCCTCTTTATTTACCTACAACATATTGGGCTCCAAATTTGTTTTTTTTTTTCCTTTTAACTGTTCATAGGATGGTAATTTGATCTTTTTGGCTCCTTGTCCATGTCTTTTATTGGTGGAGAAGTGTGTATGTGTGTGTGTGTGTATGTATGTTGGTGAAGATGTTTACAGTGAAGTTCTGTAGGGTTGTCCCCTGGTGTTTGTGAATTTACGCCCGTGTACAAATGGGGTACACAATTCTTGGGTATTGAGTATAGCTTTTGTATCTTGAGCTTTAAGTATCTGTTCACACTTGTTACATCTGAATATTTGGACACATTTGGATCAACTTTAACGTTAGCCAAAAAAGAATAGCCTGCCAAGAGAAGCATGTTTCTTACTTAAGGGTTTCCAGAATGATGAAATGGGTGAAAGAGGAGACAATGCTATGCACGAATTGCAATTACATGCCATACTCTTTCTAAGTTATTTAAGAAGACAGGCAGAGCCACATGATGATGTCCATGGGCCCTAGATATTTTGTCCTTATGTGCTGCTTCCTCCACATACATTCTTTTCTGTTTTGCCTTCTAATTTCATAACACAGTAAAACATTCTCGCAGGTCTTAAAAGGGCGGTGGGTTCCCAGCCTGTGCCTGCTGTACCTAGTGAGTGTTAGCATGGCTGGGTAGGGACTGTGAGGAAGGAGACCCAAAGAACTGCCCACAAAGTTCTACTGCTGAAGTCTTCCACCCCCAATGGCTGAAAGCTTAGGGATTTGTCCTTTAAAACCTATGACTGGCATTTCTTGTTTACTGGCAGAAAGTAAGATAGGATAGTGGTTCTTGCAGTCAAGAAGATGTGGAGGTTGATCTGACCATGGGCTTTGTCCATGGACATTCATTTAGCCTCCCAGAGCCTCAGAGTCCTCAACTACGCTGTACAGAAAATAAAAAAGTACTGTGAGAATTAAAGGAGAAGATGGACATAAAATCCCATAATCTGGGGCCTGGCACTTTAAGTAAGATGAACTGCATAACAGCTATGACAATGTACTTCTCATTTCTGCTTTGGACTTTGGTCTAAGGTGAATTTAGTTACCTGGCTGAAAGTGCAATGAAATCTTGGGGCAGACATGTATCCAAGTGAATGAAATCAGGCGTTCCCGGTGGGAACATTCACTAGATACTATGAGACATCTTGACACCCAACAGGCATGTCCCCACACTATTTCTCAGCTTTTCCAGCAGGAGCCTACGCCCCTCCTCCAGCTCATACGCCATGTTGTTGCTCTACCTCAGGATGACTTTAGAGGTCCAGCCTTACCTGGAAACCTCCTGGCCCACTGTCAACTTTCCATCATCAGACTTCCCTTGCTGCTTCCCATTCTCATTAAAGTTTCCCACTGTAGTTCACCCCCCTCCAAATCTAAGTTTCTAGTTTCTTTCAATACTACCTTTTTCTAGTTCATACCCAAATCTTTACATATCTTAAAACAACAGTTTTTTTTACATATTCTATGTTAGTCAGGTACTGCACATATAGTGTCTCATTTAATTTTCCTAATAATGCTGCAAGGTAGCATTCATTTTTACAGACATAACCTTTGTTTTTACAAATAAAGAGCCTCAGAACACCTTCCCCCAAATCAGACTGATGGTACTTGAATTGATATCTTTCTGGTATCAAAGCATATAAATATGCCTTTTCTCTTAACTAGGGCCACAATCCCTTATCTGCAAAAGATCTCTAAAAACCATGAAATACATTTTTCTCAATATTCTTCTGGTGAAAACTCCCAGAGTGAACTAATATGAGGCTGATTATCTGTTCATTTACTTCAATTGGCATGTGGTGTGATAAACAATGTTAGAATTTGCCTTGCACTGCATTTTCTGCTAACTCATATTAGTTTAAGTTTAAAGAAGCAATAAGCCCTAGACTAGAATACTTGCCAATGAGTCCAAGTGGTGCAGGGCCCTAGCGTCCTAGCAGTGACCCTGCAGAGTAAGTATAGACAAGCATGTAGGAGCTCTGAACCAGAATCATGCAACTAAGTCAAAGCAATATTCCATGTGGGCTAATGCTGGATTTCCCATCCAGGTCTCCACAGACCTGATACAAACTGGCTAAGCAGCACTTCCTAATAAACAAACATGGGTCATAGCAGAATGACATAAATCTCTCATCTTGACTCTTGAGAGGGGAAATTGAATCCTGCTGCTGGCAGAGGGGTCCACTGGAATAGCTCTTGCAAAAAAGGCAAGGGGAAAAGAGCTGATGAGAGTCTTCTGTTGAGGATAACAAGATGTTTGAATTATATGAGACTGCACATACATGAGCATTGAGCTGAGTAGTCTTCAGTAACAGAAACTATCCTGCCTTTTAAAACACTGTCAATAGTTAGAGATATATTGGTTCTTTAAAATGAAATTATATGGGCTCAGGGGAGAGACAGAGAGATACTAGTTTAGAGCACAACAGTCCAGGACCTGAGATGAGTCATCTGGAATGTTCCTCCATAGCAAGTGATAATGCTTCATCTCTTCCTGATAAGATGGAGCTGAAGCTCACCAAAAAAATAAAGCCTCCCCAGGTCTGACAAGACTGTGACATGAGAAGGTACAAAGAGGTTTGAATGTGGAGATGGGTGGTGGAAACCAGCTGCCCAACTGTCATCTCAGAGGCCTCTGATCCTCTTGAGTGGCTGTCAGAAGTGAATCCCTATGAGGCTGATATACATGGACACACACTAATGGTTTTCCCAGGCAGTGGCTGGCAGCCAGGAGAATCTGCAGCACATTGTGCAGTGGAGAGAAAAATAAGTGAGAGCTGATCATAAAAACTATCAAGGCAACTCCCAACTTCATATCTCCATTCTTCCTAATACAAGAAATAGCTGAGGAGAGACCTTTGACTTCTGCCTGTTTGGGTGATGTCATTTCTGTGTTTGGACTTTGCCTTAGTGAAATTATGTGATCCATTATTCACTACAACAGGGGAAATAGCATTTTTCAGACTGGAACGATGTCTGCAAAAGTACATTAGTGACTTGTCTTTAATTTTTGGGCATTGTCTCAGTTGTGGGTTCAGGGAAGATTGAGAGGAGAGGTTCATGTGAAAGGGGCTAGCACTGAGTGTGGGTGTTGGTTATTCATTAGTCTCTCCTGTCACTTAGATAAAAGGTATAAAGACTAGACCATCATTTCTAGCACCTTGACATGCATAGAGACACCTGAATGCCACAGGAGACAAGAGGTATTCGCAGTTGGAGAAGGACAGATTTGAAAAGAGTGTTGGCATCATTAATTACTGCTCACCTAATTAGGGGATGAGCACACTGTTGCCTAGATGGCTAAAGGACATTCTTAAATGATAGAAGAAATGTAGATTAGGAAATCACCTGGCTGTTCTGTCTGGGGCCACTACTTCTTCATAAAAGGGAAGAGAATCTACCCACACAGGCTTCTCTTTCCTCAAAGGTAAAACGAAGAAGCTGGGTAATGACAAGTGTTGGCAGAGATGTGAGCACAGAAGACCCTCATTCACTGTTGGTGAGACAGGGATAGAGCAGCCATTCTGGAGTACACCCTGGCTCTATGCGACCAAATTAATATTTATAAACTTATGACCCAACAATTTTATCCTAGCATTCTCAGTGAAATGCTTAGAATAGTCATTAGGGAATACATGCAGGGATGCTTATTCCAGCACTGTCTGTGGTGTCAGAGAGTTGAGGCCAACCTGGCAGCCTTTGGGAGTAGATAAAGTCTAGTGGTTAATTTCTGGGCAACTAGGGGTAACAAAGTGAGATGTTTCATGGGTTTGTGGTTAAAAATTAGTTGAAATAACCCAGGGTTCACAGTTGTTTCTATTCTCTCTTTATCTTTGTATTAGAAGATGCTGCCCGAGAGAGGAGTTGAGGAAAGGTGGAATGCCCTTAGTGTAATTTTCTTTTTAAAAATGAATTAACTTGAGATTGTTTTGCACTAAGGCTTCAACATACTGTTGACAAATGTGGAAAACAGCAATTATTTGTTTTTCCTGATATCAGATGTTTGACTATCTGTTTATACAAAGATTTTAAAGTACAGTGACACAAAGGATGATGGCAATGATGAAAATGAATAAAAATAGGAGTTCAGGACTGCTTGATTTACAGAAATCCTTTGGATGACTTCCCAATTTCTCTGAAGAAAAAACACAAAATCAACTCAAAAAGCAAATAACACAGAGAGTTTGCTGGGGGTATAGTTCCGGGGCAGAGCATTTGACTGCAGGAAGACTCTGTCGGGGGCTGCCAGGAATTCCCAGGAAGAGACGTCTACCCGTTTACATTCCCAAATTAATAACATGTTCTTAGCCTGAAAACATGAAATATTTTCTTGAAGGATCTTTAAGGATAAGGGACTCTGATGCTTAAGGTGCTCTGGGGATGGTACAGACACATCTCCGTGAAGGGGAGGCATCATAGCCCTACTTTCACTTAAGCACAGCCACCTAATGTGGGCTACTATGCCAGTGTGCCATGAGCCAGACTTCCTGTGTTTAAATTTAGGCATTGCCTTTGCTCATAGTAAACAAGCAGCTGAAATAGACTCCATATGAAATCCTTTGAGAACTGTGCTGTGTGTAAGTTAACCACACAATTTCACAAAGCTGACAGAAATCACAATTTTTATTTACTAAGTTGTCTATATAGACAGAGGTACATGTAGGGATATATGTTCTAAGTGACAGGAAGGTTGAAAGAGCAGGAGAATACATTACAAGATTTTGCTCTTCTTCATCTTATCTGGGAAATCCTCTTTTCCATTGCAGCATTTTTTGTTTCTGCCAAGGGAGTTGTTATCAGTTCCCATATCGATTTTTCTTTCTTTTTTTGGGGGGGAGGTAACATTGGTTTACATCTTCTTTGTGTTTTAGAAGTATAGAATCTCCTCCTCAGGTATTATTACCACGTTGCACCTACTACAAAAGACCCATGTTCTTCCACCACAGTCTATGTGCTTCCTCCCCACCTTGTTCTTGCCCTCAGCACTGACCTTGGTAGCCTCAGTTTTATTTATTTACTTATTTTTGAAAAATGGGCCTTCCCTGGTGGCACAGTGGGTTAAGCAACACACTATGAAGCAAACCATAGCCACTTCAGCACGAGTTTGATCCCTGCTGCTGGCCGGGGAGGGGACCCACATGGTGCAGCAGACCTCTCCTGCTGTGCCCGCTGCTCCCCTCAGCAGTGTACTTCAGTGTATCTGCCTGTTCTGCTCCTCGCTCTGTCTCTGGTGAGTCCTCTCACCTCCCTGGACTCTGGCCTGTACCCCAGCTCTTGTGTGCATAAAGAAATAAA
Source organism: Galemys pyrenaicus (assembly GCA_019455555.1). Lineage (NCBI taxonomy): Eukaryota > Metazoa > Chordata > Mammalia > Eulipotyphla > Talpidae > Galemys > Galemys pyrenaicus. The sequence goes on along the minus strand of JAGFMF010011942.1, from coordinate 9,348,744 downwards.
TCTTAAAAAAAAAAGATTTATTTATGCATACAAGAACTGGGATACAGGTCAGAGGCAAGGGAGGTGAGAGGATTCACCAGAGACAGAGTGGAGAACAGAACAGGCAGATCGACTGAAACACACTGCTGAGGGGAGCAGTGGGTGAGGCAGGAGAGGTCTGCTGCACCATGTGGGTCCCCTCCCTTGGCGCTCAACCCGTGGTACCACCTTGTAGTCTCAGTTTTAGAGTTCTAGTCAGCTTTCTAGGGTTAACTTTTACTTTGGCTTCATCTGACCCTTTGTTTGGTTTCTCTATATCCCATATATACTGACACCACATGGTATCTGTCTTTCTCTTCAGACTTATTTCACTTAGCTCAATTTCCTTCACGCTCTTCCTGTTGCTACAAATGGCAAGGGTTGATGTTTTTTGACTGCTGAGTAGTATTCCATTGTGTATATATACATCTTCCTATCCTCTCATCTGTATGTGGGCACTTAGACTGTTTTCATAGCCTGGTGATTTTACTGTAATGGAGTACATATGTTTCTGGCATATTGTTTCTGTTCATTTGACTGCTCTTAATAGTCAAGAAATAGATGGTATTTCAGACTATTATACATTATGATTAGGTAATATTTGCCATTGATTTCCTAGGAGTTTTTTGATATTGAGCTGATCATGTGAAGATCATGTGATCTGTTCAAGCATGGAGAGTTTACACAGCTCCTAGAAAAATGAGCAAAAAGTAACTGAGTCCCTCCATTTAGGCATCAGTTTTTATGAGATTAGCTATCCTTGATCTCACTTAGATTTCAAGAGAACATGAGTGTTCAAGAAAAACTTGAAAAATAATTTTGTCCTTATGCTCTGAGAAGGCAAGAAGATCCAATGTCGAGAGTACTGTTAGAGAAGGGCTAGTCATAACTGTTCCCCAGCATTTATTTAAATGATAAATAAATGAGATTTATTATTTATGAGATATAATTCACATATGAAAGTCACCATTTTAAAGGGTATAATTCAGTGGATTTAAGTTTATTCACAAGCTTGTACAACTATTGCCACTAACTAATTCCAGAACATTTCACAAACACATGCCCCCACACGGACACCCCAGAAATAAACTCTGTAACTATTAGCAGTCTTGTTGACTTGTTTTGACTGGTAAGAGGCCTGTCTCTGGTATACGACATATTCGTTCAACAAACTTTATGAAGCTCTTACCAAGCTCCCGGGATGGGATAACTCAATCTTACCCTTTGCAGCACAGGCATCCATCGCACAAAGTGCCAAACATTATCTTAAAAAGCAGTATCTCTGTAAGGGTAAAATCTGCAAGTATGAAACTGGCAGTCGCAGTGAAGGTTGTTAGAGAAGAAATGTAATTGGCAGAATTTATACAGAGGGGTTATAGGAAAGTTTGTAGGAAGGTTTGCTCCGCTTCTTAGGTTCCTTTTAAATACTCACAGATTCATGGCTTTTAGGAGTCATCACCTCCCCAAAGAAGGTGTTTGCCAGAAAACATTCCTGCATGTTTCCAGATTCCTATACCTCTTGTGTACATTTCCTGCTAAGTCTGTGTCCAGCTGCAAAGATTCTATCCTTCTTTGCTAATTTTTAGTTTTCATCTTCTTTCCCTTAGTTTTCTTTTCCATGCCTTTCCCCAATTATTTCCCCTATAAATCTCCTTTGCTCCCCCACCCCAGAAAGGACTGTTTAGAGGTAAGAAAATATGTCTTTTCTTCATACACACTCACATTTAGACAAAGTATGGAATCTACTCTGGTCTCTCCTTTCCTGAAATATCATAATTCATAATTAAACATAAAAAATTATCTGTTAAGCTCTTACTGGTACTAAACACTTTATGGACTCTGTCTTATTTAATCTTCACAACAATCCAATCGGCTAACTCAGTTATGATGTCCTGTTTACAGAATGGAAACCCTCCCAGGGGTCAGATCACTTGCTTAATATCATAAGCTAGTAAATAGTAAAAATTCCCTGAACCCTGCTCAGTTTGACTGCAGAGTCTAGGTTATAACTTATATAATTGCCTTTCTGGGCTTCTATCTTTCCTCAAGCCCCGCCCCCCCAACCCCCTTCCACTTATGTTAGCTCCCTCTCTTCCTGAAGTGAAGTTCCCAGCAGAGTTGGCCTCTTTCCAGCTGTAGCCCCAGAGAATCGTAGGCGTGAGCTCAGCTCTGAGTTCCATGGAGCATTGTAACTGCTGGTACCAGGGCAATAAAAGCTTAACGGTCTCCAGAAAAGACGGCTATAAATTCTTCTGAAGTCCCACTTTGGGTGTAAAGGTTCACGCCTCTCTTCCCCCTTCTCATTTTCCTCCACCCCCACCTCAATGAACTCCCCTGGGTTTCATGAAAGGCATCATGCATTAAAACCAGGCACAGAAACCCCAGCAAGCCCCAGCTGCAGCCAGGGTTGTGTTTTGTCTAAGAAATAGTCTTTAAAAAAAAACAACCAAAAACCAAAAAAACTTTTGGAATCAACTTTGTTCAGGATCATAGACACAGGTCTTATGCTTTGGGGAACAATATAGAAAAAAAAAAAAAAGGCAGAGAAAATGGCTAAGGAGGACAAGACAAGGGAAACAAGAATAACTCTGAGCACGTAGGAATACTCAGAAGAAAACTTCGTGAAAATGACACCCTGGGGTTTTGGAGATTTTTCTCCTCTCAATTATTTTATTATTGTTACCTGGAACCCAACAAACCAGCTGTGGCCTTTCTGAAAAATTCATTCGGCTATTTGGAACTGAGCTGGATAATAAATATCAGCAGAGACCTTAGAGAGAGTAAAAGTTCATTTCTTCCTTCAAAGTGCAAAAAAACAGATCTCAGGAGCACCTGGGGGGCTGATGCCTGAAGAGTAACAAAGGGGCCCAGTTCTGAGGTTCTGTCTGCTAACTGACTGTCACATTTAGAAAAAAGTGTGCTAGAAAGACAAGGATCTGGGAAGTGACAACTGGGACAGACTACGTTTCAGCTGTCACACCACTACTAAGTTGCTTCAACTTCTTTTCCTGAGGCAGACTGCTTGAAGGACCTGAGGGCTGAGTGCAGATGGAGAATTATGTACAGTCAAGGATGGGTAGAAACCAGGGAAACTGTGCTTAATAAACATACGAAGGTTTTGTGTGTTCTGTGTGATAAAACTCAAAACATATTTATGTCAATCCTGCTCTCCTTTGGTTTCTCAACCTCTGTGCACTTCACAGGAAATTAAATCTGTGTTTGCCAGATTTCTTTGCTCTTGCTTCATTAAAAGGAGGGTAGGCTGGTGTTGGCCTATGTACCAGAAACTCTAGGGTTTGTTTCTTTAACTTGTAGTATTTTTCCGATCAATATAGAAGTGCAATGGAAAGACCAACAACAACTAGGTTTATCCCTCACTGGTCAGCTAGACGAGAACATGATTGCAGCTGGTGTGTGTGTGTTTGTGTTGTGTGTGTGTGTGTGTGTGTAAAGGAGAAGAATTTGGAGTGGATAATTTGTACTATGACTTCTTGCTGAACCCCAAATCTCAAGTTGGAGCCAAATGTTTACAGAAACTTTGGAAGCTGCCTTGTTCTCTTCCTTTCTTCAGATAGCATTTTGGGAGAAATAAAAAAAATTTTTCTTCTTTCGTTAAAGGTTCTTTGAGGCAGAGTCTCATACATTTCTGTCTCTCAGAGTCTAACAGAATGGCAAGCACTCATGTGTGTTTATGGGAGGAAGAAATCTTTAAGGGAGCACTTTAGTGTGGAGCTCCCCCAGCAGAAGAAGCCCGATACAGACCGCATCTCACAGACTTCACAGCCTCAGACGACCTGCTCTGAGCATCCCAAGCCCCTCCTCAACTGCCCTCGAAGGTCCTACGGTGCCTCTGGTGCTATTTTACCCTGGGCCTGCAGCAGTCACTGCCTCCTGGAGTTCTTCCTTCCTACTCTTCCTTCTTTAGTCTCTGCCAAGTTGAAGTATTTTTAAGTCCCCAGACATCTGGCTCTTTCCTCTGAATTTGATAGCCTTAAAAGAATTATCTGTATTACCTTCATGAAGATGAACTGTAAATTCATTTGTTCCCACTCCCCAGACTGCATTCTCCTAGCTTCACCTTCGGGCTCTTTGGGAGTGTTGGCTGTGGGAAGGAAAGTACTAGCCAGATCCCCTGTTGGTATCCCAAAGCAAAATGAGACTGCTGAGGCCTTCTGTGACCTTTTTCTGAACAAAGCAGGAGCTTCTGACATCTCTGCTACTCTTTTCCTGCATGGAGGGAGGCAGTGCCTGTTGCAGGCCCTGGATCAAATAGCACCAGAGGCAACCCTGGACCTTCAAGGGAACTTGAGGAGGGGCTCTGGACGCGGAGGGAGCAGGTCATCTGAGGCTGTGAGGTCTGAGATGCCTGTGTGGCAGGCTTTGCAAACAATGCTGCTGTCCTAGGCATTACAGTTGCTGGTGAGATTCCCAACCTCTGAGTGGACTCTCCAGACCGCAGTGGCCCACTAAATTGCCTTTCCTTCTGACTCTAAACACAAAAGAATGAGACATCTTTGTCTCAGTTTCCTCAAGAAAGAGCTGACTCCAACATCTTTCCTAACTCCGAACTGCCGGAGCCTAAGAAGGCTTGTCAAGCCTCTGGTTTCCAGCCTTTAGCCCAGCTAGCAGAGGTGCAGCTTCAGCATCCTCTTTCACCTGGAGGGATGAAAACACAGGGGGCTGAGTCCTAGACCCAGTGTCTGTGCAGTAGTTCTCTTTTTGGTAAGAGTCTGAGTGTTTGTGTTTCTAACAAGTTGGCTGGGGATGCTGGTGCTATGGGGACCCAATCAGACCAACATGCCCACCGCCAGTGCAGAACGCACTCTCAGCATGAGTGCTGCCTTTGTTTGAGCTCACTTTCTGCTGAGATTTATATACATAGATCTCACTGAATCCTCATGACACCCCTCTGAGGCAGCTACTGCTAACATCCCCATTTTGAAGAAGAAACTGAGACACAGAGGTTAGCGACTTCACCCCGTGAAAGTGGGGGAGCTTGATTTTACACTTTGCAGCACTGCCCACCAGCCTCACCAGCATAAGATCTGCTTTTCTACATGGAGATGTCTTCTATCTCAGAAACACAGGGTTTATAAGCAAGATTCCCTTTAATTCTGAACCAGCCCTGCCCCCCGCCCCCATTTCTTTTTGCTGCTGGATAAGTACGGCAGAGGAAAACACACATTTAATCTTTGTTAAGACCTGCAGACATTTTGGAGAGGAAGTCTAGTCTGACTTGGGAAAGAAGCTTGTAGTATCAGAATTTTTAAAGAAAGGTCGTTTTATTGCCTGCAGTAACATGGTATTCCAGATGAATGACTGACTAAACAGTTCTAAGAATTCCTCCTCAGCCTTTATAGATAAATATGGTTCATTAGCATACAAATAACTGTATTAAGGATCAGGACTGGCAATTTGAGTCTGGTTAAAAATACAAAAAATTTTTGCAGCTGATTTTTTTCAAGGCTCAATAGGGATAGAGAACCCATGTTTTAGTACATGCAGCCTTTAAGATCATCCTAATAAGTGGATGGCTTTCCTTTTGGTTCTGGATTTAGGTTTTGGTCTCTCAGGAGTGCTGTCTGGTAAAATCCTCAAACATATAACTGTTAGGTCAAGGCAGTGTGATGCATACCATACAGGTCAGGCTAGCGTTTGATTTTAAGTAAAGACAGCTCAAACATCTTGTTGCTTTGCCACAGCAATGGTTTCTATGCTCATTGGGAGATTTTTCCATAGATTCTACAATACAATGTGTCTGTGGAAGGCTAGGGGATCCGTAACACACATAAAATCAAGTCTTATTTTGTTCTTGTAAAAACTTCTTACCAATTATTTTATTCTCCTGCCCACGTAATTCTAATGCACCACACCCTGAGAAGCACTGCCAGGTTGGGGGGAGGAACTGGGGGTTTCTCAGACACTTCAGTGGTTGCAACCTTACTTGCACACTGGACTTACCTGCAGCTTTATTAAAAAACACTAGTTCTCTAGGCTCTATTCAAAACTGGCTGAAGCAGAATTTAGAGAGTGGATCTGAACATCAGCATTAACCAACAAATAACCAAGCCAAAACAAAACAAAAACTCACTGGTTGATTCCAATGTTGGCAGTGAAGGTGCCCAAATCAGACCTCCCAAGATGCTCAGAACTGGTCTCCTTAAGATGCTCACTCTGGCATGAAGAGTATTTTGAGCTAAGAGCAATGAAATCCCTTGGGGCTGATAGGTTTCTGTCCCTGCCTAAGCCTTTCATCCTTTCTTAATAGAACAGATAGTAGTGTCTTAAGCATCTACCTTTTCCTAATCAGAGAAGCAATAATTCCCCTTTTTTGACCTAGAAGAATGAAGCTTTTTGTGTGTGGGTTGGGGAGGAGGAGAGAGGGGCAGGGGAGAAGCAGTTCATCCAGTTGTAGTTATCATCGAACATGTATTCTCTAGAGGAAAGACCAAGCCATCCCCTCACTGTCTGTCATGTCTGTCCTCCTCTCTCTTAGACGTTGCAGGTCTCTAAGTGCAAGATAAATATATATCCCTTGTCAGCTCCAGTATTCTTTAGACTTTCCCGCCATATAAATTCTTTATACCTATGTATGTTATTATCTATTATAAGTATTACATTTTTATCTTTTCTCCTACTAAACTGTATGATGTTAATTGTTCATCTGTCCATTCTTAAAAGACCCCAGATAGGGTGGGTAAGTTTCACCCTATGCCCCACAAGGACCAATTGTGTAAACCACTAAGACGGTCTGATATGGAGCAATGCAACTTTTCTCAGCTAAATACATTTAGCTGAGAGTAAGAAGTGGAAAAGTAGAGGACAGAATAAGCTGTGAGGGTGGATGGGTGTGTGTCTTTTCAAATGATATATGAGTTTAACTTAGAAAACAGGTGCTGCCCAGGAAGGACAGTCTCCGTGGTACTTCTTATGCTTCGATTCATTCCATCAGCCGCCTGAGGTGAGGGTGCAGCCCAGCGCCATCTCCAGGCCATCCACATAAGAAGTCCTGGGCAGTGACTTGGTCGTTGTTTCTGCTGGGTCCTGCCTGCATTTATCTCTGTCTTGGGCAGCTCTCCAGTTGATAAAATCTGGCAGACACACAACCCAGAACCCCGTGCTTTCAGAATGATACCCCTTCAGCTTTAGCCTAGGGGCTCTGGCTTTTCTGTTTGTTTTCTTTTTCCTTTCTTATTTAAGAAGCTCATGAGAACTTAAAAGCAGACCCTTGAAAGCTAAGCATTTCTAATCACATAAAGGTGTCTCTGCAGGGTCTGGGCTGAAGAGGGTTTGTTTCTGGGCTTTCATCTTTCCTTATATCCCCTTCCTTCTTCAAACAATCTTTCTGGGCTCTTATCCACTCAGCTTCTTTGCAGGACACCCACCCCCATCATCTCCATGTTTGGGGCCCACAGGGTAAAGGAGTGGAGGGGGTGGCCAAGGGCCTGCGAGGGGAGGGAGGAAGCAGTCAGCCCCCATGCTGGGCCCAAGGAGACTTTGTGAGAAAGCCCCTCTCCATCTGCAGCCCAGCCCGGTGGGAGTCAATTAATTCTGAATAACCTAAACCGACAGAGGTATTTGCATTCACAACCTGACTGATGACCGTATAAAATTGATTTATGAATTAAAGTGCTTCCCCTTCCTTTATCCCGATTCAGGCTGTAATTGATTATACGTGCTGCAGCGAAATTAAATAAAAGAAAATTAAAAAGAAAAGAAAAAGAAAAGTGAAAAAAAGAGAGGCCTCTGCATGGCGGTCCGGTATTCTCAGGGTTCTCCAGGATTAGCCATTCTGTTCATCACTTATCAATTTTTATTTAAAAAGTTACTTCCCCCTTTGTCTCCACTCCTAGCCCCCTTATCTCTGCCATTGCCAGCATTTTCTCCAACCTCTTCCTACTCGCTGATTCTTTGAGGTATGAGAATCACACCTCCAGTTAGCCTCATGTTCCCCGATGGGGCTTCTACCAGGTAGCACTGCACCCACAAAAGTTTGAGGAGTAAGCAAAGGTGTCTTCTGTCTCTGCTTCTCCCTTTTTGATTCTTTCCTGACTAAACCCCCACTTAACAGGCACACAATCAAAATTTCCTTGTAGGAAATTCTCTCATAAATGTTCTCAGTAATAAAATTTTTATCCTTAATAAACTCTTCTTGGTTGAAATTTCCCAAAATAGAAAGAACTTAGATAAAGAAATATATCCCTAATTATAAAATGTCTAGCTCCTTTTACCAGGGGAGGAATATTTTCTTAATGGGAAAGGGTCACAAATAGGGCAGTAGGGGAGCTGTATTCAACCACCTAGATAGCATGAAAACAGGCTTCAGAAACAGCTAGACTGATGCTCTGAAAACTATTAGTCATGTGTCCTTGTGCTAGTCATTTAGCTTTCCTTGTGCTCAGTGAGAGATACTGGCTAAGCAGAATTAGCATATGCAAATCCTCCTGAGTGTAGCTCAGCAAACATGGCAGGTACTCCACTAGCATGAGAGCCTCCTTCCTTGCTTATGAACAGGACTGCTGACTGGAGAGTTTTCTGCTAGGAGGCTAATCGATGGCTCTCTTCCAACTCAAATCCTGTGTTGCTATTTGAATGATACATAGGGAATGGCTTTTCGTTGCCAAACTAGATTTTGGGAACTGATTATGTTCTCCACTTTTTTATCCTCAGAGATCCTGGCACACAAAAGACATCATAATTAAATGATCTCATTCAGTTAGTTCTCCCTTGCTGCTTCTTCACCTTTCCCCCTGTCTACTTCATGGTGGTCAAGATTAGATCCCAAGTTTCTGCTACTTCTTTTCCTATTTCAAGTGTCTCAAAAAGCCCACTTCTTGCTTTGTGCATTTCACTGCCTTTGACTTAAGGCAGAGTATCACTACTCTCTTCTACATAGTCAACTGACATGCAGTTTCATAGGTAATCCCCTAGTAAGTGCAACTAGCTACTTAAACAAAAAGTTAAACAAGTAGGAGAGGTTGTTTGGACCTGGCCAGAAAAAGCCCAGCTCCCTTGCCACCTCGTATCATGCTGCTTTCCCCAAGAAGGTCTTCTGGGAGCAGATCTCTGAATGAATGTGGAGCTTGAACTTAGAAGAGTCACCTTAAGAAAAAAAACTGAACCCTTAACAGGTAATGTTGAAGAGATGACTTATGTGATGAGGAAGTTTTCAGAAGATGTTCAGGCAAGAATAAGTAAGGTGCTAACCAGTGGAGCAAGCTTTTCTGTGGTTTAAAACCTTGCTTCTCACAGGGAAACCAAATTGCCCCACCCTTTATGTGAGGTCAGGCATCTGAAAGCTTGATACAGATAAAGGATAGCTTTCCCTAAATGTTCAGACAGATCTCCTTAAGATGTCCAGAACAAGATTTCCCAAGATATGTCACCTTGGTATGTGGATTATTTTGAGCTGAGGTCAATTCAGGCCTCAGAGCTTCATGAGATATTTTTACCACTCCCATAAGAACCTAGAAGAATGAAAACTGGGAATGTTATCTGAGTTAGGTTTTCATCAGAAATAACCTTTCAGTCAGAGAATACTATCTGAATGGCAGGACAAACTTCTGATCACAGAGCATTTGGTCTTTGCTGTAAGAGTCACCCTCTCCTCATCATGGAGCCCCTCTCTTCTCTTCCTAAAGCTCCAGACTCCTATCTCACTCACACCTTTGCTCAGGATATATTCCCTCATTTTTTTCCACGTACTTTAGAATTTACTTGCTTGCACATGAAATTAAGTCCTCCCCCCATTTATGGGAGTGATAGTAATTTGATTGCTAGAACGTCCCAAGAAAAACCCATAGGGATTCAGAAATTTCCTCTCCATCCCTACACAGTCAACTGTACTGCCTAGCTGGTCCTCCCAAATGCATTTTGAGATGAAATAGGAAGGGGAAATGCTTCAGTTGTTTTCACCTCTTAACACTGGGATTATTAATATGACTAGAAAGCCTGTAAGTAGGTTTTGTGTGTGTTTGGAGAGGGGCAGTGGTGGTGGTGGGGAGGGGGGAGTGCTGTCCCTGTGAGTACCAAGGGTTGATCAAAAGAGAGCAGAGCTTAAAGGGACAGATCACCTGTGCAAATTTGCAAACAGAAGACCCCACATTCATCAGAAGACCCCACATTCATCAAAAAAACCCACAAACCTATATGCATTTTAATGTATGCAGAAAGCAAGAGGCAAGAACAACTCAATGGAAGAAATCTAAAATAGATAGTCCTAATTAATAAGAACCTCTCTTTTTAAGTGAAACAAAAAAATTGATGACTAGTTTCCTGAAACTGAAGCTATTACACAACACAGATAGTAAGGTGTAAGGGGATTTGGCTTCTGAAGTTGAAAGAGGTCTGTCTGTGGCATGTGAGTAGAAGTGGGCATCTCCATGTAATTGCTAGAAGTCCAAGGTCAGAGGCTGTTGTGGGATTGGGTTCCTCCAGGTCAGCCCAGATTGCCTCTCCTCTTCAGTGGTGGCGCCTTACAGTTCATCTTGCACTGGTCTGGGATCACCAACAGGTAATTTGTACATAACTATGACCACAGATGTTTATGGCTGCTTTATTCATAGCCATCAAAGCTTGGAAGTCACTCAGATGTCCTTCAGTGGGTGAATGGATGAACAAACTACAGCACATCTATAGAAATGCATTATTCAGTGATTTTTTAAAAAGATATGAGCTATCAAATCCTGAAGAGACTAGGAGGAGGAAATTTAAGCACATATTGCAAAGTGAGGGAAGTCAATCTGAAGACATGGAATACTGCAAAATTCCAACTATATGAGATTCTGGAAAGGCAAAACCATGGAGACCGTAAAATATCAGTGATTGCCAGGGTTTAGAAGTGATAAAGAAAAAGAGGAGGGGGGGGGCGGCAGGTGGCACATTGGGGGTTGGTTAAAGCAATGAAAGGCTTCTGTTTTCTTTCCTGTGATTGTGGGTGAATTTCATTATACATTTGTCAAAACCCATAGAACTTATCACAAAAAGCACAGACCTAGCCTAAACTAGAGACTTTAGTTAATAACAATGTATGAATATTGGCTCATTTTGTAAGAAAGGTAACACACTAATATACCCTATTACTAATTACTAGTAATACCCTATTGCTTTTAGTAATAGGGAAACTGGGGGAATGAGGGAAAGGAATGGGGAAGAAGAGAGGACATATGAGAACTCTCTGTACTTTCTATTCAATTTTTCCCCAAGCCTAAAACTGCTTTAAAAATAAGGTCTATTATAGAGTTCTTTTGTCATCATTGACTTTTAGCTGCTTGTTGGAAAGATCCAACACAAACACCAACTTATTTTATTATTCTTAATGAGACACAGAAATGATTGTTAAAGACCTGTAACAATATGCTACTACACAGAGAATGCTATAGCTTGACTACATAGAGTGGTGGGCCTGGGTGGTCATCTGGCTATGGTGTCCCAAACACAGGACAATTCATCCTGCACAAGCAGAGTCTGATCCTTCTTAAGCAAGGACTTCCTTGGGACTTTCAAAGACAAAGGGAATTAAAGGTTGACAAAACTCATACTTACGGTAAGGAGGGCAATCTGCAGAGAATGGGTGAAGCGTTATTGAAACCACAAAAATGAGGTACTGCAATCAGCTTTCCCATAATAGCCCAATCAAAGATTCCTGGCAAGTGACTCAGCTACATCAGTGTTTTCCTTTGAACATCTTCATCTCTGGTGTCCTATGAGTTTGCTTTTCTTTTCTCAGTGTAAATGTTTCTGCAGGGCTCTGCTTTACAATGTTACAGAGAATGTCTCTTCTATTGTTTAGAGGAGACCCAGTCTTACTTGTCTGTAACTTCTAAAATTCTTGTAAGTTCTCCACTTACTACATAGGGCCCAGACTGGATTCCAGCTCTCACCTCTGCTGCCACCCAAGATCCTTCCCTCATCTAACATCATCTTCCTACATCCCAGAGACTGACTCCATTCAGTCCAACTTTGCTCCTATTTTCATTGTGGCACTTTGTCTACTTGGCCCAGTTTCCCAATCAAATTAGTGGTGTTGTACTCAGTAATGAGACTTCAGGGAGATATGGCATTCATATATAGCACTCTCCCTAATTCAGTTCAAAAATTTGTCTGACCTATAAAATAAGACTGTGGATTTTACAAAGGAAAAAGAATAGCTTTTCCCCCTTGGATTCAGCTATAAAACTAAGACATGCATAAGTTAAATGGGTAGAGGAAAATTCCAAGCCAAGGTAATAAATAAGGGCCTGGTGGTGAGGTCTTTTTATATATGTAAATATGAAGAGAATTCAAAGGAAGGAATAGATATACCTGTGGGAAAAACTTGTTGGTGAAAACTTTTGGGAAAAATCAACATGTGTGATCTAAGAGAAAGCTTGTTTGGTCTAAAGTATGTACTTTCTTTGGGTAGAGTGATTAAAAGCAATTATGGTCTGAGTCTTCAGGAAAAGATAAGATAAAATGGTAAAACTTGCCCAGAAACTAACAAAAAACCAACAGGAAAAAGTATAATAAGAGCAAAAATTTCACCAACAATATATTTTTTTCATTTGAGTTATTCAGTATGTGTTTCCCACTTTATCTGATCATAAAGCCTTAAACCAAGTGACTCAGGACACCACCTATATTATAATTTCCCTTTTTTTTATATTGCTTTCATTTCTGGTGCTATTGGAATAGGAAATTAGTAGAATAAAACCAAAATGGGGACCAAAAGTAAAGTTGTTAAACATAATTCTCAAATAAGAATTTGTAAGTAGTGTAGAATTTTGGGAAGACTTGGAATAGTTAAAGGGAGGAATAAAGAAGAAGAATCATATTGACAATGTTTTAAAAGCTAAGTGACTTTGAATTCAGCTATTGAATAGACAATTAGAAAACCTGATAACTGTCGATAACCGCTGAAGGCTGAGAAAGAGACATGTAGTCAGAACACTATGTTATTAGTAGTCTCTCTTTGGAAAACAAGGATGATAACATCTCACAGAGTGTTTTGATGATTAGATAATTAATGCATATAAAGCATTTAGAACAGTACCCAGAAAATAGAAGTGTTATAGTGTTAACTAATTACTCCTACACAAGAAGGCACACAAAAGGTAAAAAAAAGTTACTCTTAACATTTGGTTGGTATTTTTAAGTAGGAACATATTTGCTCTTCCTAAAATAAATAATATCCAGGATGGAAATGAGATGTGAATCTGAGAAAATGAGGTTAGAAGAATGTTGGTCTGGGTTTACCAAGTCCATGTTTTTGTTCAGTTGAGGAAACAGTCTTAATTATTGCATTAAAAATGACTTTTGATTGCCTGATATTATGATGTCCGAAAGAATGAAGTGTTCAACCTATTTTAAAACACCATAATTTTTTTTTTCTGATTAGAGAGTGGTCTAAGGGGGTAAATCAACATCACCAGAAATAGGGGTGTGTTCCATTAAAAGAGACTTCTTCCAACCTTGGAGCCAGTGGTCCAAACCTGCTGGAAGTAGGAGTTGATCAGCTCCCTGGGCTTCTCTGGTGGCCTGTATAGGAGTCCTTGTGTCATACCCACCCTCTCTGCTTGATCTGAATGGATGTCACCATATAACAGCCACAGCTTGTCTAGACATATGCTGCTAAGTATAGGAAGATGTGTTCCTTCCAGAATATGTACTCAGTGGAGGAAAGGAGAAGCTGGAAAACTCTGCGACCTTGATTATTGTAAAGGAACAGCCCTGTGACTGCTTCATTGAATTCAGTTTACTTACAACTGTTGAGGAAGACAGGAAATTCCCCTCTTAGCTCTCTGGAATTCTTCTAAGGATCATTAACAAATTAATATCAGATAACTATTAGTAGGAAAAAAGAAAACACTTAATTACGTATATGTGGAGAATCTATATTGATGTAGTTTCTAAAGCCAATGGGAGCCAACTGAAGGTATTTCCTGAGCTAAGGCATGGACAAGGGACTGGCGTTTCAGGAGAGAGGAGGGGACTCACATGATGAGGAGAAGGTACCTCATATGACAAAGACCAAATGCTCGGTGATCAGATGCTTGACCTGTCATTCAGATAGGTTTCTCTGATGGAAAGGTTATTTCTGGTAAAAAAAAAAACCAAAAACAGAAACCCAAATTGAGCAATATCCCCTATTTTCATTCTTTTATATAGTTGAGAGTGATAAAAATGTCTCATAGATCTGTGAAGTCACAACTGACTTCAGCCTGAAAGAGTCCACAAGCCAACAGGACACTTCTTGGGAAAGTATATTCTGAACATTTGGGGAGGCCTATCTTTCACTTCCATAAAGCTGAAAAGGAGGGACAAACAATATCTTAGCTGCCTAAATGGCATCTCTTCCAATTCCTCCCAGCTCTCATATCTGCCAGTCTAATGGATTGTGTTCTGAGGACAGCCTTGGGGTCTCAATTCTTCCTGGTTATTTTAGAGATGGAAACTCTTCACCTCCTCATCTTTTTTCTAAAAGATACATTTCAGCTCCCCAAAGGTATATTTTCTCAAAGTACAGGAACTTCTAGACACATTGCCCAGGAGTTCTGAGTATAAAATTCCATAAATAATGCTGGATAACAGAAGGCAACCTAAGTCAGCACTACTGAGTGGAGAAAATTCGCCTTGGCATCAGGCATGAAAGATCTGAGATAAAGCACAATTCTGGGGAAAAGTAGTCTGCTAAGATAAATGTGTCCAACATTTATCCCTTATGTCAAAGAGCCAAAATTAATGTGGTTTTGAAAGTTTTGTGTGTGAAACATTGATTGTTCATACAAATGTTGTTTTTGAAATGAAGGAAAATTAAGTAAAGATGTGGTCAGTAATAAAATAAATAAAAGCCAAAGCCCTGAGTTTGTTAATACCTATTGGTTTTGAAAAAAGAGAGGGAGTTCTTAAAAGTTATTTCAGTGTTTACAACTTCACGTAATAATCATAGCAGAGGTAACTGCTTTTATTTTTATTTTGAAGAACTTTACTTTTAAAGATTACATTCCAGAAAGGTATGTATTTTAAAATATAAAAAAAATCTTTGGAAGATAGTTTATTGTGGGTCTGTGATGAATTATTCTTCAAGGTAAAATAATAGTACAGCTTTTCCAATATTCTATTTGCACATAAACAGCATCATTAATAGAAGGGGGAAAGTAAACCTCCCCTCTTAAAGGAACATAAGACTGCTCAATAACTAAGATGTATTTAAAATTTAAAATTTGATTTCTCTTCTGAGGATGAGTTGCTGATAGTTGGCCACTTTTGATTCTGAAGTGGGCTTTTGTAGCTGTTCTCTGAACCCCTGGAATAAAGAGGCTTGATTTGCGATGGAATCTCCAGAGCCTGTAGTCATATATTACAATATGTTGTAAATCCAGAGGGTACAATATAGATTTCACACGGGGCCCTGGGGTTAATTGAAATTCCATCTGTTTCTTCTCCATGCAAACTTAGAATCCTGGGATATTAGTTCAGGCTAAGATATGAGATTTATACATTTTTTTTATTTTTAGGGTAAGATAGATGCTTACTTATTATTGTTCCTCCCTACATTCTGCCTCCTACCTTCAATTAAAAAAAGTTTACAAGACAAACTATTTTCCTCACAGCTGTCCCTGAGGCTGCCCCCCTTCTTTCCAGTGCATGCCGGGCAATGCCATGTATTCTTAGACTCCCAATGGCCCCCATTACTGTCAATTAGTTACGGAATGCTCCAGGGATTCATGCCTGACAGCTCGGGTAAAGGCAGGAGAAATGGGCTCAGTAGGGAGCGAGGGGCCTGATTCTTTTTTGTCTACAAGAAATACCTTTCTCAGCAAGGCTTTTTAATGGCCTTCCCTTCTTTCTTTCCGTCTTCCCCAGCGCCGCGCCCCCTATGATGGAAACACACATCATATACACATACACTCTTAGAGTCACACACCAATGTGTTTGTGTCAATGTTGCCTAGAAGGGTGAGAACACTGGGAGCAAGAGGCTCTGACTAGGTTATATAGGACTTGAACATTCCAGTTAATATCTTTACTATAATTGGATTCCACACTTCTTTCTTCCAGAAGGATTCTTGTTACTAAGTGACTCTTTTTCCCTCTGATTTATTCATGTATTTTCCTTCTGCAACATTCCTCCCTCCAAAGAAGAAATGCACTCTGGCCACACCCTAGGGTAGAGGGCTCACTGCACTGGGTTGGTAGTGGCTGGTGGCTGGTATAAATTCCACTGCCATGTCTTTCTAACTTTCTGTACTTCTTCCTTTCCTCTCCTACCCTTTCCCACATCCATTCCTCTGCCTTCTCCTATTTGTACTACATTATTCCACTTACTCCAGAGACTTGAGGCCAGGGATTTTGCTTTATTCTTTTTTGTTCTCTCTTTCCCTCCCCACTTCAATATTAATCATAGAAGCAGAAAGGTTTTGTTTTGTTCACCAACATATCTGCACTCCATAGAACAGCTCCAGACACAGTTGGGAGTTCAATAATATTTATTGAAAATAAACGCAGGTAAAAATAGCATTTCATGCCACTGATGGTTCTCAGGGTTAAAGGAGAATCCAGGTCATACCAAGATGATCTGCCCCTTCCTGGTCTGCTGCATTTGCTCTTTTGTGTGCATGCTAGTTTGCCATTCCAGACTAAGATGTATCTAGGAAAAGCCTAAAGGAAAATAACAGATTTCCATAGGAAATAACAAATGCAATGCTTAAAGTGATTACATTTCTCCTACGGGTTTGAGAAAGATGACAAAGTAAAGACAGAAGATGAGATCCTAGAGAAAAGGCAGTTCATACTTGGGTCACCTATAGTTTCAGTCTTCCTCTTTTGGAGCCTGCCTAGTGCAGTGTCGAAAGGAGTCACCCACAGGCAATAAATAGCAGGAAGACACTGCCAGCCTGTCTAATTCAGACAACTGTGAAAAGGCAGAGAGAGGGAAGATCCAGGCAGAAAGCAATGTGATGGAAACAAGTGAGGGCGAAAGAGGGGAATGTAAATCGTACAGGGATTTCCTGGGCTCTAGAGTAAAGTTACAGGCATCTCTTTCTAAGATCTTGCTGTCCTGGGAATTACTGGGGGGACACTGTCAAGAGAAGGAGTCTGGTTGGCAAAATGTGGCTATTTCATTTCCTCAACCTATCACCACCTGCACATTGTCTTAAGTCCTATAGATTCACCAATTTTCATGTTCATGCCACCTGAGGTGAATTTCCAGCCTTTCCTGGTTACCAAATCTGCTTCACTTTAGTGCTTCTTCTCAGACTTTAACATCAGTGGAAATCACCTGGGAATCTTGTGGAACTGTCTATTCTGAGGAGTATCCTGAGATTCTGCATTTCTAACAAGCTCCCAGGTGACCCCTTTATTTTGCCCCAGCCACATTGAGTGGCAAGACATTACTTCACCAACTTGGTAAAAGGAGTGGAAAAAGCTTTGCATAGATGGATTGGTTCTAACTTGAATTAAAGAAGCAAAAGTCTCATTAATAAAGATTTGACTCCTCAGCTTTAAAAAAGATTATTTATACCTATGATTTTCACATTTTTTCTCAATGGTAAATGGCATACATGCTCTGAAATAATAGTTCATGATCTAGATATACAAAAGCTATTTGTCCAGGGTAAATTTCAATTTTTTCTACATAGCTGAATCAGATCAGGTTCCATTACAAAGCTTTTTGTTTTGTTTTGCCTTAAACTGTGGCATTACTTTAGCACGAAGAAATAAATTAGTCATTGTATGATAAGTGAGATTACTTGGAAGGGAATATGTCTACCTCACTTTTTCCATTTCTGCTAATGAGAAGGGAAAAAAAGAGTAAGATACATGCCTACTGGTAGCCAATGAATAATATTTTGTTTGAAAGAAGTGCCACAGGATACCCACAGCTGCATACAGTTAATCCTGCCCAAGGTGTTTGATCTCATAAACACACAGGCTTAGGTCTCAGTTTATTGAGACAACTTGTATTATAAATTTACAGAAATTCAGAAGAGAACAACCCATTTGTGACACATGTTCACCATCTGAGCAAGGTGACAGTTGTGGGTCCAGATCCAAAAGGAGCAGGCAATCTAGTTAGGAAGACAACATAAAGAAAAGTGAATAGTAATTAAAAATGTCAGCTGTGATTTTATATGATGTTGATATATGCCAGGAGTTTATGAGAGTTAAAGGGAATTTATGGGAAGAAAAGATTAATTTAGATTGAGATGATAGGGGAAGCTTCTGAGAGGTGGGATTTGAAGGAAATTCAAGCCAGAAGAGATGGCAAAAATAGGTCTGGGTGCATCAGGTGGGTTAAGGACAAAGTAATGGTGAGAACAAAAAATATTTGGAAATTTATGAACAGAGAAGTTTGTTGGAGTGATTTATCTGTTTAAGGGAATTAAGATAGAGAAATAGTGGGATGACAGAATTGGAATCAGATTAAGAAATGCTTTGAATGTTAAAGAAGGTTGAATTTAAATCTGTAAATAATAGGGAACCATTGGATATTTTGAGTAAAAGAGTACACTTTATTTTTATTTATTTTAAAAGATTTATTTATTTATGCATACAAGAACTGGGGTATAGGCCAGAGGTGCGGGCAGTGAGAGGAATCACCAGAGATAGAGTAGGGAACTGAATAGGCAGATCTACTAGAATACACTGCTGAGGGGAGCAGCAGGCATGACAGGAGAGGTCTGCTGCACCATGTGGGTCAGCTCCCTGGCCTGGAACCGAACTCTACAGATAGCTTCATAGTGCTGCAACTTAACCCCTTCAGCCACCAGGGGAGCCCCAGAAGAGTACATTTTAACAAAGTATTTGAACACATTAATCTCAATAGTTCAAGTCAGAGGGCCAATGGCCAGAAATAGAATGATGGCAAAGGGTAAAAAATATGTGGGATAGAAGGCTGATGTAAATGACTAGTGAGATGTTAGAATGCATGAATGGGCAGAGACCTTGAAACTTGAAGTAGAATAGAAAATAAATAACTTGTTGGGTGGAGGTAAATTAAATTTGAGATTTTTTTCACTTTTAAGTAATAACTGAATAGTAAAATAGACAAGTGGAAAAGTGCAAGAGACAACTGGCAAAGTGATGGTGTGACCCTGCTGAGAAGTGGTCACTACTGAAGCCTTGGGAGTCAAAGACATCTCCAAGGAAAAACGCAGAGACTGAATTTTAGGAATGCGTATGTATGTAGCCTGGATGGAGAAATAACAGGAGAAGAAACAGAAACAGAGGTAAATGGAATATTAAAGAAGTGTCAGTGGTCATAACAGCAAGTGCTTCAGAGAAACCAACTAGATCAAATCAAAGAGTGGCTCCTTCCCCAGTGTGGAAGGGTGGGATTCAGATAATTAGAAATTAAAGAGTAAGCAAGTCATAACAAAGTTAGAATTTATGGTGAACTTCCCCTTCAGATAAATGGGAAAATTATGGTAGAAAGTTAAGTGGAAAGTAAGAGCCTGCGCTTTTGTTGTGTTGTAATTTTTTATAGCAATGACACAGGTTTCTTTGTTTACTGATTAAGGCAAAGGGAAAACAGGAGAGAGAGAAATTGATGGTATCTGAAAACTGCAGAGGGACAGGAATTTGAAGTGGTAAAATCCGAACAAGACAAGTCCGTTAGTGAAGAGATGAGCCCTATAAATGGCAAACACACAAAATCAACATCCAAAATCCAAACCATCCTGTTTCTACATATCTGCAAAAAGAGGGGTGCACCCATCTTTCCTTTCACAGCAGATAAAAAAAAAAAAAAACAGACACAGAGAATGGAGTGCTTAGCTTTGTGCGGGTCCCGCCATCTCAGTATAGCACAATGTGAGGGTGTTCCCAAGCTCTGTGAGTGGAAATAACATGGAAGAATGAACAGTTTTAGACCAGCTTTTGTATTAGGAAATCGGTCATAGGTGAACAAAAACATTGCTAAAGCACAGTTGAGATGAACATGGATATGCCAAGTAAGCACAAACACACACCAAAAATGGTGAGCATGGGTCAGGATGTGGAAAATGAAGTAGACACCTGAATGCCAGGTGTTGATAAAAGCATCACCCAAGCTACACATGGGATAATATACCTCAGTTGGGATGATTCCAAAACTAGAGCCTGTCAACCAGAAGGAGCTGATTAAGAACAGTGAACAAGGGCAACTGAGAGGCTTTCAAGGCTAATCATCCCCATGGAAAAATCCCTTGTTGGGAATAGAGCAGAGAACAAGAACTACTGAGCAGCACAAGGTCTGGGCTTGCTGAGGATAAAGAAATAAGAGGCAGCATCCCTGCCCTCCAGGAGCTTTGGGGTGGTGAGGGAGAGAAGATGGCACATCTGAGCCCTGGAGCCCATCCACCCTGTGCAGTGGACATAAGATGTGCAATACTGTGAAGCAGGGCCATTTGGAGCAGGGCAGGCTGAGAAGCAGTCAGGGTACAGGAATCCTTCCCTCTCCAGCCTTCCTCACCTCCTCTCCAATTCACCACCAAGCCACCTTCAAGAGATTGGAAATGGAAACAAGGAAAGAGTAATTCTGATTTTCTTATCACATCAGAGACACCTAAAAGCTCTTTTCATTTCTCTGCTCAGAGAAAGATTTGACAATGATATTCATATTTCTTCTACGGCTGGTGCAGGGTGCTCTGCTCAGTATAGCAAGCTGGAAGAAGTGAGACATGTGGTAGGTGAAAGGAAGGCTGGAATTCTTTTCTTACAAGCGTTTATAGTTTACTAATTCCCCTCCCCCATTTAATTGATAAATAATTGCAATTCAATACTGTGTAAGTTTAAAGTATACAAATGAGAATTTTTATAAAGTTTGTATTGAAAAATAATTATCAGTCTACAGCAATTAACATCTCATATAACACTATCTCATATAGTTACAATTTTTCATCCTTGTGAGAACTTTTAAGATCTAGTCACTCAGCAACTTTAAGTGTGAGATACAGTGTTGTTAACTCTAGTCACAGGGGAGTCTCTGATGAGAAGGCAGAAGCCAGTAATCACACCCCAATTCACAGTTGCTGACAGCAGGGGCATTCTCTGGGCTAGGGGAATTCTGCTTCTCCAGTGCTCCTTCACTACTATCCCCACTTTGGAGTCTCCCCTAGTTCAAAGCATGATCTGCAGATCAATCAAGCCTGGGAGGAATTCTGGTTTGGTCACTTACCAGCTGTGTGACCTTGGACAACTGACTTATGACCCCTCCACTGTGGCAATCTCTCTTGTAGGAGATGTGTGGCATTGAACAATTGCTTTAGTTATCATTTGTAATCACTGTCTCCTTCCCCTATCTTCATTCCTTGGTAATGAAAAAGATCATTTTCTCCATTTTATTTCAATAATTCAGTCACCCTGCTTGGTAGTAGAGAATTTTCCCCTGATCAAATGGATCTGGCTTAAACAATCAGCCATTTGCTTGGCATTAGACTAGTGATTGTTATTTCATTACACACACACACACACACACACACACACACTCAGAGCTACCAAATCAGTATCTTGGAGAAGTGAAGAGGTGAAGACTGGAATCTATATTTTTAAAACTTCTACCCCTGATGAAGAATGTTGTACCTATTCAGACTCAGATACCCAATGAGAGTTCATAACAATATTGCTTGAAAAAAGAGAGGAAATATTTTTTCTCAAGCCTAGGGACTTAACACTGCAGAGAAGTCCACCACCCACACCAGTTTGTTGGTTGTTAATTTCTAGACATTAAAATGATGAGTCTAGAGTTCAAGCTGGAGGTTTTACACCAATCTTTTATTTTTACTTTTTTGGGTTGAAAATAACCATCAGCCTCTCATCTCTTCTTCACCTGCTATCATGTGATTCGTGTCTTTCTCATGAAGGTTAAGACTTCCACTTAAGGAGGAGCAGAGGAGTTCCTAATAGAAGGAG
This sequence comes from Galemys pyrenaicus, assembly GCA_019455555.1. Lineage (NCBI taxonomy): Eukaryota > Metazoa > Chordata > Mammalia > Eulipotyphla > Talpidae > Galemys > Galemys pyrenaicus. The sequence goes on along the minus strand of JAGFMF010011942.1, from coordinate 9,326,854 downwards.
GGCCTGGAGGCTGAGAACTGGATGTTGGGGAAGAGAGAGAAAGCAGGAGAGAGAGAGAGCAGCGGTGGCTGTGAGCTGAATGTTCCTTATGCACAGTTTTGGCAGGCGATGTAGAACTCAGCAAATCTGTGTTAAGCAAATATATTTTCAGTGTTTCTAAAGTCTTACTCAAGTGTTCTGCATTTTCAGATGTGTGTGTGTGTGTATGAGAGAGAAAGAGAGAGAGAGAGAGAGAGAGAGAGAGAGAGAGAGAGAGAGAGAGAGAGAGAGAGAGAGAGAGAGNGTTGTGTGTGTGTGTGTTTGAGAGAGATAGAGAGAGAGAGAGAGAGAGAGAGAGAGAGAGAGAGAGAGAGAGAGAGAGAGAGAGAGAGAGAGAGCGCTAGTGTGGCTGTATACTCAAATGGAAATAAAAAAGCTCCCTCTATTGACTCCTGAATGGCTGAGATAAAGAGAACCACATGGGACTCATTGTCAGAAATGAGAGCTCAGAAGCTGGCCTCCTTTTTCCCATTATTGTGTCATTCCCCTTCTTCCCCTTACCCCTCCGATCTTAAAATGGTCCCCCAACCCCCACCCACCCCCAACTCTCCTTTCCCTCCAATAGCCCAGAGACAAGCGCCCACTGCCGAGGCCCCCTCAACGAAGCCCGAGACCTCCATTCAGAGTCACTGGTTTGGGTAAAATCCCTTATTCACCACTACCCACCCCTGTGCCATCAGCTGAGCCTCAGTTCAGACCTCACAAAACAAAACAAAACCAGTCCATAGAATTGATGGCTGCTGCTGGAGGACCCCCCTCCACTCTTTCCCCCAGGGGCTCCTGCCCAGGCAGCTTCTATTCTCCAAGGGTCCCTCCCTCCCTGCCCCCAGCTCCTGCTGGATTTTTGTAGTTAACAAGTGCACACTGTTATTATTGTGCCCCCTATCATATTTATCCCCTTTCAGAGCTGATCTGCACTTTTGTCAGAGGCAACCGACGCATCTTGTGACATTTTAGCCTTTCTGTCTGCTGGGGACTGATGGCAGTGCTGGCGGCAGGGCAACCCATGCTTCCAGGATGGAGCCAGCAAGAAGAAATGAGGAAGAAGAGAACAAAACCCTAAAACAAGGGGGACTGGAGAGCAAAGAGAAAACATTGTAACTTGTTATTGACACAATGTGCAAAAGGCAAGGGGAGGAGGATTCTTACCAGTTTGATGACAGTTGTATTTAAAGGAGCTTCATTTCTCAACAAGGCTGCAAGGTAGCTGACTTTGTTATAACACTCTGCTAAACTTTTATTTTTCGCAAGTTACCTATATTTTAGGGAAATGAGAGAAAGAGAATCGGAGAGAGTGAGAAAGCATGAAACCCAGAAAGATTCAGAGTAAAATACTAACAAATGGAGAAAGAGAAAAAGAGGGGAGAAGAAGTGAAAACTTAAGTTTGGTGTTCGTATTGTAGCACATGACTGAAAGTAGCAAATAGATTTAGCAAAGCTCACTTGTGCCTCTTTTTAAATATAGAGTTTGGGAAAAATCACCAGAATTTCACAGCTCTAGTGATTAGTAAGCTTCCTGCATTTGTTCCCATTCATTTCCATGGTCATGGCATGGAAGTATTATAGGAAAGTATTGTTTCAATTAAGGACTGCAAAGAGTGCTGAAATATCAATGGAGAGGAATTTAAAAGAAAACACTGCTAATTAATTTTCACTTGATCTCCCAGAGAGCGGCGTTTTTATTCTGAGTGTACCTTTGAGGAAAGGAAGCTGAACACACTATGATTTGCACAAGGTCCAAGACTGAGCAAGGGATCAAGAACATCTGACCACGGGGCCCAAAGCCAGTGCCTCACAAAGCCACAGCCTTGATCTTTCACTATCTTATTTCTAGGAAAGAAAGCACTCATACTGATGAAGAAATCTGCGAGATGAAACTCCAACATACTTTAGGAGAAAAGCGTGTGTTGAGAGAACATTAAAGGGAAGAGATTAGCCTGTGGATTAGGCCTGACTAGGTTTTCTTTCCTTATAAGACAAAAAGAGAAATCTCCTACATACCTAGAGGCAGATGTTACAAATCATCTCTGATCATGTTCTTTCACTTTTCTAAACAATATGTTGTATCTTCAAAACCTTGTCCTTCCAAATTGCATAGCCTCACGATAGTTGTAGATGGCATTTGTTGTTATCCTTAATTTACATGGAGAAACAGGGTTAGAGAAGTTGAATCCCTAGTGCAAGGTTACTCAGAAACTCCATCGTAGAACCCACCCTTCTTGGGTTACAGGATCAGTGTCATCTAACATGTCTTTCAGCAAAATTTCTGACCGTTTCTTCTTGTTTTTATACTCGTTTCCCTTTTTCTCCGTCTTGTGCAAACTTTAGAAGATGCCCACTACACCTTTTATAGTCTCTCCTGAGATATGAATTCTAAGATTCTCGCAGGTTTTATTTCAGAATAAACCCAGGGACCTTTACCTTATTCTCTAATCATAAATTCTACTAATTCCAGGCTTAACTCACTTATATTCAGAGGTAGAAGCAGGATAGTTCTCCCAATTTTCCTCTCTTAGGAGTATAGATACTTTGACTGGGGCTAGCAAAAAATACTGCTCCAGGCCATTTGTAGGATGCTTCATAGTTATAAAAAGCCTTCATATAACCTGCCAGTTCAATTTCACTGCATCCTTAAGAGTTTTACAGATGGGGAAACTAAGTCAAGTTTAAAGAGGTTATGTGTTCTAAGTCACACAACCGGGAAGTTGTATATGTATGGAGATGGAGGTCAGGGAGGTTGTGGGGACAGATAAGAATCTAGGTCTAGGATTCAGTTACAGAATGTTTTATGCTTGTGCTGGAGAGACTGAAGAATGAATTTTTTCTGTTTTTACTAAGGAAGTTAGCATTGGCAATACAATGTTTCTGAAAATAATTTAGCCTTAAAGAAAATGGGTGGAGGAACCTAGAATCTTACTAAGGAGCCCAGAATCACTACTTAGAATTGGAGAGACTGTTGGGTAAATTGTAAAACATTTGGATGCACAGACCTAAGATTTGGGTGACACTGGAATTACTGCCACATTATGGGTATATTCAGTAAATTAATAATTTATTTAGTTTGGGGGGTCAGAACTGTCACCCATTCTAGAAAATAATGTATATTCTGTAGATGTTGGGTGAAGTGTTGTAAAATATTAACTAGGTCAAGTCAAGGTGGTCAATGTTCAAATCATCTATGCCTTTGCCAATTTTTGGTTTAGTTCTATCAATTGCTGAGAAAAGGGAGTGAAAGTCTCTAACTATGACTATAGACTTACCTATTTCTCCCTTAAATTTTTGTTTCTGTGTGTTTTGCATGCCCATGCAGTGGCCATGCTAATCTCTATCATTCCAATTTTAGTATATGTGCTATATACTAAGTGAGCACTGTTTTTGTATATTTTGAAGCTCTGTTTTAAGATGAGTAATCATCACTTATTTCTTGTCCTTGGAATGGATAGACTCCTTTGTCATGAAATATCCTTCTTTATTTCTGGAAATAATCTGTGTCTTGAAGTCTATTTTATACTGTATCAGTATGGCCATTCCACTTCTCTTATGCTTACTGCTTGCATGGTTTATCTTTCCTAGGCAGCTGCTTTCAACCTTATCCTCCACTCAGAGTCAATACATCTGAATTATTATTTACATAAGACCTTCTAGTGAATTTCATTAGCTTGAGTGAGACATGGAGAGTATGACTATTTTTTTTTTAGATGACTCAATGAGAGAAATTTTCTAAACTAAAATGATTAAATCAGGTGCAAAGGGTCCAGCCAATCGAAGTAGCCAACTCCCTTAACCAATGTTGAAACCTCATTATCTGAACCCTCAATTTCTTTACCCAATCTTCCTATTGGGCCTTCCTTCATGTCTTCTCACCCCCTTCAATCACCATTTTCACCTTTTCTTCTAGAAATTAAGCACTAGTCCATGATTTTGTTACCTTTATACATGACCATTAAGATTTTCTTCAGATATGCATCACTGTCTCTCGTCTCCCCAACCCAAAGACACAAGCAGGAAATCTCACTGAGTTCTTTCTTCTGAGACTATCTCCTTGATATGTCTTTAATTTCCTCTTTAGTCCACTGGATTGGTAAACTTTCTTGTATGCTTCTTGAAATAGCTCACATTTCATTTTTCATGCTCTTTTCCCCTCCTTCAAATCCCTCCAGAAAACTCACTTCTTTTCATTGGTCTCCCAGTCTTTTCCTCCTTTCCAGCCACATCAACTCAACTGGATGTCTCATTGTTTATTCAGTGTTTTGTTTATGTCTAATTCAGACAGTCAACGCCTTGAGACTGGGGTTTCATTCTCAGAGTTCCGTTCTTTGCAGATGCCATCTGCACTTACCACACTCTATAAATAATAAATAATCAGACCAAAGAATCAGTAAACTGGTGCCAGATCACTGATTAGCATAAGTACTCAACACATAGAAAGAGTTGCTGCTGCTGCTGCTGCTGACACAAAAACTTTTTCTCCAAGAAAAACACAGCAATGAAAAAGAATCTTGGAAAAGATGTTTGGTCACAATCCAAATTGAACAAAGTGAAGGACAAACTGACTCTAGGGAAGGCGCCCCATGTGCCTTCTTGCTCCGTCTCTTAAAAGAACTTCCATGTAGGCTGAGAGCTTTTGCTAGGTCTTATCCTTCCTCTGTACCCAGCTGTTGGCACAGTGCCTGACATGAAGTAGCCATATAATAGACGTATTTCTCAAACTGTTGACCTCAAGCTAAAGAATTAGGGGGACATTTGTGGAATTTCTCTTTGAAACAGAACCTTACTCTTTTTTCTTTTTTAAATATTTTATTTTATTTATTTAGGTGTACATGAACTGGGGTATAGGCCAGAGGTGTGGAGGAGAGGGATGAGCGGATTCACTAGAGACAGAGCGGGAAACAGAACAGGTGGACTGACTAAAACACGCTACCGAGGGGAGCAGTGGGATAGGAGAGGTCCGCTGTACCATGCGGGTCAGCTCCCTTGCCAGAGGGTCGAACTCATGCTGCAGTGGCTTTCAATGGCTTCCTAGTGCTGAGACTTTAACCCCTTACACCACCAGGGAGGCCCCATTACCTACTCTTGTATGATTTTTAGAAATATCCAATTACTATAGGAATCAGATTACTACATTAAACCACATTTCAAAGTCATAATTTGCTATTCAGAACACAGTGTGTTGGTTCTATGAGGGAGAAAAGACTGATTTCTGTAACATAAGTACTCTAACATGGATGATTCCAAACTACCAATGATTTAACAACCTGCTCCCCCATTTTTTTATATTTAAAGTGTGATCTTATAGTCATTGAGGCTGACTCCAGCACTCCACTGCCTGGAGCCTTCTTTTATTTACTATATATCTCTCTCATTTATTTGTCTCTTCCCCACAAGTCCTCAGTCAGAAAGACTGGGCTTCCTTTTCCTAATAGATTACACCCTTCTATTATGAACTGGTAAGCTTCTTGGGATCACATAATTTATCATTCAAGCTGGAATTTTTTTAAGAGTAAAAGGGTGCATTCTTAATTATAGTAGTTTCCCCTTATCTGCTCTTTCACTTTCCATGGTTTCAGTGACCTGTAGTCAACCTTAGTCAGGAAACATTATGTACAATACTACACACATGAACACACACACACACACACACACACAGAGAGAGAGAGAGAGAGAGAGAGAGAGAGAGAGAGAGAGAGAGGATTTTTACAGAACTTTTATTGTATTATATCATAATTATTCTATTTTTTATTATTGTTAATCTCATATTGTGTCTGATTTATAAATTAAACTTTATAAGAATAAATAGTATATTAGGGGTTTGGCTTTATATGTGGTTTCAGCCATCCACTGGGGGTCTTGGAATGTATTCCTTACAAGCTATATTAGGACAAGAGTATTTGTTAGGATAAGAATAAATCAGGGGGGCCTCCCTGGTGGTGCAGTGGGCTAAGCAATGAACTATGAAGCAAACCACAGCCACTTCAGCATGAGTTCAATCCCTGCTGCTGGCCAGAGAGGGGACCCACATGGCGTAGCAGACCTCTCCTGCCTCGCCCACTGCTGCCCTGGGCAGTGTGTTTCAGTCAGTCTGCCTATTCTGCTGCTGGCTCTGTCTGGAGAATCCTCTCACCTCCTGCGACTCTGGCCTGTACCCCAGATCTTATATGCATATCTTTTTTTTTTAAAAGAATAAATCAGGGCTATCTCCACTGGAATGTATATTTACCTTATCTCTGACCTAGTCTTCATAATCATAAATTGTATATTCTAAAAAATGATGAGAAATACTTTATGGTATGAATTCTCTATGCTTCTTCCCCCTAAAATTTAAGAAATCTTTTATATCTAAATTTGGTTTTTAAGCCTATTGTCTTATAAAATAAACCTCCAATATAGAAGGTTACAAAGAAATATCCATGTGTTTACTATTTTACCTTTTTGTGCCCATAAATATAAATCTCTTTATAGGCCACTGAAAAGTCAGTCTTATCTTTCAAGTCAGATTGGACTGAAAATTTTAGTTTTGTCCTCAGATAGTATGTGACCTTGAGCAAATTTCTTAATATCTCAGTGAGTTGGGAGGACAGGCATAACTGGAGTTTAATAGTATTACTAGCCCTTCCTAGTTGCCTAGAACTCTCCTGATTTAATTTAAAACTATAATTTTGGATCTCAGGAACCCTCTCATTCCTGGGTAAATTGGGCTGTTTGATCACAACCATAATGACTCAGCAGAACTCTTATAAATTCACAGATCGTGTAATAGTGTGTCTCATCTAGAGGACGCTGCCTACTTCAAAGTAGGGTGAGGGAGATGTGGTAAGAAGACAACAAACTACTTCATGTTTTCAGTTGTGCTTTGCTTTGTAGCTTTACATTTCTACTTTATTCCCAACAAGGTGGGCATCACTATCTATTCAGTGGACATATCAATGGATCATGAGTTGGTCCTTTAAGTCATCTCACAAAGACAATTATTAGGAACAAAGTAAGAATTTTGAATTATTTCATAATCCTTTTTCTCCAGACTAGCCCTGTGAGTGATTCTTTAAAAACCTTTTGTAATCCTCTTGCAAAAGTTACTCTCCATTGCCAAAGGTGGACTTGATACCCTTTTATTTCTGTTGGAGTGATCTCTGCAATCAGAGAGTCCCCTCTGGGGACCAGCATGGAATTGCTATCTTACAAAAGCTTTATTTAGACTGGTTTAATAAGGACTTCCTTTTAAAGAATAATGTGACTTTAATGCTGATAGGGGCTGGATGGTAAATGCAGAACCAAATCTTCAGTTCCTGAGGAGGTTCAGCTGGTGCAGCCACAGCACAAGCTTTCCTCCCCTAATCTGAGAGGTACAACCTTAGAGGTAGGAAATAGCTATGGAGGGGGGCCTGTTTGGTATCAGGACTCATTCCAACTCTGACACTTTTGCCTCAGCTGGGAGAGAGAGGGAGGATATTATGCTAGGGAGAATAAATTATTCTTGCAAGGGCTAGCCTTGGAATGACATCAACCTTTATCCATCTGGAAGGAATTGACATCACCAGCTCATTTTTGATAGTTTCCTAGGGAGTAAATGTTACTATTTAAGAAGTTATGACTTGGAATGCAATTGAGGACAAAAGACACACTTTCCCCAACTACATATGATGGTACATACACAGTATCTTCACAGTACTTTTCAACCTTTTCAACTTTTTCAGTTCACTGACTGGGCGGGAAGGATTAATGAGCTTCAGTTCTTTCGTTCACCCACCCAGCTTCAGCTTTCCACTATTTGTGAGTAAGTCACAGTGAAGGTAGCAATGGGAAGAGCCAGGATTAGGAGCCACTATAGCCATATACCTGGCACATGTTAGGGGTATGAATGAGACTTTGGTTTTTGATCTGTGCTGTATCATGAGCTAGCAGTATGACCTTGATGTCATTTTACCTCGTTAGCTCTATTTCCACTACTCCGTAAGTGAGGGGTAGAGTTGTGTAAGCTTCAAGTTCCTGTTTATCTCTCAAAGTCAACGAAATGTATGCTCAGAATTTTCTCTACCTTTTTCCTCTTTTCTTCATTTGTGTTACTCTCTGCTTCTCCCTAGAAAATGAGTAGGCTGGCTGTGGTTGGCGATGAGGTGTGGCTGGCAATTAAGACTGGGTGGAAAAAAAAACACAGATGCTATTTTTTCTCCCCTTTACTCAAGTTTTGCTTCCAAACACAATTCTCCTCAAGACACCAGATGGCTCTTCCCTTTTCTGAAGACTGAGAGGCCACAATGTCCTGCCCCACGCAAATCCTTCTAACTCTACAACTCTGATCTCTAACCTAGGAAAGTATCTCTGTGTAGGAACTGGCAGTGGGACAGTGATGAACTGGCTTTTATAAACAAAATCCCAATTGGTAGCATTTATCCATTTTCATGTTGCAAATATTACTTTTGTGGCAATTTCAGACTAACAATGATTTAAAAGTAAGCTTGAGAATTTTCTGGATATTTATCATTCTGTTTTCATGAGTTGGCATGAACCAATGCCTATAGACCACAGGTCTGGCAAAGATTGTAAGTGGAAACCAGATCTGTTTCTTTCATCAATCATAGTGTCACCCCAGCATAGTGCACTTAGTATGAACAGAATGACTCACTGGATTTCTCCATGATTTGATAATATAATCTTCCTAGTTTTCTGCTGCAGTTGGAAGATACTTATCCTGCAAAAATTCATATATTGAAACTTAATTCCCAATATAATAGCATTTGAAGATGAAGATTATTTGAGATTGGTTCGTAAGGTGGATCCCTCATTATAAGGACTAGTTTCGTTAAAGATAAAAGATACCTCCCACTTTTCCCTCACCCCCTCCACCATGTGAGACATGGTGAGGAGATGGTTGTCCATAAACTAGAAAGGAGTTCCTCATCAGATACTAAATCAACTGATACTTTGATCTTGGACTTCCAGTCTCCAGAATGATGGGAAATACACTTCTGTTGTTTACAAGCCACCAAGTCTATGATATTCTGTTACAGAAGCTGAATGGACTAAAGCACCTCCATAATCTTTATTATGGACAGTAATGGTAATAATTTTCCATTCTGGTCTTGGTTCTTAGGCCCTAATCCATTTCAGTTATTGTATTACTTTCAGATTACAACTTAAAAACTTTGTTTTTATTTCAGTTTCTTTTCTCTGCTGGTATTTTGATTTTAATGCACATATATATGCTCATGAAAATAAGATAATATTTAAGCAACATTGTTTGTACCTTAAAAAACAAAGGTGCTTCTGGAGCTATACTTTAAGCAGCATAAATCTATCTCACACTGGAGTTTTCCTGTGGGTTACGTTAATCTATGATTTAATCAAATGTTCCTTCTCAAAATATTATCTGTGATGATCTTCAGGCACTGACCATCAGGTGGTAGGATTTTACATACCAATATAATGCCAGAAAGTCAGATATAGACTACATAAAGCTTAACTAAATGAAAGAACTTCTATATGTTGAGTCCTTTCTCCTTTTAGCCCTTCTCTTATTGGACTTTCACCCTAAAATTACTGTGTGAGTTTGCTTGGCAAGGCTGTGCCAGTTGTGGCTCTGGGACAAAGTGTTCCTTTTCCAGTGAGAGATGTTTCATCTGGAGCCAACCTTGATTTTTCTCTCAGTCATAATGTAAGCATGAAAATATGAAAGTTAACAGCACAAATAAGGTTTTATGTCTTTTTCCAGCAACATAGGAAGCCAGGAAAGGCAATAACAGAATTCAATAATTCGTCCTCCGTTCCTGTAAACTTGATTTTAATTTCTCTTCCAGAATAAATATTTGAAAAAAAATTCTTCATTAGTGTGGAGCTGGAGAAAGTGCAATGACTTTGGCTCAGGTGTTAATACTGCTCTACTCTGACAGCTCAGGCTTGTGGAATATAGTGTTGGGTTTATGGTTCCTACCAGGCTATATGATAAAGACCAAGTAAAGAAGGCAATGAGGCTGCTGAGGGGGTCCATGTTTGCAATATCCAAGAACAGAGACATCATCGGTCAAGGTGGAGGCGTGATATCAGAGATGTGCTCAAAAGTGCATCCACTGGATGTACTCATTCCCAGCAGGGCAATCCATTCTTCAAAGTGGAAAAATACAAGCAGACCGCTAGAAATAGAATGCTATGTTCACAAACTTGAAGTTGTCACTTTCTTTACAGACTTCAGGAATCAAAAACAATAGGAGGTTGATTGCAAATTAGATTAGGGAGCAATGATGCACATGTATATTCAAAAGGGGACACTGGGATGATTTCGAGAGAGCAGTCAGAGCCAGCATGAAGAAAGTCATGTGCCCCTTACATCTACTACTCTGTCAGTTTATCTTGTTTCTAAAATCTTATGATAGCCCACCATTTGCAGGGGTGGTCCCACTCTATCCTTAACTGTGAAACTCTGAGCCCCTGCTAAAAAAGGATGTTTCTGGGAGAATGTCAGCTGGTGGGTTTGGTCATGGAAAAAATACCATCCAATTGCTCTCTAGTCGAGACATGCAAACCTTACCTGCATAACTAAAATCACTTGGGAAGCCTTGAAATTTCAAATTCATTTCCTTCTCTTCTCATTTTCATCTTGAAAAAGTATGGCAGTGAGGGAAAGGGGTGTCCTGGTGATGTGGAGGTGGGAGACAGTCTTATGGTTAAGGAATAAAATGGGGAAGATGCTGAAGTGACTGGTGGGGAGCCAGATGGGGATTACCTTCAGCAAGTAAGTTAGTTGATTGAACAAATAGGCAATTATGTTGAGGAGAGTCAGATCTGTGTTTCTCACCATCTAAGACAAGATATTCAAACATAAAATAGGGAAAGCTAGATGATCTTGTGTTGTTGGGTTGAAATTGGAAGTATAGTACAAACTCAAAAATTTAAAATATGTACCCATAAAGAAAGAGTTAAAGATATATGTGGCCATGAGCACATTAAGTCCAGCCATTGGCTTTTAGATACCTCTTCTAATTTATTTATGGAAGGAGCTAAGGCTTTAGAAGAATAGATGATTGTAGGGCTAGAAAAGAATAGAATAAGATGTCTCTGAGTCATCTTGTGGTGAAGTTGTGATAAAAGTAAAAATAAATGCTCAAAGTGACAGGGACACGTCAGTAGGACATGCAAGCCAGGCTGATGAGCTTCCACCAACCAAATCTCCAAATCTAAGACTAAAGCATCAAACTAAATAATGAAAATATTGGTTTGAAAGTCAATGAATAAAATAAGAACCCATGATTTCACACTGATAAACTTTATAAATAAAGTATAAATTAATAAGAGTTCTTCCTTACAATGGGGTGTCAACTATTAAATGTAGAGCTTTGACGAGCAATATTATATTGGTATGATATTGGTGTAACAATAGAATATTTCTTCACAAAATACTTATCAAACACAAGGAAAAAGTAGTGACCCCACAGTGGAAAACTTGGCAGATACAAGTTTGGCTAGGCAACCCAGGTTAGCAACACCAGTTGTGGGACAGATAGGTGTAGAATAGTCTCTTAATGTGCTATACTGAGAAGAACATAGAATCATTTCTTTTGCCAAGAAAACAAAGCTTGAGTTGGAAGAAACATCCAAGTTGAGGGTCAGTCTAGTGCATAAAGTCTATGTTCTTTAAGACTGTCAAGGACACAGAGCCAGGCAAGGGAGGAGGAACTGTTCCAGACTGCAGGAGCACAATGAGACAATGGGTGGTCCTAAAAGGAAGAGGTGCTGCTAGAAAAACTTGAATGGGTCAGCTGATTGGGAGGTGGTATGACAGACACAGAGAGGCTCGTTTTTGGCATAATCAAGTTTTGGTTGTGAGCTCATGTGCTGCACCTCCTCTCAAACTGTGGGGGACATGTGTGGTCTTCAGAGCAGTCCACTGTTTCCCCAAACCAGCTCTCTACTGAGAATCACAAGCTTGGTGTTTCTGAGGCAAGTGTGTTTTCTGGACTGGAAATCAGAGTACTGTGTCCTCATTGTTATAACTTCCTAATGGTGGACATGGAAGTGGGGAGCCCAGACCCTTACAAATTCTTGTTACTTCCATCTCAGCATGGGGTGGTTATGATAGACCCTGCTGATGGGTCTTCAGAGGCCATCAATGTGGGAGAAGCATTTTGTCTGTACCCTGCACCCCAGAGGCAGACTGGCAGTGCCAAAATGCTTTCTCTTCACTGGGTCAGTTTTGCTAGGACCCCCTGGCCCTACCCTAGAGCCTGGCCTCACCCAGTTTTCCCTGGCCATGACCCCACCTGATCCTGGTTGAGCCATAACCTGAATGAAAAATACATGTTTGGGAATGTTAGGTAAGAGATTGGCTAAAGGCTTTTTCCCCCTATAAACCACAGTGTAGACATTGTGGTTTTGTCAAAAACATATTCAGGTTTATGTGCATTTGGTTTTTGGAAAAACCCAGGGCCATTTGCCCGGGAGTGAAATGAGTTGACCCAGCTTGGCCACAAATGATATTTTGGCTAGTGATAATTCTTTCAGGGAGGGAGTAAACATCCTTTTTCTGACTTTTAAAGCTCTCAGGGATAGGGAAGGTTAGTAATGGTGGAAGAAGACTGGGAACCTAGCTTCTGTTGCTCCTCTGCCACTAATCAGGACTAAAGATAGACCAGAAGTTTTCTCTGTGCCTCAGTTTCCTCATCTGTAAAATGGATGGAGTGGAACCTATGACTTCCCAAAGCCCTTCCAACCTGAACCGTCTATGATTCTAGACAGTTCTGCCTACATAATTGGTGGGGCCAGTGCAGAATGAAACTGCAGAGGCCTTTGTTAAAAAAAAGAGCCATGACAGAACAATAAGTCAAGGATGGGGTCCTTCTAAGTGTGGGGGCCTGTGTGCCTTGCCAGATAGCAGGCCAGAAGTTGGCCTTGAGTCTATGGCTATACCCATCACTACCCTTTACATGGGAGGGAGCATTTGCTTAACATGGTGGAAAGAATGTAGGCATTGCAATTAGAAAGACTGTAACCTTAGCCTCATGTGTGATCTTGGGCAACTTCCCTAACTGCAGCTTCGCTCAGTTTCCTTCTGTGTAAAAGGTCCATCAAGCCCCCTTTGCAGGAAGACTGGAAGAATACCACTAGATGCACAGGGTGTGTGACCTGGGCGATATGGGTTCGGTGAGCAGCAGCATGATCTTGCAAAGTACCCTGTGTTCACATTAAAGTGAATTCCATCTGGAAAAGGACTTCGTGGAGCTATTACTTTTTAAGGGAAGGATTGTGCTGCTAAAGAGATATTCAAAATGGACTTTCCTTTTGCCAAAAAAAGTCACGAGTGATATTTTTATAGCAACTGCATCTGGGGTTCTGCTTTCTGGACCACACACTCTACGGCTTAGGAAGTCATTCCATTCCCAACTGTAAATTATCTCTGGGGCCTGTTGCCTTTTTCACTCAGTTCTTCATCCTCCCACTCCTTCCCTGGTATTCAGGACTGCCTATGGGCTGTGAGAAAGTCATTGGAGTTTCACATTTATTTCATAGCTATTGTGCTGACTTGCTTTTGCGTCACGTGTATCCACATGTGGATTTTCCCCTGATCTTGTGGAGCCAGAGAAAATGAGCAGCCTCTCTTTGGGTTTTTCTGCTCTGTTGATATAGTTACATTCTATGCTGAAGTCAGCTTGCGTCTGAGAAAGAAACATCATTCATTCACACACTCATTCCTGCATTCATTCACTCACTCATCACCTTGGCTTATGACTCTCACAAACTTCAAAGTCTCCTTCTTCTTTCAAAGTTCCTTTCTCTTTGTCAACAAACAAGTCCCAGTTTCACACTATCTGTGATCCTGTGATGCCCTCAAGCTAATATAGTCTTACTGATTGCCTTTTCTAACACACTTGTAGAGGAAATTGGCTTCTTCCACCTTAGCCATGACATCCTCTCCCTCATGCTCCTCCACGTCTCACCGCCTCGCAATCTGGCTGTCAGCAACTCCACCCCACTGAGCCTCATCTCTCAAGTTGACAAACCATCAGATCAATAAATCCATGAGCTCACCTCCAGGCTCATCTCACCTACTTTCTCATCATTTAGTCCCTGAAATGTTATTCCCTCCTGGCTACCCCAACAACCTTTATCTCTTCTCTTCTCTTGTCCTAGGTCCCACTGCTTGAAAGAGGCACAGAAGAGGATTTTAACAAGGAAAAATGAAAATTGGACTTTACAAGTAAGGAAAACAATTTCAAGAATGGCATAATGATGGGAATGGGTAAAAAACTGTGCATTTGGAAAGTATGAATGAATCAGATTTACTGAAGCATAGAGGTCTGGTGGGATCTAATCTAATTTACTCAATGAAGATGAAAATCATGTCTTACTTTAGGAAAAATATTGCAAATGGTATGACTTGGGACTTTGGTTTATGCGTCAGTGAATAAATTTATTTTTAGTGTTGTATGTATTTGTTGGAACACACACACACACACGACCATCTATGCTGGGTAGCATGGATACACTGACCTTGCTCTTAAGGAAATTACAGATGGTGGAAGAGAATAACTGCAAGTTGATGGACGGTAAACACTTTATTAATTCAAATAAAGATGTATGTAGACTCCATGGTAGTCAGAGGAAATAAAATTACTTTGGCTTTGTAAAGAAAACCATATGGATAGGTAGCAGTTGATTTAGCACTTGATAATAGGATGTTTTAGATAAGGGGGACAGAAAAAAGGTGCGTGTATGTGTGTATATGAAAATGTATTTATAGAAAGGCAAGTTGTCTCATGGATTAAAGCAGTGGTTCTCAATGTGTGTGGGGGGGTATTTAATCCTGGTGGTGCTTAAGGTAGGTAATTTAGTCTTCCAGAGGTTACTGGCAAAGTCTCTGGGTAATTTTTGGCTGTCATGACCTTAAGAGTGGGGGTGCTACTGGCATCTAGTGGGTAGAAGCCAAGGATTCTGCCAAATATCCTACAATGCACAAGTCAGTGCCTTAAAACAAACATTATCCTATTCAAAATGTCAGTAGTGCTGAAGTTGAAAAACACTGGGGTAGAGTATAACAATACTACAAAGAAGTGACAGGTGATAGTGGGAAGATAGATTGGTATTAATTTGTAAAAGGTCTTAAATGCCTAATGGAAGATTCTAGAAATGCAAGAATTTTATTTTTTGTACATGGAATTGGTCTCATTTTACTCAGTAATACCCATTTACTGTGTAATTCAATAAAAAGTAACATAATGCCTACAAGTGACAAAAGAACATTTTCCTTACAAGATTCTGTAACTAAGGCTTTGGGGTCATTTGAACAAAGATTTTCTTATGGAAAAGTGTTCATTTGTGTCCCTGTCCTGGTAACTAGCTAGATTCCTCTGCCTCCTGCCATTCCTTTCTCCCTGACTTCCATCCAAGGCATCCAAGGTTTTCCTTTGAACCCTCTGGCTAAGCCGAAAAGCAAAAGGGTTGAGCTCTGGGTAAAGGTGACCCCAGTCTCTCTGACTATCATCCAGGAATTGGTCTCTTGTTTAGAATTACAGCAAGAGTCTGGCTCTGGCCCAGGACTAATACTGGATATTTGTGAACAGAAGTCTGGAGATCATATTTTCTAAACCATATTCATGTTGGAAAACCTGAGTTCTTATTATCATCATCACTTACTTTAGTACTTTTCCCTTATATTATGAATCACCCCACCCCCAGAATTGGATGTTAGAGCCACTTCATGATCAGGAGGGTGATAATTGGTCAGAAATTACTTAGGAAGCATACTACTTCCTAGGTCTAGTTTCAATCTTCTGAACAAAGATATGTGCTCAGAAATCTTTTCCCAAAGCATGGAGGATGAAGGCCATAGAGCAGACCCATTCATTGTCTGGATCAAAGAAGACAGATTACTACAGGCTGTGTACCTGTGGTTCTCGAACTGAGTTCAGGGAACATTTTTAAATCCTGGAATTTTTGAAGGCACACTTAAAGGGATTAAATGAGCCCACTGCCATCATCATTCTGCAATGGCAAGCACACATTGAAGTTAAAAGGATACAGTCTGTGTGCCCAGAGAGAAAGAAAGATCACCACTGCAAGTCAGACAATTCTCCCAACCTCTGCTCAGAAGATGTGTGTCCCAGAGTAGGGGTAGCAGATAAAATATAGGGCACTCAATTAACTTTGAGTTTCAGATAAAATACGAATATGATATTACCTTAGGTACATTTCAAGCCAAATTCATTTATCTGAAACTCAAATCTAATTTGAGTTTTCTATTTTTGGCTAAACTTGGTAACCCTACCCCTGAGACAGCATGAGATGGGAACCTCCTATTTATTAGGCCACTCTGTTCCTGGTGTGTGTCTCTAGGGTGAGCAACTTGCCTCTCTGTGTATGACAGTTACTACGATGCAGGCAATGTGGCCCATTCATTGACTAAGACAACTACTTCAGCTCATGTTCAGTTGATGTAGCTGTTATCTCCTTTAACACCGGAAGGTGGAGTACAGGGTCTGCAAATGACTTACTAAGGGATATTGGTCTCTACTGTGAAATACTTCTTAGACATTTTTTTCCACTAGACAAATAATAATTGAGCATCTGAACTCAAGACTACCAAGTAGTCTTGGTACTTTGAATAGAACAAGAAATTAAATAACTTTGTTAGAGCAAAGAGCTAAAATTTCCTATTTTCATGATACCTACATAGCTCAGGGAGAATATTTTTAATGCTAATTTTATGATCTTGAATTTTTATTGTGCAGTCACCTTGAGTTAGATGTGACTTCAGTATTTTGTCAATCAAAATACATCTGATTATTGCCTTGTATGCTCCTAAGGCAACACTTGCTATGCCAGAATTTCCCAAAGTAGATTGTATGAGAATAGACAACATTAAACACAAGGGCAAAAGAGAAAGCTTTGAGGAATATGACGGTCCTCAACAGAGAACTCTTTGTTTCTTGGCATGTATGCATGTGTGTTTTTGTGACTGTATCTAGGCCCACAGATGAGGAATATCTTGGAAATGTTGGGTGTTCAGGGACTATCTCCTTTCTGAGTGAGCCTCATTTTTAAAAATAATTTTCTTTATTAGTTTAATTGTAAAAACAAACACCTGAAAGATTCCAGTGACCACTTCTTGGGCAGAAAAGATGGCGTCACCTCAGAGGTTGGTTCAGCAGCCCGCACTAAAATGTAGCTTGGCTCCATCCTTTGGCGTCATATGAGGGTGTTATTTTCCACTAGAGGCCCTGGTGCCTTTTCAGAAACTCACTAAAACAGACACAGACCCCCTGGCAGAGACAGTGGGGGGACCTTACTGATCCATGCCCAGCTCTTAGGAGGTAACTGGCAAGAGAGAAGAAAGCAAAACAAGCAACCAAATCCCTATACACCTTATAAATTTGACTTGGAAATTTTGTGTCAAGGCTGTCAGTGTAGAAATAATGATTCCATTTTCTTCAATTCTTGGATATTTAATCTTCTGTGTGGAGAAAATATATCCACTGATCTGATTAACAACTTTTTTGTTTATTTCTTTTAGTCTAGCGATTCCCAGGGTCAGGTGATTTTGCTCTTTGAAAATAAACAGAGGTTATATGCCACTCCTGGCAAAAGCTAGTCACGTCATGTGACTGGCTTCCACTTCAGGGGCCAAGACTTGAATTCATGTGCATCTACTTTCTCTGTGAGAAGTTCCTTTGATTATCTAAATTTTCTCTGCCAGGGATAAGTCGATTTGTCTCCACTCTGTCTGAGGTTGCGAGCTAAGATTCCATTAGGAGGATAGAATGTAAATCTGTCTGGCTTCTAACTGAAGCCAGGAATTTAGAGATGGTAATCTGGTTACATCCTTTTGCTGCCCTCTGGTGGAGAAGATGGATATTGACCAAACCATAATAGGTATCTTATTTCCTGAGCAAATGCTAAGTTGTCTGTGCAAAGGTCCACTGGAAATAATTACACTTAAAGTTCTTAAGTTACACTAAAATGTGAAATATAAATGTCATAATAGAAAGATATATTAACGGTACTTGAATAGTTCTATGAGTTTGACTTCTCAATAATAGGAGCTATAATTCCATCCCCTTTTTGTTTGTTTGGATCGTCTTTCTTCTTTTTCTCGCTAAGCTCTTCCATTTCTTCAAGCATCATTTGATGTATCTTGAAGTAATGGTAATATTCTTTTAAGGGGTTATCTTTAAACACTCCCCAAAAGTAAAATCAGCTTTTAACTCAGGACAATTGTAATTCCTACTCATCTGCTCCAGATCTTGAATTGGGATTTACACATTTATATTCAGATCAAAATCCAAACCAGAATTTACTTCCAAATTTAAACGAAACATGTTAATCTTACATAGTCTTAGAATCCTCAATGTAGGTGAGAGGCTCTTCCTTTGAGATTTTTATATGAAAATTGCATTTTGAAAGAAAATGAGTTTTTAGTCATAAAAATATCAAGTGTCAATAAGTACAGTCAAGTAGATTTTAACTAAAATATATGACAGATACATTTTAGAATCAAGGAAAATTTTGGAGACTAGTGTATGGGATATCAGCGATATATTCAGACAAGTATATAACTGACATTCCAAATCTGTTACAGTGATTTCTAGAGCTACTATGTTTTTTGGATTAAGAAATTCTTAATGGTTTTTATTTGAAGGCTTCTTTATTCATGAATTCATTCATTCAGGATTTACTCAGCAGTATTTACTGACCAGTCTCAGGCCTGCAGGATGGAGCACGTGCACCCCCTGCGCGAAGGTGCAATACTTACCCTCTCCAGAGCCAATGATGTGGCATCAGGTATAGCTGGAATCCGTGATGTATGGTTGTGTTTGGCAGTGTGGCTCTGAATTCTAATCATCCTTTACATTAACTTTATGGGAGAATACATCATTTCACTTGAAATAACAGCCACAGAAATGGCCTATTACAATTGCATGCTGGAACAGTGTGAACAATTGAGAATGACCCCCTGGCAAGTCAAAGCCTATATACTGTTGCATTTCTGTGTCCAGCAACAACATCCTATCACCACTGCCACCGTGCCCAAGAGAAAGGCAGAGGGGATGCTAAAGGGGATAAGCCAAGGTGAAGGGCAAACCACAAAGGTGGTCTGTGGTGTTGCTCCGGATTCTAATCATCCTTTACTTAATTTTATAGGAGAATACGTCATTCTCCCTAACTGCATACTCTGATGGTATAGACTGCTGCAAGCACAAACACTTCTTTTTTGGTGTTTTTGGGTAAGAGTATATGTCACTAATAGAATTGTCTCTGAAGCTGGATTGACATGACAGAAAAAGTCTTTACCTTTTAGCACTGAGAGACTTACTCTTCGTTCCCAGGAGGAGGGATTCCTTGATGTTTGGCATAGACGCCTTGTAGTGGGGAAAACCAAAAATTTGTTTTTATGTCCTTTTCTTCTTCTCCCACCTTAAGCTTAAACTTCACTTCCTTAAACTCACAGAGACCTGTTGAGATCTGTGCTGACCAGTATTTTGGCAATCTGGACTTTCCAGCAGCACCACTGAGATGGCAGCCCTCAGACAGCACTGGTTCCTTGTTTAGACTGTGAATCTTCAAATGGATAAATCTGCCATTTTCATTTCACTTCCTGAAAGTCAGGATCAACTTCTAAAATTGGTTAAGCAACATGTTAAATGTGGAACTTCACTCTAAACTTTCCCTGTTCAGAGCAGCAAATGAAGACTTCATTGGGTTTTAGAATGGCTTTCTGATTTTGGTAGTCCACTGAAGAGTCTGTATTCTTGTCTGCCCATACCCTGCCTGAAAAACCATGACTGCTTATGAGAAGTGTCCTTAATAAAGCGGGATCCAATTGACAAATAAAATTGTATGCTGACCTCTAAATACCTCAGAAAAGAGAGCTGCCAAAATAATGCCATCTATCAATGGACAATTCTCTGTACATTTCCATGAGGTCCTAGAAGTTGAGAGAGAAGATTGTCTATCAGCAATAATCCTCACTGCAAGATTTCTTGGGGTTTATAACTCAGATTTTTAACATTCATAAATATTTACCGTGTTACAGAGGTGACTTGTGTTCACTGAATAGCATTCTGAAAATAAAAGAATAGAAAAATATTCTATTCCCACTAAGCAGAAGTAATTGTTATTGACATCTTAGTATGATTTTCATTCCAAACATGAATCATCTCCCTTTTCCCCTTCGCCATCTTGAAGTCATATTGTATATAAATTTTATTATCACTTTTATTTACATACCATAATATGAGCATTTCCCTGTGTCATTACATATCTTTTAAAATGATTGGCAGTCTTTGAACTGTTCACCAAAACTGTTTCATTCTTCTTGAGTACCTTTCCAGCCTCTCTTATAGTTAGGGGTAGCCAAAACAATACAAACGAATGTTGTGTGTGCTATTTCTAGGTCCATGATTTTATGAGAGATAAGCGTGTCTCCTTTATGTTATCTGAATTGGAAGTGGGTGATGACAAAGTCTAGGGGGTTTAACTATCCTGGGATGAAAGGAGCCTAAAATATTGAACTGTTGCAAATTGAACACAATGTTCAATATGACATGAACATCTATTGTGTTTGAACCATTATATGGTTTCTGGATGTTTGGTAGGCAGCAGTTTTGCCCACCCTGTTTTTCATCTTTTGGATGTCACTTGAAATTTGACATTCTGGGATCCCATCATCTTCACTGAAATACGGTAGTCCATTTCAGTGTGCATGACCCTAGCCTACAGGTGCTACCCGCCACAGAACCTTGTGAGTACAGTGTCCTTCTCAGTGCTTTATGGGAGGTATGACTTCTTTGAGGACACAGTTGGGGGTGGGCAGGTATGCAGATTTCAGATTATATACACACTCCATCATTACAATTTGCCTTGAATTCTTCCTTCTGCATTCTGTCAGGAAAATCACTGCATCTTACCTTCACTGAATATTAGCAATAGCTAAGTTCATATTTCAATCAACAAAGAAACTTGTTACGTACACATCTCACTAGAAGACTGTCTAGCAACTGATATGAAAACCCATACTGATACATTTGGTTTAGTCCAGTGTTTTATAATCCAATCATCTTTAGTCTAGTAACCTTGAAATTCACTATTATTTTAGTTTCTGTCAATAAAAATCAGCAACATTTTATAGTATTTTGAAGTATAAACTCTGTCCGTCCACATCAGACTTTGTACTTGTCCCTGGGAAAACTGAGATCTCACTTTTAGTTATAGCTCTAGAGATAATGAGATGTGGTTGTACTGAGTCATAAGGTCATTCTTGGATTTTCACACAATTGTCCTTAGACACAAGAAGATTGGCTGTTCTGAGATTTTCCATTTTCCCCAAGTCTAACTAGATGGTTTCTATCCAAGTCTCAGAGTCCTTTGAACTACTCATGGCCCTCACTTTTACAAATAAGACATGCAATTCATCAATTTAGTGGTAATTCTGCAACCTACACAATTAAACTTTGGGTCACAGTCAGTCCTGAAGCTATAAGAAATAAGTGTTTATTTTAGGGTTACCATAGGAGTTGTTGGATTCTCTATGACTTGAGCTAAGTTTGTCACTTTTTTTTGGTATGCTTTCCTGTGGCTGTCCTAGCTCCCTTGTTCTCAGGATTTTGCTTGGTGCCCAAAGTTGCTTCTGGTTAAGCTAAATGTAGAGTTAGGCATGGAGACTCTCAACAGGACAAAAGTCTTGGTATGAGGATGCTGACAGCAGGCAGACATTATGGCCAGATTAGCTAACCAGCTAGACCACTTGACAGGAAGTTAAGTGTTAAATAGGGACTAGACATAGGATGTTCTGATCAGCAGCAACAATGGAGCCCCCCAGGCAACAGCCTCTATTCACTATTCCCTAGCTTGTGCCAGACTATTATACCTCCCCAATGGACATGCCTCTATGCATTCCTCCACAGACTTACCTTCCCTGAATCTGACCCCCATCTAATTGTGAGACTGGCCTGGAAATTGGTGATGTATCTCCAGAGATGTAGCCCCTCTAGGTCTCTCTCTCTCTCTCTCTCTCTGACTATTTGAACTTTTGAGTTATTTTTCCTCCACCCCATGCTGCTCCCAAGGTTGCCACCCCATGAGGCAAAGCTCTCAAGAGCACACAGAAGCATCACTGTTAGCACAAAGGTCATTTAGTACCCTGAAGGTTTCAGAGGGTGTAG
Source organism: Galemys pyrenaicus (assembly GCA_019455555.1). NCBI lineage: Eukaryota > Metazoa > Chordata > Mammalia > Eulipotyphla > Talpidae > Galemys > Galemys pyrenaicus. Next base: position 9,304,673 of record JAGFMF010011942.1, on the reverse strand, counting down.
CAGCAGGAAGGTGGCACAGGAGCAAGTTTCGGGATGGTTCTGGGCAGGCGGGTCAAGGAAGGAGCGTCTTGGAGCCCTCTGTGGCTTTTCATACTTTATTTAGTAGAGGTGGCCAGGTATATGGCAGGCATGGGTGCCGGGGGGCGGGAGGCTGGCAGGCCTCCCAGCCCCTGGCGCATCTCACCCTCTCGGCTGTTTCTTCTCTCTCTCTCTCTGCTGCTGCTGCTGCTGCTGCTTGTCAGTACTGTCGGTCAGTCGGTCCTCACAGTTCTCATGACGCCGCCCATTTAAGCCTGTGTCCAACTCAGGTGGGCCCACTTGCGCATGCCTACCCTGGAATACTCACAGCACCGCAGGTGTCCATCATCAGTGGTGGGAGGGGTGGAAATACCTGATCATTCTCTGACCCTACAGAGGGTATTTCACCACCTTCAACCTTGGGTGATTAAACGTGATACCAAGGTATGGTATTTCTCATATCTCATTTCCACTCAATAAAGAAATTACTACTATGTTCAAAGGTAAGGACATGTCGAATCTAACCTTGGAATCCCATTTTGAAGGCCTGTTCCCTAGGACCACATCTCATTCCAAATATCACATCAGAGTCCATTAACTAAGTACTCCTTCACAAAGAATTTTGAAAGGTCACATAGGTCCCTCACTCAGGCTCCTCACCCAAACCCCTCACTCAGGTCCCTCACTCAAATCCCTCACCCAGGCCCCCAGGGCAGCAGTTCCAAGAAGCCAGCAGTGACAAAGATGGCGACAGCAAGTAGCTCTCGATGTGGAACGGGATGACGTGTGACTCACGTAGCTCAATCCCAGTGGAATGCGGCCTGAGAATGTAGGGGGACCTGAACGCAACTTGGGGGGCTTCGATATGGATCACCACCGATGGACAACTTCTCACCACAACTTTCCTGCCAGAGAATCTTCAAAATTTTCCACTCTAAAGTACCCTGCCTATAAAAACCCTGCAGTCTGTAACCTGGGCACGACTTCCCCGACCCCCACTCTGGGGATCGGAGAACCTCGCCCAGGAGTGCAATAAAAGCTCCTGCTGGTCAGAAACATGGCCTGATTCTTTCTTTCTCTCTCCCTCCCTTACTCTCTCGTCCAACTGTGCCAAAACCTTTCAAATTTAACATAAAAAACTGGCTAAAGAGATATTTTTAGAACTAAAAAGTAAATATGAAATGCTGAAATAACACAGAGTTAACTTCTGGTATCAGTTACATGCCTGCAGCTGGAGAGAAAATCATAGGAGTTTGGGACTATGAGAATTTAGAAGTATGGAGAACAAGAACTGCAGTTTGGGACCCAGATCATTGATAAGGGAACACTATGCAGGTGCTGCTAAGTGACCCCTTTGAGGGGTCAGCTGGTTCTGTGAGTGTATCAGAGAGTCAGAGACTAGAACCAACTGCCATCACCTGGGATGAAGACTAATGCTGGGCAGCTCTGCTTAAGCTAAAATGTAGTTAGGAATCTAGTCCCTCTCCTCCTCCTGCCTTCCAGTCTCCCTCTAATGGCAAGTATTGGTATAACTACCAGTTGGTAAAGATCATGCAGTTTGTAGTCCTGTGCCAGCCTCACAAAGTCTGTACAGTTATGCACCAAAAGATGATGTCTTGGTCAACAATGGATCACATATATAACAGTGGTACCTATACATAGTCTAGGAGCATAGCAGGCTATTCCATCTGGGTTAGTATAATTACACTCTATGATGTTCACATGTCACAGATGAAATCTCCAAACAACTCTTTTCTGTGTCTTTATTGTTAAGCTGCCATAAGACTGTATAGAAAATATAGAGGGGACCTGCCAGGGTAGGATTGCAGACAAGAGGCCATAGTTGTCTAGGCAAAATTATATGTCTCTGAATATATTGGCACATGCACACACACCCAAACACACATATACTCTAAGACTCTGGGAGACACTATTTTTATTTTAAAATAGTATTAACATTAAAAATGCATTTTTTCTCATTCTAATAGCAACACATATTTCTTTCCTTTAAATACAATGAACTTAAAATATAAATGAACTTGTAGAAAATAAAACTATCTATCCTACTATTGGAAAGATAATTGCTAGGATCTTCATTGAGAGTCTTCCAGACTATTTTCTCAATGTGTAGATGTATACTGATTCACGTATCATTTTCTTTTCTTTTTTTTTAAAGATTTATTTAAGCATACAAGAACTGGGGTACAGGCTAGAGGCACAGGGGTTGAGACTATACACCAGAGACAGAGTAGGGAACAGAACAGATGGACTGACTGAAATACATTGCTGAGGGGAGCAGTGGGACAGACAGGAGAGGTCTTCTGTGCCATGTGGGTCAGCTCCCTGACCTGCCAGGGATGGAACTCCTGCTGCAGTGGCTGCAGATCGCCCCATAGTGCTACGGTGCAACCCTTGGCTCCACCAGGGAGACCCAGTTTTTTAGACTGATTTTTTAAAACAGTTACCATAGTATCACAAATTGCTGACATTAGTACATATTTATATCAGTAGGTTTCATCCTGTTTTACAAAGTGTCCTATGAGCTACCTGTAGGGGCCTGCATTGTACTTCATACCCATAAGGACTCAAATTCCACATTTATTTGGCTTATATATTTGATTTCTGTGTAAAGTTTTGGGGGTGAAACAGAATTCTCCTTCCAAACTATTAGGAAACAACTAATTAATTGTGTGACTATATCATTTCCCCAAGTTATGTCTACAACAAGGAAAAACTTTGTACCTAAATTTTTATCCAAATGAATAGATGTATTCTTATTCAATTTTTCATTCCTCAGCACATATCATGCTCCAGCCATAATGACCAAGGGTTAGTGATTCTGCCAACCATGTTATTTAAAGTCTCTCCATCAGGCATGTCCTTCAACCCTTAACTGCCTATGAAATTTCGACTCATCCTTCAGAAACTCTATTTAAACATCATTAGTCTCTAATTTAGTAAAAATATTTAAACATCATTAGTCTCTAATTTAGTAAAAAAAATTTTAAATTAATGATCAAATTGTACACATTATATATACATGCCATTCTTTTTTAATTATACCTCAAACTTAGCAAATTTATTGAAGTCCTATCACATGCCAGGCTCTGAACTAAGTATCATGATGCTATATCAAATAATGCTGTCTAGGCCCACAAGGTATTGGAAAAGGAGACATATAAACACCTAATAAGGTAATTCCTGTGAGAGGTGTAGTAGGCTGAGCAGATTCCCACAAAGTCCACACCCTAGTTCCTAGAATCTGTGAATATATTATATAGCAAAAAATGGATTTATAGATTCAGTTAAAGATTCTGAGATGTGGGGGTTATCCTGGATTTGTTTGGGGGCGAAGGGTCAGTGTAATCACAAACATCCTTTTAAGAGACAGGCAGGGTGGTGCAGAGAAGAGAGGGAGTAGAGGGATATTGGAAATACTGTTCAACTGGTTTTGAAAATGGAGAATGGATCACGAGCCAAGGAATGCGGGTCACCTCGAGAACGTCGGTAAAAGCAAGGAAACAAATTCTCCAGCCCTGCCTACTTTTGTCCAAAATTTAGTCAGTTTTGACTTTCAACCTCCAGACATGCAATATCACCTTTGGCTGTTTTCAATGAGCTTGTAGTAACTTGTTACAGCAGCAATAGAAAACGAATACTCACACTGAAAGGGGGCTCACTCTGGACTAAGCGAATCAGAAGAGGAGGAGTCCAGAGGTCTGAGAAGGATCAGAGTCCTGTGCGACCGTGGACCTGGTAAGAGGGCAACGTGCAGGAAGGGCGCGCGTTTCTTACCTGTTCGCCTCCTGGACACTGGGCTGGCTTCTCGCAGCCGCAGCAGCACAGGGGTATGGCCGTCCCTGCCTAGGCTCTGCTTCTTGCGCGTGCAAGCCGAACTCTGGAACGGGCATTTGGGTCACATTTGGTTGCGCGTAGCCGTGGCCAGAAGGCCTCTGGGCTGGGTGTTTCTGGGCAGCGGCGAAGGGGTGACCTCTGCCCTTCATGTTCTGGAGGAGGCCAGGCCCCTTCCCAGTGGGTGCATCCTCTCTCGTCCCACCGCCATGACACTGCTCCCTAAACCCCAAATTCCTTATGGTTCAGTCTTTATCCGCGCGACCAGAGAAACAACCAGGTTCAGGTCCACAACAATCTCAAAGTAAATTGTTCCTTCTGTCTACAACGCCACGCCTCGCATGAAACGCTACTGAATTTCTTCTTTTCTCCCTAAAGTCTGCGGCGGAGTTGGGGTGTACTCATCAATTCAACTTTGGGCCTCAGGTTCCAGATACAAAGTGCGTTTGAAGTACCTAAAGTACCTCAGAAGCCCGGCAGAAGTGTCAACTCATGAGTCCTCAGCCCATGAGCATCACTGGGTAGTATGGGGTTTTCCCCGCAAAACTCTCCCAACTGGTTCTGAGACGAAGCCAGCTTTTGTTGACCAGGGGCCGGAAGACAATCGGGTCTTTTCCAGTCCACAATATGAGGTGGACGGTTCTGCGGAGGCTCCTCTACGTCCCGCCCCCGGGGCCCGCCCCCGCCCCCGGGGCCCGCCCCCGCCCCCGGGGCCCGCCCCCGCCCCCGGGGCCCGCCCCCGCGCCCGCCTCCAAACTCCACCTCATCTTCCGCCTTCGGTGTCGCCACTGGGTCTCACGCAGCTCCGCCTCGCCCAGTTCCTCCCACTCCGTCCCAAGATGGCTGCGGTGCTGCGGAGCCCGGAGCCGTGGAACCGCGTGACGATCCCTAAAGCTGGAAGCAGCAGCGCTGTAACGGTGCCGGACCCGGACGCGGCCCTCGGTGAGCCAGACGCCCGGCCAGGGGCAGACATTTCCGGGGGTGGGGTCTGCCGGGACGCACGTGGAGTCGGGGGCGGGGCTTCCTGAGCCCTGGACGTGCTGGGCAGGGGTTTCGAGTTGGGACCTTGACGGACCCACCGTGCTCACCACTGGACCCGGCAGGTGTGAGGCAGGTCCCAAACCCAGGTCGCACCGAGTGGGTGGAGATAGGCGGACGCAGCTATTGTCGGGGAAAGGGCGGGCTGGGCCACCTGGAGGCCTCTTGACCACTCAGTCCTGGGGAGTCACTTTAGCACTCTGAATGTAAACTGTAATATTTATGCGATCTGTTAATCCACTCTAGCATCCGGATTGTTGGGATGATCAAATTACTGTTTTAATGCCGAATAACAGCAATGCCATCATCCATCTTTACAGATTAACCTTTACCCTATCCAGAAATTCCTAAGTTTTCTGTTAGGCATTGAAATTCATCAGCCCACTCCCCATTCCTGGGGCATCCCGTTCTGATCTCAGATAACTGGGAGATTAGAAGTTTCTGCACTTTATGTAGATGCCGATGCTATCGCATAGGAATCACAACTCCATTTTCTACTTCCCAGTTCATCAGACAACTTATATAATTTCTAGTTGTTATGGTGGTTGCTCAATTCTGAATATATTTTTGTCTTAACAGTGGTACCCAAGTTCAGTACCACTGCCTTTTAAGAGTATGAGTTTATCTGTTCTGCAGTTGTGTATACACTTGCCCCATCTTCAGGGTACTCAAGGTTTAAGTGTATATTAAATGAAAGACGAGGGATTCATGTAAAAGATTATTAAAGTCATGGTAAAATGTGATGTAAAGTTATACATTTATGTTGAACAGATGTTCTCAGTGATTTCTGGCTTTATACTATCAGTCACCATTTTCCTAGTCACATACTTAGAATCATGATGTGCTTGCAGTGGATGCTACATGTGTTGTTTCATTCTTTTAAGATAAGGAAAATGTTTCTTCGGTGTATTTTCAACATAATATACTTTAAGTCGAAATCGCTTGTTAAGTCTTATTATCTCTGCTTTAGACCTTTGCATTAAAGCTGTAATTAAAGAATGCTGTCTCCTTACACAATTGCTGAAGAGTCAAACCTTAGATGCAGAAACAGATGTGTTATGTGCGCTCTTATACAGCAATCACAACAGAATGAGCCGCCACAAACCCCATTTGGCCCTCAAACAGGTAAGGAGGAAGCCCTGTGTTTAAAACTTAACATGTTCACTTGATGAAGATGGAGTTCACACTGCCCCTTAACAGTTTTGTAATTTATGGAAATCTCAGTAAATTACTTGTGTTTTATAGGTCTATAGCACATAGCTACATGTGCATTTTTTTTTCCTAAAAACATTTCAAAAGACAATTTAGAAAGGAAATACATTTAATTCTTTCCAAGTTTTATTTCTAGTGGGTAATGTTTTGAAATTTTTTCTTCATTATATGCAATCTATATTAAAGTTATTTTGTCTGGTTTAAATGTAGAGCAATTTGATCAAAACAAAGTATTCAGTTACAAAGCAATTTCCTTAGCATAGTCAAAATCCTAAAACAAAAAAACCCACCGAAGTTGTTTATTTGAAGTTGTTTATTTAGTGCGGGGTATATAAACGAATTGTTAATCTATTAGCACAAGTTGTAAAGTGATTTCCTATAATTCTGAGTTTAAAACACTAGAGTAGAGCCTTCTAATCTGGGTTCCTTAATGGCTTACTCATTCACTCTATGAATTTTTCAAGAATTTTTCTGACACTTTCTATGTGCCAGGCCCTGCAATGGTGCTGGATACACAGGGGTGGAAAAAGACAGACATCATCTCTCACAGTACAGACCTATGGTCTCTGATTACTTTTCCCACTCCCATTAAGGTAAAAGGATGATTTCTTCATCAAAGAGAGATCTGGAGTCATGGTCTTAACTCTAAGTTTTTTCTTCTCTGGGCTAGCTTTTATCTAACTTGTGTTTTACTCCGAAAATAAACTTATTTTTCTGATCAAATATATTTCTTCTGGTTTCTAGCATGAGAATAATAATCCAATCAGAAAAATTTGGTGCTTTGTTTTCTGGTTAAGTGTAAAGGCTTAGTGTTTTTACACCAGGCACTGTACTAAAGTGCTTTACAAACCTGTGAGGTACACACTGTTATTATCTTCTTCATTTTACCCAGAGAAATACTAAGGTTTGGAGGAGAAAAGTTACTTTCCTGAGATGGCAGAAGTAGTAAATGGTAAAGCTAAAATGAGAAGCATGTCTGTCTCCTTTTAAGTAGCTATCCAGTCTGTTAATCATTAAAAAACTCTCCCTGCATTTAGTCCCTTTTAGTTCTGGCTGCCATCTCCTGTTTTCAGATTCTGTCATTTATTTGTCTTGCTGTCTTATCTGATCTTTATGACAGTCTAGCATATACTGTATACCAAAGCCAAGTTATTAATCCTGAAACACACTTTAATTTTTTAATGCTTCTCCACTGTCTTCGAATAAAGACCAAACCCCTGAACTTGGCTTACAAGAGCCTCCAAGCTCTGACCTCTGTAGTTTTTCTTAACTCAGGGTGTTCTCTCATTTTCATATATTCTGTAATCCAGACCAGCCAGAACTCTTCACAAGTTCCTATCTTCATCTCATTTATTCCTTTTTCTGTGCCTTTGCTAACTTGTTCCTCTATATTTAGAATATTCAGCCTGTTAAAATCATTCTTGGCTGTTAATAGCCTCTCAACCCCATTTTAAACATTCCTAGCAATGATAAAACTTGCCAGGGAGTACTATGAGTGTATGTTATTGGTGAACTCCTTCTAAGTTGCATTTTTCTGGTACTTATTAAAGTTCAACTCCTCTTTTTATGATTCTTAGCTATTTTGCCTTCCCTTCTGCTTCTGGTGGCATTTAATATAGTCTGTGCTGTGGTATAGTTCCTTGTTACATGTTATATGTTCCTTGCCAGTTGGTTGCTTAGCACAGGGAGCATGTCTATTACCACTACTACCTCCTTATATCTGCTTAACATGTCACATTTACAGAGAAGTTACATTTACTTCTAAGATTTATCTTTCTATTTTTTCAGTTATATTTATTTATATTTAAAATTTTATATATTATTAAATATTTATTTTTTTACTTTTTATATTTATTTCAGATATATTTATTTTTCAGTTGAGGTGCTGGAATTAGTCTCCCTCTAACTCCCATACTCCGGATTCCTATTCTGTTATGGTTCCTTGAATATATGAAGACTGTTCTTATGTTCTTCCATGTCTTTCTGCTTAAATTTTCAAGTTCTTTTCCTCTTTTATTTACTTTTTTAAACTGTAGCTCACTGCATTTCCAGGGTGCTTTGCTATTTGAGTTTGTCAGTACTTCTCTTAAGGGATGTCCCAAATAAGGAGTCTAACCCAGAAAATTTAAGGATTTTATGGCCTATACTTTTAAGATAGAATCTATAACTTTTGTTTATTTTTTATTAGTATATATGTACCTCTGGCATGATATCATTTTTACCAGTGTCAGCCCCCAGCCAGGTTTTTCATCCTTCAAAGGCTGGTTGCAGTTCTGTGCATGCCCTTTGTATAATATTTTATAGCTCTATAAAATTCTTACACCATTTTCTATAATAAAAGACAAGTTTTTCCTGTAGTTTTTGATGAAAAATATTTCTTCAACACTGTACTAAACCCTGAGTTACAGTGGTAGACAAAACAGACAAATATTTGGCCCTCATGAAGCTTACATTAGACTTGAGAGGAGAAAGAAAAATTGGTCAGTCAGCCAAAGGTCAGATGATGATAAGTTCTGTAGAGAAATAGAAAGGAGGGAAGTGGGGAGTGCTGAGGGGATTACAACTTTAAATTTGGATGTCTAATTATTAAATTAAATAAATTATATATTTTTTTATAAATTATATATTGTTATATTTTTGTCTTAATTTCACTGCTAGTTTTAGCAACTAGAAATTGAGAAGTGTTTTATATCTCATTTTGTTTTCCAGTATGCTTTGCATGTAGTAGGTATTCAAGATACATCTATAAAGTGAATTAAGTCTATTGCTTTCTTCAGCTCTGTGACACTTACAGACTGTTGAAATTCAATAGTTAATAACTTAAAATCTTTTAATAATAGTTTCTCTATTAAAAATCATGTTGCTTCCGAAAAATTATCATCTTGAGAATAATCTTATACTTTGGTCCTCTTTATATATCAAGCACATCCTGGTGTATAGTAAATTTATAGGCATATCCTGTCTTAAGAAATTTGGTTGGATACATTTCAGATACTTTAATCAGTTGCTTTTGGGCTATGGATTTATTTATCCTTAAAAATAAGGTGTTCTGTAGTCTGTAGTGTATTTCCTTACTTGGAAATTTTGTATTTCTTTACTTTCATGATCACATTAGTGGCCTTATGTATACACACGTGTGAGTTTGAGCTGTTCTTCCCCTTTCAGGTTGAACAATGTTTAAAACGTTTGAAAAACATGAATTTGAAGGGTGCGATTCAAGATCTGTTTGAGTTGTTTTCTTCCAAGTAAGTGATCCAGTTGCTTTCTGATGGGCTGGCAACTCGGTGTCTTGCTGTTATCTCCCCCCTTTGGACTCTCCTTAGTGTTGGAATATAGTCAATTATACTTCAGCTTACAAATTTCATTTTATTAATGGGCATCTGTTATTTCAAAATCTCCCTCTGATGGTTTGTGGGACTGGCATGACATTGAAATCTGGGTCGTGATAGATTGAAACGATACTGAAGCAATAGTACCAGTTAGCTTTGGTGAGCCATTACAGAGCATAACTACCTCCAATTTGAGCTTAAAGCAAGTCTGCATCTTAAAACTGCTATATGTAAGAGTGAAAATAATACACTTTTCTATTTTGTCCAGTTCTGAAAATCAGCCTTTAACTACCAAAGCATGTGCCATTCCCAGCCAACCAGTAGTAGAACTGGTGTTGATGAAGATTTTGGGAGCCAGCAAATTGTTACTTCGTTTGTTGGACTGTTGCTGCAAGACATTTCTGTATCCTTCCATCAGTAGAAATACTTTCTTTTAAACTACAGTTACTTAATAGTGTATCTGTTTGAAAACTAGGGGGTCTGTAGGAGTTATAACTTGTGGGAATTCTTAAGATTTCACTTCATGGCTTCCTTTTCCTAGGAGACAGAACCTCATACAACCACTGCCAGACACTACCTGGCTCTAGAATGTAGTATATACTAAGGGCATTGACAATGAGAAATTCTTAACCTGAGAAACTAAACCTTGGAAATTAAATTTAATAATGAGAGCTGTTAGCAGGGTATCTACTACTTTGCAAATTTCCATGATTTAAACAGAACATATTTTAAGGCTTTTATTTCTTCCAACAGAATTATTTTTATTTCCAAACTGTTTCTTTCATAAATGTGGCTTATAAAACCCAAATTACTTTGCTTTTGTTTTCCAATTTTAACTTGATTCTCCAGTTTGACAGTGAAACATCTAGGCCTGAAAGAATTCATTATTTTAAACCTTGTGATGGTTGGATTGGTGAGCAGGTTATGGTATGTATGTACACACCTTTGCAGTACTTCATTTCTTTTTTTCATCAAACTGAGCCTAGGCTTCTCATCAGTAGTTTTTACATAGGATGCTGAAGGTGTGGGAGTTCTGCCCAAGTGTTGATGGCTATATCAAAAGAGTAGATTTTAAATCTGAAGCTGTGAGATTACACTACACAGCTACAAGCAAATGAATTCCTAGAATTAGCAGTTGTTGTTCTTGGGTAGTCTGTTATCACTTGATTCTTTCTGCCACTAGGTTTCTAATTTTTAAGGGCTTATCACCCTTCGGTGCTCTAGATTTCTTCTACCTGAAATAATACTGCTTTTTGAGGCATAATTGATATAAATCATATCAGTAGCAATTACAAATTATTTTCTTCCCATGCATTTTCTCAATATATACTGTAAAATTTAGTTGATGGATAACTGATCATGGAATCTGCCCTTATTTTTATAAGGAGCCCTGCTGAAGGTGTCTTAAACAACTGGGAGGATTAATTCTGATTTGAATAAAAAAACAGTAGAAAATGCTCTCCTCTTTGGAGATTAAAAATACTTTGCTTTATTGTCTTAACCTAGATATTGCAAGTACTATTTCCACCCATCTTCTTTTTTATTCTGCTTATTTTCAGTTGGAGATAATGTTAAATGTAATTTACTAATCATACTGTTTTAAAATATCAAACCTTCATTATTCTTTACTATAAATTTTTGTTTACTGCAACAATAAAACATACTGATTTTAAGAAATGTTAAAAATGTGGAAGAAAATTTGAAGAAGCTGAAGTTAACCTAAAAATGTCACCACCTAGATAAGGTTTTTCTAGTACATCTAGTACCTTCTACTTGGGCTGAACAATTTTGGCTGTTTGCAAATGTGCTCTATATCATTCTTTATCTAAGTGGCAGAGCTCAGTAGTCATTTATTTTCAGCTTTGAATCTGTCGTGGTTATTATGTAACCTCAAGATTGTAACTATTGGCTAATTTATGAACTCATTTCTTCTCTAGGGTTCTCTACAAAGGTGTTTTAAAAAGACTGATTTCTTTATACGAGCCATTATTTAGATTGCTTCAAGTGGTCTCTGAGATTCAACCAACACCTTATTTCAGAGATTTTACCTTTCCTTCTGACATTACTGAATTTTTAGGACAGCCGTATTTTGAAATCTTTAAGAAAAATATGCCTACAGCTTTTGCAGCTAAAGGTGTAACTAAATTGCTAAATAAACTGTTTTTAACAAAAGAGCAATCACCGAAGTTCAGTGAAGAAACTTCACTTAGAACTCCAAAAAAGACCAATAAGCAGAAGAAGATCAATATACAGAATAATGTGGATCTTGGACAGCCAGTAAAAAACAGGAAAATCTTTAAAGGTAATTGCTTTGATACTGTATTATAATTATTGTATAGAAAGAAATTCAGCATCTCATTTCTTAATTTGTTGTTTATATGTTGATTATAAAGATGTAATAATACATATTTTCTAAGCTCAAGCATTCAAAGTTGCTTGTTTATTTCATAGTTCTTTACTTGCTTTTCATTTACTTCATTTCTTTTGTAGTAATTTGGCAAGAAATGTTAAAAATTTGAAAATGTTATGGTTAAGTTTTGCTTTGTCTCTACAGAAGCATCATCAGAATTTGATGTGAGGGCTTTCTGCACACAGCTGAAAAACAAAGCTATTCAGGTTTGTCTGGCTTGTTTTAATAGAACTTATAATTTCTGCTTGTTGAGTAGATGCCATTTACCACGGGCAGAAATTGAGTATCCCCAGCTTCTAAGTGTTAGTTTTTAGTTTGTGCTTCAGGAACACCCCCAGAATTTGAGTGCACCCAGATAATTCAGTTAGTAGAGTGCCTCTGGAAACACTTTACCAAGAGTTAGTTTCACTATGATTGTGAAGACAAAGAGGATCCATCACAGAGGGGACCATACTGCAGTTTAAAGTGTGGGCAATGCAATTAGACAGAAATGGTTTGAGCCGTGGGAGTTTTGTACAGTGAGCTTAAGTTTTCCTTCTTTTAAGAATTGATTTTTGAATTCTGATAGTCTGTGAATCAGCTTTTCTCTGTTGTCATATGTTTACGAATCAGTATGAAGTCAGTAAATTTTTTTTTCCACATTTCAGGAGACAAACTTGGAGTTTAAATGTCCTAGATCCAGACTAAAAGCAACCAAACATTCTTCTCGGAGAGTGATAGACACTCACTGTGCCAAAAGTTTTGTGAAAAGATTCCGAGAGGCTGAGACATTCACACAACTTTCTGAAGAAATCCAAATGGCGATTCTGTGGTGCAAAAACAAAAAACTCAAGGTGCAGGCCATCTTTCTGGGTAACAAACTTCTTAAAAGTAACCGGTTCAAGCATGTGGAAGCTCAAGGCTATAGGTAGGTGTATTACAATGAATATGTTCCTTGATTTTTTTTCTGTTGACATTTAGGTTAAAAGTACATATATTCAAATCAGCTTTCTTTAAAATAGGATGTCCATGACATAGAGGGCTAAAAATGGGATCTATTGAAACTGCAATTTTATTTGTTCTTTTGTTGGGTGAAGAAGATATGTCATTGGGAGGAAGAAAGTAAACTTGGATAATTTGATCTAGTCACACTCTTCACCATTCCATCCATTTGTTCAGAAAGTATTAGGAATGTCTGGTATCTGAGCCTGGGGATACAAGTGTACACTTGTATTAAGACAGACTTAATCCTCATGGAGTTCTTGCTGTAGTAGGAGAGATGGCCATACTGCTCATAGCTTCAGTGCAGTGGGATGAGGGGTTGTGAGCAGAGGCAGAAGATATTTGCCCCCCTACCTCTACCCCCATGCGGGTATATGCCAGACTGGGGTTAGGGCCAGATAATGTTTTTTCACAGGAGCTAGTCTTATATGTGTATATTTCTTTCTTCCACTTGTTGATTTTTAACTTTCATAGAACTGCTTAGGGATGGTTATCTTTGATTGTGAACAAGTATTGTAGTACATGAAGTTAAGATACTTTAGGGTTTTATATTTTTATTGAAAAATGCTAGATCATTTCATATACAAATGGCTATAAAGATCTTTATTTCCCCTTCACAAAGGTGGGCATTCTGACCAATTACGTATCCTTAAAGAAATACTCTGTGCATCCAAAAAAATTTATCTCTATAAATAGATTTAAGGCTTTACAGTGGTTATCATGAGTGAATCTCTTCAACTGTTTGAAACTTGTTGAACTGTCTTTTAAAAATTATGAAAAAGGTATTTCCATTTTAGTTAAAAACGATATATAGTGAGGGTTTCAAAACAAATTTTGATGAAAAACTGTGGGATTGGTAAATATTCTTGAAGAATGAATTGTTGGAAAGTTCTTTACATTGGGGTACCCTAAAAGGCATGTCATGTTGTTACCTAAAAGGAATGTTACCTATTCTAGGGTGGAAACTGAGCCCAAGAAAGAGAGAACTGTTCAAGATTAAGTTAAAGTCACTAGATGAGGTGGTTAATAAGAGTAACAAACTGGTGTTTATTGATTTGGTTAGACTTTTATTTTGTATCGAATGAAGTATACTGTTCTTTCATACTGCCTATATTTGTAGTACATCTCTGTCAGGTAGCAGTCTGATTTTATGAATGAGGAAAGAGAGGGTGTTTGCTCAGGGTGTTAGAGTTGTAGATTTAGAACTCAGAATGTTTTAATTTCAGTCGGAGGTACCCTTCATCCACTTCAAAATCACTGCTATCATAAGACAAGAAAATGGCTTGGAAACGGATCATGATTTATTGCATCATAATGTGTTTCTTCAATGTCAGAAAGGGGAGCAGGGATAGGAAGTACTAACCTGTGATCATCTTTTGAAATCTATCACATTGTGGCAATTAGCCAGGCACTAATGCACCTGTAGCAGTGTACCTATTCAGAAGCAAAGCACCTAAAATTGTCTCTTTGAATTCTGAATTACCAAACTTGAAGTTGATGTGAATCACAAAGCAGCTAAAGGCTGTCAATTTACCATTCTTATACAAACTCTCTTCACTTTTATTCCTTTTTCTGTTTATTTCCTGCTACAACACAGAGCTGTTCATCTAGGTATGGATGAGCAGATATTTCTGTTTATGATCCATTTCCCAATTCCACCACTTAAATTATGATGATTAGCATCTATAAGGGAGAAGCTCTGGTGCTAAACAGTGGCGCTATCTCACCATTCAGCTACCTTGCTAGGTTGTTATAGGAGCTAAACTGGGAACATAATGGGGGCACATCTGCCTAAGATTGTATCAGAGGTAAGCAAGCTTTGTAAACCGATCTGGTTCGAAGCTCCGATTTCCTTATTCTTTTGTTATGATTTTGTGGTTGCACACAAGCATAGGACTTACAGATAAATTGTATATTTTTCTGTTGGAAGTTGGCAGGAGACACATTTTTGCTTGCCTCTTAATCTCAGATTTTTTCTTTCTCTCCATTCTTTAGTTTGCCAAAGAAACTAGAGTGCATAAAAACATCAATTTGCAACAGCTTTCTTCGTGGCTCACATATCAAAATTTCAAAGCATCATCTGAGACAAAGATCACAGAAGTTTTTACTGAGACAGAGGAAACCACAGAGAAAGCTGCAGTCGACTCTTTTAAAGGAAATTCAGAAGTCCTCTCGGGGTGCTAAAGATACTAGGGAACAGAGACTTTCATACCATGCAGTTCGTAAAACTGCTCTCTACATGGACAGTAAGCAGCTCTTAAGTAGCCAGATTTCAGATCCTGTCATACAAACTAAGGAGAAACAAATTGATAAGAATCTTACAGGAAGCAATGAAAATCAAGCTGACTCATGGACAAAGATGCATATCAGTAAACATAATACACCAACCTCTAAAAAGGAGAGCGATGACATTGATGATATTTTTGCTTTAATGGGTGTTTAGATTCTTAATGTGTGAAACTGCTATGTGATTAATAAACCGGTCCAGTTTTCTGCTGTTTTCAGTAGAACTACTGAGGTATAGAAAGGTCTGATGTACCACTTGGATTCAGAGAGCAGCTATTACAACGCAACATTGTATAGCAGTTCAGTAAACTTTCATAATAGCTTTATATTATTCTGACAAGTATTTTACCATTAAATTGTCAAATTTTGACTCTGACTTTGTGCCAGGTATTAAGATGTGAAATGTACCATTTTCTGCTCTTGAGATGCATATGTGATTCCTTGAATAAGACTGGTAGGTTCCTGAAAAACATTATTTTTATGATTTATAGGGAACCAGACCTGAATAATTAGGTCTACAAAAACTTATTCCCTGCCTTAAGGTAAATGGGTATCAGAATGGGTTAGGGCCAGGAATCCACATTTTTTTAAAGGAGCGCACACTAGTGGATACAAGTAGTCTACAATACAGTTAAGCATTGATTTGGTTTTCTTCCCTGGCATATAGCTGATTTAATTAAATCCTGATTGACTCAGTTCTTAAGTTTTTTACTCCTTCTACTTATTCCAGCTTCTACCAAGTAGTAGTCCCTACTTACTGTCTTAAACTGTGGGCAATACCAAGGAGATCTTTCATGACAAGCTTTGAAACAGTCATAAACTTAATAATTCCCTTTGCTTATTTCCTGGGAGCTCTCTGCATTCACACGCCTGCTGTTGTAAATGGCCTCCTTCTTATGAGACTTCATGTTCTTAGTTTCATTCAGAAGATAAGGGCAATAAAAATGATCCCTTGGAATTGGAAGATTTAAGTTTCAGTCTTATTTCTATTTGCATGTGAACCAATAAGCTAGTTAGTCCTTCTGGGTATTGGCTTCTTCACTTGAAGTGGCATGGTTGTTCAATAATCATAAAACATTGACAAATAAAAGAGACTAAAGATCCCTCACTGTAAAAACCAGTGGTAAATAGGCCTGGACTGCAGTTAAGCCTGGTATTTATTTTCTACCTCATTAATGTTCTTCTGGAGTACCTTTCTCCATTTCCTGACCCTGCAATTCTAGGGAAAAATGATGAGGCTTTATATACAAAATGATAATTTATTTAAAGAATGTAGTATTTTCTATCAGTTCATTTTTGTTTGTGGTGAAATCTAAAATATACAAAAGCATAATTTACCTAGATTAAAAATTATTGGTGTCATCACAGTGAATACCAATTTATCACTTTTGGTGGCACTGGAACACTCAGGTCATATATGAGAAAAGTATGGTGAAATCTCCCACGTGCTACTTTAAATCCTCTTGGTCTTTCTTCAGTCCCTACTATGGTAACCAGTTTTGAGTAGTACTGGGCAGTTAAATGCACCTTACCTCTTGCTTCAAGGACCTCCCATGTCTTGCTTCCTGGCGTCTAGCAAGCCCTAGGAGCTGTTTTGTATTCAGACAGGTACAATTTGGAAGAGGTGTAGGGCCATCTTCTACCTCCTTCAAAGACAATTCAATGGCACATTTTATAAGGCAAAGAAGGTCACTTAGGATCTGCACTGCTGCTGACATGATGTCTGATTCAGTCCATCCTTGGGTTGGCTTTTCTTCTGTTTTATTTCCCTACCATGTCTGTTCCTTGGGATCATGCCCAAAATAAATCATATACAAGCTTTTGTTTTGGATTTTACTTTTAGAGAAACCAGAGCTACAATAAGTAACACTACGAAGCAGAGATATGATTTCTAAGGTAATTCTATTGTCACCATATATTTTACTTTGTGAATCCCTACATAAATTCCTTTTTTAAGCTTAAACATTGCTGCTTTGACTAACCAGTGTTATCAACTAGAAAACAACTGAAAATATATTAAAAATTGAATTTTCTAAAAAAGCTACTAAGTTGTTTTAGTCTTAATTTTCTATCTAGAGTATTTGTAACCTTTCATTATTCTGCCATACTTTGAAAAGCTAAGTCACTTACATGAATAGGTCAACAGCATCTTCATAAAAATCTTTTCTATTAACTTTAATTCAAAGTAACACCTTCTTTCCCATTCTGAATCTTAAGATAGTAATTCTAACCTGTCCCAATGACTATCTCTTGACCTTAAGTTTTCTCACTTTCAAAACTAATTGTTTTGGGTCTTTCACAAGATAAAATGTTACTTTCAAGACAGATTATTTTCTATGGTAAGTTTCTGTGAATTTTGTTGTTGGTTTCATTTTACAATATGCATGTCCTTTTAAATTATATCATTATAATCTTTACTGCTTTGGAGGCTAGAGTTATAAATAAACGTCAAAAGAAATCTAGTGATTTTCCCAAGGTCCAACATATAATATTAGAATTGGAACTTCTAGTATCTGATCTTCTGATTCTGAATCCTATGTTCACCTGAAGGTACTCATCAAAGAACTCAGTAAAAGAGACCCCTTCTTTTAACTTAGTTCATTTTATATTTAAAAATATATACACAATGTACATTTTCTTAAGGAGACAAAAAATGCAATTAATAACAAGACAAACCCTTTTCTGTTTGTAGGAAATCATTTTCATTTTGTGACCTCCATCTGCTCTTGTTTGTCAATTGAAACAGGTAAAGCTGCTAATATCTGTTCTAATGATCAGTATAATCTCATCATTTATAAACCCTTTACCACCCTAAGGCACAAATTCATTCTTGTTTTGGGAGGATGCAGGCTTTAAAGCTTGAGTGATTCTTCTGCAAGTTTTAGATACAGAGAACATTTAAAATATTGAGGTTCTAGGTGTTTAATTCCAACTGGCAAGAAGATTTTTGAATCTGGAAACTATTTGTCTTGAGATTTCCTGTTATATTTGCTATAAAGCATTTTAACAGGTGGATCCCCGAATAGGTCACAGCACTGAAAAAAAAAAAAAAAGAAAAAAATTTCCTTCCCTTATTTCAGACATGGCAAGAGATCTTAATTAATTTAAAATTTGTTTAAAACTGTTGTGCATTTCATGTATCAAATAGAATACCTTAATTTGTCTTGCCTTTCTTCTCTTACCCAGCTTCTTGTGTCCTAAAATATATTGCCCTCATGAGTCTAAACATTTCACATTATCTTCTATTTTGATTTTTCTTTTCCAGAATGAACGTTTCAGTCTCCTTAATTTGTTTTTTTAAAATATTATTTATTTATGCATACAAGAACTGGGGTACAGGCCAGAGGTGGGGTGGTGGTGAGAGTATTCACCAGAGACAAGTGGGGAACAGAACATGCAGACTGAATGAAATACACTGCTGATGGGACCAACGGGCACGGCAGGAGAGGTCTGCTGCGCCATGTGGGCCACCTCCCTGGCCTGCGGCAGGTCTCAAACTAGAGCTGCAGTTTGCTTCATAGTGCGCTGCCTAACCCATTACGCCACCAGGGAAGCCCCTCCTTAATTTGTTTTTTAAGAAAGAGTCAATCACCATAATTTAATTTAGACACGTCTAAGCAATTTAAAAAAATTATTTGTTGGCATGGAGATGACCACAAGTTTTCTCAGGGTACATGGACTTCTATGGATATAGGTACAGGGTGTATTTGTATATAAAAAGGGTAAAATATTATCTTCTATATATTGTAGTCCCTTCTTGATAAAGTATAGAATTTGGACATTCTGACCAAAGTTGCTTGCTTGAGAACAACCATGGGTGAATCCTGTGTTACAACTAAAGATACAGTTTAAAGAAGAAATAGAAATACAAGGATAGTTCACATACTAACTGGCGCCTTGAACTCAATGTCCACATTTCTGTCAATTCAGGATTTTCTTTGCTCTTAAGTTATTACTTATTGCTTAGAATTTCACTACATGGAAAACCATAGAAACAGTGTGTTACATATTTCTTTCATACCATTTGTAAAGTCTGACTGATCCTAGCATCATTTCTTAAGGGCCTTTTACTATTTATAATTTTCTACTTGGCTAGGGCGAGTGCAGACATGCAGCAAGCGTTTAACTTTTGCTTATAGGCTTCTAGGCCAAACCTCAGTGGATCAGATGTCTGCCTTACACTTGACCTTTCTTCTATCAAAATTACAAGAAGAGAAGAAAATAAAATCTGACTTATTTTATGGTAACTATTTTGTGAACAGAACAAACTCCCTTCCTGAGGAGTGGATGGGCACTTTGTCATGCAAGGAAAAGCAAAGAGTTCATATAACTACTTGCTGAACAGGGTATTGCGAGCTATGGAGTACAGCCTGATAACTTCCTGTATATGGTCACTGTGGCATAGTGAATGTTGAAGTTCTTGAAAGCCAGCATTCTCCTGTGTTACGATTCTTACACTTTAAGTGTTGTATCCTGATTACTTGTGACAAGTGGAATGGCAGCATATTTACAAAGAGAATGCCTCTAAAAATAACGGGAATCTGGTAATATGGGTTATTGGTCTGATGTGCCATTTATCGATCTCCTGACTTTGGAAAAGAAAAGGAACTGCCATTTATTATTTGCCCCTCCCGCTTCCCGTGAGTATAATGATCATAGCACATTTTACATTTATCTGATGCATTTTTTCCTTACATATGATCCTTTTAAAGGAAAGTTTTTATCTTGCAGAGCTAACCTGAGAAAGAAATGATAGCATCTGTGCTACTGTGACTGTTGTTTAATTGACTTTTAAGAAGGAAAATGTTTTTACTTCTGCTATTGTGGAGGTATACTGGACTAGTCTGAAAGAGAATAAAGATACCTCTAGGAAAAGTCTAGCAAGACCCTTCAGAAGCAGGACAGAATAGAAGGAAGAGAAACATAAATGTGCTGATGGCTGTAACAGTAAATCACAGCTGAGGGGGTAGTCCTCTAAATTTCAAGTTTAAATGATACCTCAATTTAAGAAACGATAATAAAGATTGTTAGTACGTAAAGTTATAAAAATAATTCAACTCTTACCTTACAGGAAATAACTGAGGAAAACATCCTTGTGTTTTAGTATCAACAAATTTTTGGATCTGAAGCACTTGTTTTAAAAGATGTCCCTTGGAAGATTTGTCAATCTTTGTTAATACCATCTGCAAGAAAACAAACATTCGAACATCAGAAATAAAGTATTTTGGAATATACAGTTTTACATTTTAATTACAATTAACTAATTAAAACTAGGTGATCTGTGCAAGTTACTTAAGCTCTCTGCATTTGTTTCCTCATCTATTAAATAAAAGGAGTACCCCCTAAAGTAGCTACTCTGACAATTAAATGAATTAATATATGCAATATATAAAGCATACATTATGTGTTTGCTACTTAGTGGTGTTTAAACTATAAAACGCCATAATATTTTAGATTCAAGATCAGTGAATAGAACCTGGAGACATACATGCAATTGCCATAAGTCAAATGTTTTCAATGATCACTGTATACCTTGTGGTCTAAGATTTATAAGTGAATATTACTATGGTGTTCTATATAAAATTGCCAATTATAATATACCCGATTCCACTTTATATGTAATAATATAGAGGAAAAATTAGAAGTCAGGCTGAAGCTAATTTTAGTTTCCATCCACTATTTTTATATTCCAAGTTATAACAGTTATCATCCAGGTAACGCTAGAATTTACTAGGCTTACTAGTAAATAGCTACTTTGAATAATTTACTTATTCAAAAATAATAATGTACTCAAGGAAGGTCACAGCATAGATGATTACAGAATTAATTAAAAAGTAAAACTTTGTTCTATTAGGCTATCCTTGAGAATTACTATAAAATTGAATTTCATGACTAGTCACTTATGCTTTTCAGTTATAAAAAATGTTAATGGCTAAAGCACAAAGTGTGTGATTTCTAACGACTTGAGAGTCCCTCTCTATAAATGAAAGTCTCTTCATGAAGGCAAATATGCTGGTGTTAAAAGGAGACATAATCCGTCTACCAGAACTTCTCCAAAGGAGAAAGTAATGTTTCTTTAAAGTTAAAAAGGACATACATGCTTTCACAAACTCGTACGTATAATACCAAATCAGGAATACTATCATTTAATAAAACCAGTTGAGCAATACTTGGGCATCCTGTAGATGATATTTATCAATGCTTTGGATCCTCATATGATAAGTTCTCTCTAACGCTGCACAGGCTTTTACAAACCCTAGGAATCCCATAACACCAAGAATACCAGAAAGTTGCTGACTAGTGATTTGCATAAATGCCACTGTTACATTTTGATGGTTTTTCTGACTTATTCTTGAAATCAAACTATTGGCATTGGCTTCTTCCCTGTTCCTTAGAAAGGACTTTAAAAATCTATAGTATCTGGAGAATTAACAGAGCAAAACAAATGGATGCCAGCCTACTAATTTGTATTCTAGTCTAGGACAAACAACAGAAAGATAAACACTGGTAAGATATTATTGGAAGAAATTCTGTTTTCTTTAATATATAAAAATCTTACTTGTGTGTGCTGGAGCTTGCTAAGTTTTTATAAAGGTTCTTCAAATCTAAATTAGTCTAGCAAATCTTTCAATGCAGTTTTATTTATATCTAATAAATACTTCCTGCCAAACTGCTGTTAACAGCTACTAGCATGTGTATGATAGGTATTTACATTGCAGGGGGGAAGAAAAACACTTAGGAACACTAAATCAATAGCTTTTAAATGTTGACTATAATTTTGAAAGTTTAATAAAAGTACCATAAAACTTAATTGTGACATTAAATGGTCATTAACTGGAAAGATTATTTCAAGTGGTACTCTTATCTTCACATAATTGGTATTTCTAACAGAAACCATAATTACAAAACAATACTGTACTTACCACATAAGGTAATGCAAATTCTTCACACATTTCTATGGCAATATTGTCTGTCTTTTGAATTCCAACAACACTATCCACTAACAAAAAAGTTCTCATCAAACTACAAGAATGCAGAAATGAAGATTAATGACAATATACATAAAATCAATCATTACTCCCCTCACCCACACTATACTAAGAAAATTTCCTTTGACTAATTCTCAATCTAAAATTAAAAAAATATCTTTAGGTAAAAGGAATTCTCCATACACCAGGAAGTCCAATAGTTCTCAACAGTGTTTATATTCTTAATAACCTAAAATACTAAATATTAATTTATAGCAATAGCATGTATTAAACATATGGCACTGCATGAAACTGGATGCAAAATGAGTGAGCCTACTTGTCTAAATGGGAGAAACAGACACAAAACAGGTATATTATAGTTTGTATTTTCTTGTGTGAAAGCTTGGTTTCTATGTAAAGTTACAATAAGCAAGATACTTGTAAACTTATTTTACACTTCAAAACTTTAATATTAATTTTTCTATTCTATCATGTAATACTTTAAACAGAACTGCCACTAAACTTCCTATGGAGACAAAGAAAGGGTAACATTTACAGAGGATGTGATGTCAAAAGTATCTTAAGGATTATCAGAATTTATAGTTTATTTATATCTGGCAAATACCACATCAACAATTTTCATTTTCAAAATTAGCTAAGAATCTAGTGTACCAAAATTAGTACAGTCTGTTGAAGTACAATTTGTAGTCTCAAGTTAGGGGAACACTTGAATTTAAAATTAATCTACTGGCAGAATGAAAGCAGTACATACCTTGGTCTTAAATATTGTATTACAGAATATAAAGAAACAAGATAGATGTTTCAAAAGGAGTTATTTGATGAAATTAAAGTGTTCATCAGGTATAGTTCTATTAGTGAAAGTGTACTTTTGAGTTAAATGTGTAACTATTATAAGAAAACTTTTTTCCTTACTTCCTTCGTTCTTTCAGATATGTCTCTACCATGTCAACGAAATCTTCAGGTGCTCTATAGCCATAACCTGGCATGTCCACCAATGTAAAGTATTTTCCAACTTTGAAAAAATTCATTTTCTTTGTGTGCCCCTGATAAAGTAAATGGAAAAACAAGGTTTTTTTTTTAAAAGTTCTTCATATATTTCATGACTCAAAAACTTTTGTTTTAATCAGTATTTATTAAAACACTAAGCAGCGTGTATATAATCCTAGCTACGCTGATGATGAAATAGGAAAGGAAGACAGAAGGAAGTGGCTGGAGGTAAATTTGTATGATACGTTTCCCCTCCTATTTATTTTTCTAAGAGAATCTGTATGATTTGGGAAGAACTTCAGATTCCATATTAGGAATATGTAGACAAAATATTTTAGAATCTTTTCTATGACATTAGTTCCCTCACCCTGTTCTTAATGGTGTGATTTCATTAGTTAATATTCGCTGATGAATAGTATGTCTCTACTTTAAAGAGAAATAAATCATGGACAGATAGGACAAAATGTCCACAGGTTTTCACAAAACTTAGATCCAAAAATTGATAGTTTATTATGCCCAGTACACTACTGCTTCCCTAAAATCAAGACATTTTGCACATTCCATTAGATAAGTTTAAGTAGTTTCATTAAATCATTTTTAAAAAACCTGTACAATACTATAAAATATTTGTGCAACTAGATATGATAAAAGTAGTTTATTAATGGTTTTGTGACCAATCAGAGAAGGAAAAGATTAAGATCAATAATTTTAAATGTCAATTGTTTGTGAAAGAACCAGTATTTTCAGAGGAAAAATTTATAAATGCTGCTTAGGTTCCCAGTTAGCCTATATGCCTACCTATAGGAAAAAAGACTTTAGAATCATAGATTACAAATGTCAAGGATTCATTTCTTCCATTGTTTTCTCACAGCATGAAGAGAACTCACCCAGAAGTGGTGAGGAAGGCAGGAGTTAGGATTAACAAATGGAAACAATCATCAGCTATGTAGCTAATGTATCAATTAAGTTAGAGTAGTGAAGCCTAGTGGGAGGGTTATCAAAAAATGGGGGTAAGTGGTGGTAATCTGCATTGGGTTGGTGAAAATATTTTGACATGGATAGATAACAAGGTGACAGAACTAGAGGTGAAGTTTTAAAGAGAGGGTATCTTATAGACTGTGAGAAGGAAGTAAAGGGAATTAGAAAATGATACAAGGAAACCACAGCAGACTGGTTGGGATAATAAACACATAATTTGGTCCTGGATAACCATCACTTTAAACTGTTTCCTCTAAAATCAGTATCAAAATAGATCATTCTCATAGAAGCAAATACAGAATTTCAGTAAAACACTATTGGCAACCATTTGGAAAAGATCAAGAGGAGGGACGGTTTCTTCAACATACTGGCAAGGCTACTAAAAATAAACACTTCCTTTTCCTCAGAAATATATCAACTTGTTTTACTGTACTACTTGTCTGAAAGAAAACACTTTTCCAGGAACTTAGCAATTATGATTTATTGGACATTTATCTATTTATTTTAGCCAATAATACAGAGATACTAACATACCGGTTTTTTGGAGATTCTAACTTCAACCTCTGGGGCCAATGAAAATAAAGCCTTTATTAAGGAGGATTTTCCAACATTGCTTCTGCCTATAAAACACACCTTAATAAAGGGAAAAGAAGATAAATAAAAATTAGCTTACGTATGTGTGTATGTGTATATTATATTGACAATCTGTCAAACTTCAGTTTTGTTTGACCATTAAAAAATGGCTTAACATTAGTCAAGTCTCATATAGCTACTATCCACTGAATGATTTCAATGTGCCAGGTACTGTTCAAAGCACCTAACATATATTTTGTTATTTATTTTTACAATGTACCTATGGAGTAATATTATTCTTGTTTTATAGATGATAAAACTAGAGGGAGAGGGAGGTTAAAAAAATGACTCAAAATTATACAGCTAGAAAATGACAGAGATGGAATTTAAACTTAGGACACCTGTCTTTAGGATATGTGCTTTAATTATAAGAATATTTGCAACATTTATTAATCACTTTACAAAACTTTTCGAATTAAAAAATGGCATGCATTTTATCACAACCGGATTCTAAAGTAGAACTACATGTTGGAACCACATTTCCCCACAAACCCCCAGAGTACAACACTGTAGCTATAAGGTTATTCCATTCTCTTGACCTTGCTGTTATTAATCTTTTCTCATTTAACTAAAAAAGCAAAGAAATATATCTGAAACTAACCGTTTATATGTCTCTGTTTTTTAATATGGTACTGAGGGGTACAATACCAGTGGTTCCAAAAATGAGGACAATGCCAATCATGGGGGTGGTGGTGGTGATTTTCGAAATCTATAAAGGCATTTTTTGGTTATCAGTATAATTAGGCAAAATGTAGTGGGCAGGGTCAGGGATGCTATATTATTTTGCAAAACTGGGGCCAGTCCTTCAAAATGTATTGATTGAGTCCTGTATAATTTTCAAATAATAAAAAATACACAGATACTAAAAAATGATTACACAAATGGATTTTAAAAAATGAATTACACAAAAGGTCAGTAATTTAGAAGTTTAAACTGAAAGGCAATGCTATGTCAAAATTCTTAAATTATTATATAAGTACTAAACATATTAGAAGAATAATTCCAGTGCAGTGCTGCAATTACTGCAAACACATAAAGGAGATATGATGGGCCCGCCCTGGTGGCGCAGTGGGTTAAGCAACGCACTGTGAAGCAAACCACAGCCACCGCAGCACGAGTTCGATCCCTGCTGCCGGCCAGGGAGGGGCCCCACATGGCACAGCAGACCTCTCCTGCCTCACCCACTGCTCCCCTCAGCAATGTGTTTCTGTCAATCTGCCTGTTCTGCGTCTGGCCCTGTCTGGTGGGTTCTCTCACCACCCCCATACCTCTGGCCTGTATCCCAGTGCTTGTATGCATAAATAAATAAATCTTTTTAAAAAAAAGGAGATACGAGCCTTCTTTTATAAGACAGAATGAAATATTAAACTGCAGGATATGCACAAAATGCACTCATGGAATTTCACTGACGTTTTTAAAATCTCTATATTGCTATCTATACATATTTTTGCACACGATAGGGAATTTACAGAGTGAAAACTACATATCGGTAAGTATTACGTCATTTGTGAAACTATCATACTACACATGTTCTTCCCCTTGTATAATTTGCCCTGGCATGTTTTTCTACTTTGATTAAATTGGAAAAAGATAATAAAAGGCTAGCTCATTTTAGGGAAACTTTAGTGGGGATTTTGAAACCTTTTAAAGTCCTTTATATTCATTACCAAAATAGTTAAAACTGTATTTGCTTACTTAGTTAAAATAACTATATGCAGCCACACAAAGCTACAAAGAAAAAAAATCTCTTTGGTGACAAGAAATAGGCGACCGGCAAATCCCTGTCGAAGTCTCCAGGACTGGCTGAGTGTTGCGGCTCTCACCTCCGGGAGGCGAAGGTCCGGGGCATGGTCGAGACGCTCGGCAGAGCTGAGATACTCGATGCGGTTCCTGGCCGAGGCCGTGAAGAAGCTCTCTGCCCTCAGGATATCTTCGAGGCTCGGCTCGAAAATCTTCTGGTGAAGATCCGACCTCGAGTCCGCGACGAGGTGCCGCTCGAGTTCCTGTAGCGGAAACACGAGCTTCATCAGTTGCTTCCTCGGCATCCGAAGCACCTCCGCAAAGTCCTGAGAAGTGCTATAAACTCTGTTCGCGCACCCCAGTGCAAGCGGCATCTCTAAGAGTCTGCCAACGCACGGCCGCAACCTGGGCGCTGCCATTTTCCTCGCCCAGAAAGCCCGCAAGGCGATCGCTGTCCTAGAGCTGCGTGTGCGTGACGTCGTCCCGCTACGCCTGCTGGGAATTGTAGTTTTCACCGACCTCACTGCTTTTCCTCCTAATCTCTTAGCGTCTAGTGAGTGGGAACAAAGGTTGCTGATGCAGAAAAAAACCCTGGTGGTTTCCTTTCACACTCTGACCCTGATGACTGTATTGCGCCTTTGACATGCACTTCTGTGCTTAACGGTTTCCAGTGGTGAAAAGACAAACCTGTCGTGTAGCCCTTGAGTCTCAACCGAGGTAGAAAACATGTGAAGTTCTGGTGGAATCTGTGTGGGTTTACTCTTCACAGTTTACAGCGTGTTACTAACCAGTCATCAATTTTTACAAAACAGAAAAGGGCTAATGAGAAATGTGGTTGAAACATTTTCTTGTTTTCAATCGAAAGATCGTCCATATTTCTTTATCTGCAAGAAATGTCATTGTATCTTAGGTATTTCTTACAGAATAAAAGCAAAAACAATCTTGCACATGGATTGCTGAGTTGTCTTATGGCAGTTACATACTGACATCTTATTTCAAAATTTTATTCTCAAAACAATTCAAACTGATCAAGGTTGGCCTGGGAGCTGCAAGTATGATATGATAAAATCAGCAAACCACAGAAGAATGTTAATTCATGGCCTCTTGAGCCGTTCCCCAGGTGTTCAGTAAGTGTATATGATGCAAAAATTACTGAACAGAACCAAGGATTTTGAGAGCAAGATGGTCTGTGGCCGCCCAACAGTTTTTTTTTTTTATTAAAGTATCATTGCTTTATAACATTATATAAGTTTCAGTTATGCATCACTAAAAATCAACATGTGGTAATACTATATTAAATTTGCCACTATTTGTCCTAAATTGGCCCTATTCTATTCTTGTTTGCAGGCCTTAAGGCTTCTCTTAGTGTCACTCACTGTCCCCGCCTTTGCACCCTCCCCACCGCCCAAAAACCTAGTTATAAACTTCTGGACAGAATGAATACATATATTTCTGAGTATATATTTTTAATTAAAAGTATTTTTCAACAACCTTCCCCTCCCCCCTTTAAACAGTATATTTGGAGCTCTTTCTGTAGCGATGCATGCCAACCTACATGCTTGTTTTTAATGGACACATATCCCATTTATTTCCCCAGTGAATTGATCACAAAATGGATTTGTATTACAATAATGCTGCAGTAAACACTCATAAATGGATATCCTTACACAGTTGTGGAAGAAGGATATATTCCTAGGAGAGAACTTGGCAGTCATAGGATGTGCACCTTTAAGTTTTTATATCTCTATTAAAAAATTATCCTCTAAATTGTACCCAATTACTCCCTATTAACAAAATATTACAGTACCAATATAGATACTATGAAACTAGTTGCCATCAAATTGTATATTCTTCACAATCTAATAGATGAAAAGTATTATTGTTTTAATTCATACTTTCCTGATTACTAGTGAGGACAAACATATTTTGACATTTTGTTTGACCATCTGTATTTTTTTCTTGATAAATATCATGTTTTCTACTAGGTTATTCACTTTGAAAAATTGATTTATTGATTTATGATCACCATATAATTATTGAGAACATTGACTTTTGTCTGTGATATTTTCCAAATATTTTTCTGAACTTGCTTATCTTTTGACTTTTAGTAATATTTTTGGTTGTAGGATTTTTAATTTGTAGATGAACAAAACTGAATAGTCTTTTATGTATTCTATGTTTTATGTTTAGAAAAGCCTCCTAAAAAAACCAAACATTTTAACCTATCTCTCTTCTAGGAATGAAATGTTTAATGTGCTTCTTCATTCAATATCTAATGCATCTGGTATTTATTTTAATCAAAATAGTAAATTATGAATCCAACTTTCTTTTTCCGCCTACTGATTAGTTATCTCAACAATATTTTTCAATAGCACATCTTTACTTCACTGATTAATAGCGCTACTTAGAGCATAATATCAAATTCCCATGCATATGTGGCTTCCTGAAACTTGAAAGTGCTTTCCTCTGTGCGATTTCACTTCAAAATGTTGGCCCCAGGTCTGGAAATAAACCAGAACATATATTATTTCTGCCAGTTTTAAAAGGAGTTTTGGAAGTATTCAGGGATTTATAAGCATTGCAATCCTAGTTTTGTAATACTACATACCTCTGAATCTAAAAACATTTGACAGGACAGTTTTTGCAAAATAAGTAAATTGTTTTATCATCCAAAAGCTGAGGGGTCAACAATCTACTGGAAATAAATACGAAGAATAAAATAACTTACTTAATCCTTCTTTTTTTATTATCTATTCTATTTTTTAAAGTATCTGTGTAAGTAAGCATCTAATCAGAAATTTGGTATAGAGTAAATAATACACTGTGCTTTCCTTTGATGAATGTGATAAACTAGTGAGAGGGAAAAATAGCTAGAAATAGGAGAAATTAGCTTAGGGAACAAAGTCCACCGTAGAACTGTGATGGAAATCATAGATAGGTTCCATGAAAGTGTTGAAGTATGGGGAAATTAGGTTAAATTAGTATGGCTGATGGATGTTGCAAAAGTATTCTCTGTGTGCTGGAAATATTCTGACTGATGGCAGCATCTTGGTTCTAGGAGGTCAGGGTGAAGTAGTACCAATTAAGTCAATCACTCCATTAATGTTGGATTGGCAGCTGACTCTGTCATTGAACCTCTTTGTCTTGATGCTTGAATGTGTGTCCAACATTCAAGATGACCAGTCCTCTCAGCTATGTGACAGATCCTGCACATAATGCATGAATGTTTAAGAAAGATTGCAGCTAACACATAAAGAAAAGTCATATTAAGAGTTGGGGGTGGGGAGGAGGGCTTATGACTCCTGATGACATATTTTGTATATCATGCTCTTTTATCCTCTAGTTGCCAATCACACAAGTCATTGAGTCCCTTTCCTTGTTCTTACTGAAATCAATCTGACTTGGATTTTCTGTTACTGCAGCCAAGAATCTGTCCTGATTATTAAAACATTGTAAGAAGCTGAGTGTTTCTTTGAGTCATTCCAGGGCCATCAGACTACTTACTGTTCAAGATAGAGTACCCTATGTAAATTTCAATCCTATTATATAGGAGTGAAGGTAAAATTTTAGGGCTGGAAGTATCTGTGGTTCCAGGTTAAGCATTCATCCTTAACATAATAGAAGGACTTCAAGAAGTTCAGGAGCTGTCCTTTCATTCACAATATTTCTCATACGATGGATAATATCTTTAGTAAAGGTCAATAATCTGGTTATGTTCTGAAAATTAGCAGAGTTCAGAACGTGGTCATGGGCATCCTTCTGAGAAAAAGTGCCTTTTGTTTGACAGATTAAGAGAAATGTTACCACAAAGTTGACAAGATTTTAGCATTTAATATGACTTGGGAAAATATTACCTACTTTGTACACGTTGCTTAGAGTCAACTCATTGATAAAAATCTAACTTAAATGTTAGTTATATTCTGTCATATTGACTCTATATTCTGTCACATGAGAACGGAAGGTATCTTGCTATTAAGACAGCATCATCTCTCAATTATTCCTCTAGTGATATCAGCCTCTGTAATGAATGGCTATTAAATCTACAATGATCTCAACTTATGTCCAGGTTTTACAGGTGTCCAGTTTAGGGACTCCATCTGAGATACGAAGAAAGCAAATGTTGTAGGCTTGGTTAGGCAGGCACAATTGGGGACATCAGAATCAGCAAACACACTATACCTAGAGACTGATTCTTGGCTAGAAATGGTTTAAATGCTCTGACAGAAGCAAAGGCAGAGAGAGGCAATGAATTAGATGTCAGTGTCCAATTTACATAGTTTTTTTTTCCTTCACAAGACTCCTCCCTTTTTTACCAACAACAATTAACATTCGTTGAGTGACTGCTATGGCAGAAATTGATTCAAGTGCTAGGAATAAAATATCAGAAAAATATGGATATAATATAACTGGGACCTCAAATTCTTATATTACAAATAAAATACTAGAGGAGAAGAAGAAGAGAAGTAAATATGAATGAGAATGATATGTGAGGACTTTCCGCAGGTAACTTAAATTGTTTGAAATGTAGTAACTACTGTCTGAATGAATGATTTTAATTCTGTACTCAGTTACATTTTTCTCAATTTTTCTGTGCAACAGTTTATTAAAAATACTTGTATCAGAGATTACCAACACAATGACATAAATTGATGGTGCACATCTGCAACAGAACATATAACTTGACATCTAACTTCTTAATTAAGTTGTATTACCATTACTATTAAAATTTTTTTGTCATTATTCAAGAGACATATATCCCAAGCTCCTTTTTCTCTAAGGGCTCATCAAAGTTATTTAATTTCACTTTATATTTCATTAATGTAACTTTAGAGAATATCTCTAAGTCTGGAGAGCAGTTTTTCTTCAGAGAAGCTTTTTGAACTTTCTTTTAAAGTTGTGCCTGCTGTACTAACATTTTCTAAAGAGATCTGAAGATTAAATATCAGAAAGTCCTCATGTGTAGGAGGTGAGTTCTTAGAATGATTTGAGTTGGGCAGAGAACTAGTGTAAAGCTTAACTTCCCTCAAGGTTGTTTTTCTCAATAGAAAAGCTATTGTTTTATGTAGTTTTTTAAGTTTTTTTCTCATTTTAAGTGTATATTTGATCTTTGCCATATTAGTGCTATTTAAAAATTTTAGAACAGTTCTGTTTTTATATTATTCACAAACTCAGTTTAAAAAAACCAAACCAAACCATGAATTTTGTTGTTCTCACTGGTCAATTCTTCAGTATTTGTTACCTATTAGGCAAATTTATTTTGATGGGCAAATTTACTTGGCATTATGCCTTCTAATTTACATCTTCATTGCCTTATTGGGAGTAAATGGTATAGTCTCTGGCACCCGAAATATGTGTGAACACATTCCAGAGATAGATATGTTGAGAATTATTAAAATTGTTTAATACAGTCACAGGTAGAAGTGTCAGAGCTCCTAAGATAGTCCCCCAAATTAGATACCCAAATTTAATGATCCCCTAGGAGTATTCACAGCACTCACCCTATGGTCATATTCATAGCTATGATTTCTCAGAACAAAAGAATACAAACCAAAGTTGGTAAAGGGAAATGGCACTCGGCTGAAGTCAGAAGGAAACCAGTCTCAGAGGCCTCTCCTAGTGGAATTGTTTGCTAAGGAAACAAACTGATATTTACCTTGATAATATGAGCTCAATCTCACATCATGAACCCACATGCCAAAAATACAAAATGAAAAAAAAAAAAAGATTCTATAAATAATACACATGAATGGTTTGATAGACAAAGAATTTAAAATGAAACAGTTGAAAAGAAGACAACAAAATCCAATATTCAAATTCACCAGAGAAAACTATTTGTTGTCTTTGGGACAAAGTCTGAAATAAAATTATGTAGCCTTTTAACTTCTAAACAATTTATTGGAAGCAAACAGGTTGGGACCAAGTTAGGAGGCAACTGAAGGGTTTAATATCTAGAATACAAGGAATTCTAGTATATTACCAAAAATATAGTTTACCCAAAGAGAAAGAGCAAAAGCTAAACAAAGCATATGAATGGTCAGTTCACTGAGGAGGAAATGTGAACTATATAGAAAGAGCAATAGGATGTATGATTTAATTTAAAATGCCTTCTAGGTTGTATGATTTATAACTCTTCTGAATGGAGACAGGCATTCTGTTACAGATTTACATATATTTACAATTGGATTTGATTGTCTTTGGTATTTTGTCAACATTTGGTTTTATTCTAACCATAGGTTTATGGTAAAAACAGTTTTGTTTTGAAGTTATTTTTGTTAAGAAAGAACACTTATCATTTTATTTAAATTCATAAGTTAAAAGTATTTAGAGATATAGTATGTGGGCTTCCATTTACACTCTCACTTGAACTTCACATATTAGACACCAAACATTAAAGGTGAACCTCTGGACAAATAAAGAAGATAAAGAAAGGAAAATTATACCAGGTCTTTGTACATCTTGTGTGCAGCTATACTACACAACAGTGGTTAAACAGTGTATTAACTTCCTATTACTGCACTAACAAAGTTCCACCAACTTATGGCTTATAATAGCACAGATTTATTGTCTTAAAATTCTAGATGTCAGAAGTCTGAAAAGCCTTTAACTGAGCTTAAATTAAGGCATTGGCAAGGTTGTGTTTCTTCTGGATGCTCCGGAGGAGAATCTGCTTATCTGCTTGCTTGCCTTTTTGAATTTCTTGCACAGCCTCCATTCCTTCACTGTAGTTCCTTCCACGTTCAAAGTCACCTGTAGTGTCTTCCCTTCTTCGCTGTGTGTCTCCTCCATCTTCCCTGGTTAGGATCCTTGTGATTACATTGGACTCACCCAAATAATCCAAATCACATTTGCAATGTCTGTTCTGCCCAGTCAGGGAATGAAAATAAAGGATCAGGACATAGATATCTTTTGACTGGGGAGGAGATGGGGTGTGTGTATTGGGGGTGGGGTGGGGAAGAGAATGGGGAGCACAACACATTACTCTGCCATAAGTAGAAGTGACAACGGGAAGGTAGATGGAATTTGGAGCCCTTGGAGGAAAATTTTCACTTTTTTACTTTATGTCACTTTGTACTATTGTTACTTTTTTCAAAAAAGACATTACTTTAAAAAAATAATATTTTAGAAACCCTTTTTGGTGACCTCCTTGGTGGTGCAGCGGTTAGCTTTCAGTGCTTTGAAGCCACTGGCAGCCACTGCAGCATGAGTTTGATCCCTGCCAGGGAGCTGATCTACATGGCATAACAGACCTCTTCTGTATAACCTACTGCTCCCCTCAGTGTTGTATTTCAGTAGATCTGCCTGTTCTGCTTCCCACTCTGTCTCTGGTGAATCCTCTTACACACCAACATCTCCCCCGCCCCCCGCACCTTTGGCCTTGCCTCTACTCTTGTATGCATTAAAAAAAAATCTTTAAAAAACCTAAAAGCCCTTTTTGTTCTCTTAGCTATGTTTTTTTCTTTCAACAGAAAGCAAATTTTATAACATGCATCTCTTTGCATTATTTTGATAATCAAAATATTTGTATAATTTTGATAAAGTCATTGTGTTTAAATAATCTAAAGTAATAGTGATACAAACTGGTTTATATGGAACATAATTGAGTTGCCTAATTTTGTACTTGGATAAAGAGAATATCTTTTGGAAGAAGAGCAATAGTGGGATAATGACTGTAAACTAAACAAGGTCAAATAAGTTCAAAAACTGTTTCAGCATGTCACTTCCCCAAAACTAGTTCCAATATGTGTATTAAGTTTTACTCACTAATACCAGTAACCCAGGGGTCAAGGAGTTAGGTTGTTATTTGCGTCCAAGAGGGCCTGAGATAAATATTAAGTTAAGTAAATACTTGAAGACATATTCCTGGGAAAGCTTAACTCTTAACAACAATGATATATTTTAGCCTCTTTTGCTGATTCCTTCCTATCAACAAAATTAATTTAAGTTGTCATAAAATGCATTATCTTAAATCAAAGATTATTTAATACATGTACAGTAGGCAAAGATAAAAACAGCTTAGCTGCTCACCTCTCTTCTTCGGAAAGTATCTCCCAAGCATTCTGGTGGTCTCGATGTCTTCTGTCTGGATGGAGGTATCCCATGATAAATATTGTAAGAGTAATTTATTTTTGAAGATGGAAGTGTGGCTGCTTGTGCTTTTTTCCAGTGCTATTAGTTCTGGAGTTCTTATTTTGAATAATTCAAGTTTGTATAGTGACCCTGGCCTGGCTCATTCTCCCCAGGGTTGCAGCATTGCCCATAGGAGCTCAGTCATAATTAATTTATGCACATTTAGGACAAATTTTCTACAAGCTGGGCTCCGCTTCTTATTGGCTTGATTGCTTTATCACATTCAGCTAAGTAAAATGTAGAAACACTAAATCAAAAAAGATCTTATCTACTTCCTTTTCTCAATACAGAGCACAAACATCTAAACATTTTTAACAGCTTCATGAACACTTCTTCTTTTCCAAAGGTGAGATGATCATAACAGTATTCTTTCAAAAATTCCCCTACACCCACTTTCAAATTAAATAAACTGCTTCAAAATTATTGGTAGCATATTAAATAAGCTGAATCAAAGCAAAGAAGAAAGGTCACTAGAAAGAAAGTAGTCACAGAAACATAATTTAGATATCTGTTAATGCAGCAAAAATTATCTCAAGGAAAATATATTTTTTCTTTTTTTATTAATATAAAATTTTAAAAAGAAATTTACATATACTTGCCATCAATTGTAATCCCCATGTATTCCCCATCACCATCTCACCAGTGCACCATCACCTCAGTCCCTCATGCTCCCATCTTCCCTCAACCCTCTCCCTCCCCTCCCCACCAAGTGTCCTCAGTCTGTCCTTGTCTCTTCATTTTTGGTTTTTGTGTCTTTATTGCTGTTATTGTTATTACTATTGTTCTTATTCCTTTCCTTAATCCTTAATTGGTTCTCAAGGAAAATATTTCGATGCAGGATTTCTGACTTCTTAAAATTCTTACATTTGATATATGACTACCTGAGCTCTTATGTTTCATTAACATAATGCTACAAGTGATTAAAATAAGAAAAGACTTTAATAATACATATCAAGAAGGTCCTAAGAAAAGGGAGCAACCATCAAAGATAGGGTTCTTTAGTTTGATGTCTGTTTACGATTTTGATGTTACTTTGGAATTCATAACTGCAACCTCTTTTTTTTTTCTAGTCCAATACAATGAATATGGGTGAAATATTCAAGTTCAAATATTTATATGGAGGAATCAAAAAAATTGCTAACCAATTGTGAGAGACAAGGAAAAGGAAAAAATGAAAGGATGGACATTCTATTCCATGTAATGGCAGAGAAAAATTTAGGCAAGCACTATTATGGCAGACAAGTAGAAAAACTAGTCCTCATCATCACCACAATCACAACAGTAATAACAAATCTGGTGGACAGTATTAGAAAGCTCTGAAGGTAATGAAGAATCACCTGACCAAAGATCCAGAAAAGAAACACAGTGGGGAGTGTAGACATTGAGTTGCACATTTGTTAATCTAGAAAAGCTGATTGAAAGGCTAAGCGGTATTTTGACAGCAATTTGGAGCTGGGAGAAGTACAGAAAGTGGAGAGAAAACAAATCCACTCCTCATGTAGATTTCAACAGAGTTTTGGGGCTCCTGGTGGCCTAGAAAATCCATCTTTAGGGCCTCCCTGGTGGCGCAGTGGGTTAAGCAATGCATTATGAAGCAAACCGCAGCTACTGCAGCACGAGTTCGATCCCTGCTGCCGGCCAGGGAGGGGACCCACATGGTGCAGCAGACCTCTCCTGCTGTGCCCGCTGCTCCCCTCAGCAGTGTACTTCTGTTGATCTGCCTGTTCTGCTCCCAGCTCTGTCTGTGGTGAATCCTCTCACCCCCACGCCTCTGGCCTGTACCCCAGTGCTTGTATGCATAAATAAATAAATCTTTAAAAAAAATTAAAAAAAAAAAAAGAAAATCCATCTTTAAAACTGGATTAAGATAGTCCAATATTGTTCATGTCTATAGACTTCTGGAAAAAGTAAATAAAAATCCTCTTGGGAGGAAGATAAAGTCACACAGGGCCTTAAATTATTTCTACCATTTCAAAAGCAAAGTACAATACCTGGCACCTGAGGAAAGCAGATTCCCTGAAAGAACCAACAGAAAAACAGGTAACAGATTTACCCACAGCCATCCTAAATATTGAAATTATCAGATCGAGATTTAGAAATATTCATTTATGATCAAAGAGATAAAATCAAAAGTTTTGATGAAGGAATAGAGATTAAAAAAATGACAGTAGACTTGAAAACATTCTAGATATTCTAGAAAGAATAACAAATATAGTAACTAAAAATCAAGTGGCAGACCTGAAATTTGAATCCAGGGAGTTTGGTGTAGTCTTAAAGTCTCTACTCAGGACTACAGGAAAATATTTTGAATTTCAAATTTAACTAATTAGAGCTTAACCAGTTTAAAATACTGTCCAGCTATTTACTGGAAACATTATATTATCTGATAAAAGATAGCAAGTATGCACATATGGTCAAATATGCAATTTGGTAAAAAATATTTTAAGCCACCAATATATAAAATCATGATAGTTCAACAGAATAGCATTCCCTTGAAGAAAGTCCACTAAAGATGGAACAGAATTACAGAGGGATATTAGTTTCTATGACTGATACGATTTTCATATTTCCTAGTCTTTTGTTCAAAAGTTGCACAAAAATTATTTGCTAATAAATTTAATACTGTCTGAGACATTTAAGATAACCCCATCCTGACACTAACAATTAGAGTGTGTTGGAGATCAGAGGGCACCTGATTCTTCAGAATGTTCTGCTTGGATGTTAGTTGTTAGTCAAGCTATGTCACTTGACTTTTCATTCTTTTCAATTCATTTTCTGTTTGTCAATCATAGATAAAATAACATAACTGCCCTTAGAGTATGAAATATCTCTAAGGTTAAAATTTCAGCAAGCTTTCTCTGTATTAATTTAACCTCTTGGGGAGGAGAATGGATGATGATTGGTTGCCTGGAATACCACCGTACCTGAGACCAGAATTATTAGGTTATTAATTCACATACCTCAGATATTATGAGGACTTTATAAAGTAATCATGCCATGAATACTCATTCATGAAGAAATTTTTTGATTCAGTGTTGATAGTGCTGTTGGCAGTTCAAAAGTCAGCCTATTCATGGATTGCCTCACCCAACATTATATTCCTTCCTGGGAATTATAGCTCCAAGACTAGACATATCTACAGGACTGATAGTGCAGAAATACAATGACTTGGCCTTTCCAGCCCAACAGATATCACTGTTATTGGACACTTCAAGCTCCAGACCACTTTAGGGGTTTAGCTGAGTCTAGTGTGGTTCTCTCTTACAGACTGTCTTCCTTTTCCCATATCAGTTTCTTTCCCCTCATTTTCACAAATGGTTATCTAAGGATACTCCTTAATAACCAGCCTTTACACTAAATTCCAGTTAATGGTTTATTTCCTAGACTACATAGCTTATGACAATCTATATGAAATTTCCCTGGAATGAGGCATAGGATCTATCCACCAACCTTTCATCCATCTTTCCATCTATCATTCATCTCCTCTTTATGCTGTTTTTATTAAATCTTCCTGTCCTATCAGAAGAGACATTGTTATTCTTTTCAACATTTCTTTAGGTAATAATTCTATACTGTTCTTTAGGTAGACATTTGTTCTGTTCCAAAAAATGTGCAATGTTTAATGTGTTAATAAACTTTGTAATGTAAATCTTAACTTGCAACTGTTACTGAAGTTGCTAAATACATTTATAGAAATATCAGTTTTGATTTCACCAAATTATCTCCAGGGGGCAGCAGAGTGATCTTAATGCAAAAGGATTAAAGGGAAGTTTTCTTCTCTATTCCTGTCCACACCCTCCCCACACCCCTTATACTTCTGGCTCTTTCCCCACCCCCGCTAAAAGGAGCCAGGCTCTGGATTTGTAAGCGTGCACAACTGAAAGACAGAGTTGATAAATAGATTTAGGAGGGTTGAAGAGGGTGGGAGATGACTGAGGACGAGAGAGAGATAAAAAATAATTATTAGATTGATAAGTCACATAACTAAGAGACAGACTTTGAAGTAAGATTTTGTGGACTTGAATTCTGTCGCTATCATTTATTAGCTGTATGACTAGAGAATTTAGTTTCCTTAATTGCATAAAGGGGCTAAGACTGGTATTTATTTTATAGGGTTGTTGAGAGGATTAAATGAGGCTGTATTTATAAAGTGCTAGGGTCCTGGTTTTAAAACAAAGAACCCAATAAATGATATTTGCTGTGAGAATACTGATATTTAACAAAATATAAAACAAAATATGATTGTGCTTCTCCACTTTTATTTGATATTGAATATTTTGTTTTCAAACATTTATTTCTGAATTGTTCTGTTTTTACAATCTATAGGTGTATATTAAAAATATTATGGTGCCTTTCTGGCAAATTATTAGTCTGTAAGAAATCTCTAACTATAAGGCAGGGCAGAAGTAAGATAAGGAGTAGAGTGTTACAGAGTTTGAGTTCCTTGAAATTCATACTGTTAGACATTGTTCTTCCATCTATGTGGAATTGTTACATTTGTACTGGGAAGCAAACAGTAATAGGATAAGGTAGAGTAAGGGACTTGGGACTAAGTGTTTAACTGGTGTGTTTAGCTAGTGGGCTCACATACATATATGTGGACGAGTAAATCAAGTCACATGTCTTACCCAACGAGCTCACAGGAAGTAAAAACAATATAGCAAGCAGGTATTGGTCTGTTTTTTACATGGATACACAGACAATTCAGTTCAGATGGGCAGGCAAATATTTGAGTTCTAGAGTCAAGACTCAAATCCAGGAGGTGAAAAGAGCAGGCAATGCGGAACAATAGGTCACGAAGAAAACGTCACTAGAGTTTTTGTGGTAAATATTCAAGACCTATGCAGAGCTTCCATATTATGGGGAGGGATCGCAAGAGCAATAAGACAATGTCTTTCTTAACTGGTTTCAGGTTGTGGCTAAGTCAGAATCTAACTTTTAAGATCAAGAAACATCTGATTAGAAGTTTTCTTCAAAAAACATTCATAGGCAGATAAATCACTTTTTTTTAGTAAACAGTGAAAATTTAGGGACATTATAAGCTAAAGTAGCTCTGACTTACTAAAACTCACAGGGATTTTTTATTTTGGCCACTACAACATAACTAGCATAATATTTTCCGTCTCTTTTTTGTGCACACTGATTCTTAGTTGGTAGTTTGAAGAGTCTTGAAAGAGATGTAAACTTTTTCTTGTCTTGAATTACACATTTCCTTTGTCTTGTTCTTCTGCTCTGGTTCTTGGACCCCTCTACCCAAAAGGCACATCTTAGGAGAATCCAAAAACTTTAGATTTTTCAGATGTGTGCATTTACTAGACAAGATCATTTTTCTCTTATTACACTAACTTATATGGCATATCTGTGCAACTCTTGGCTCCCTTTTTTTGTTCTGCTAAACATTCACTCTTGCTAAGAGGTAAAGTTGGGAGTTGGCATATTAAAGGAGTAGGGTTTTGGTGGCAGGGGTAAAGATGTTGGGAGAAGTTTCATCTTGCTAAATCTACTTTAAGAAATCTGTGGTTTTGAACAGCATTCTCGTGACTCTTAAACTGTTGATGGTATGTAGATTGTGGTCTGACCTGAGATGGTACGAGGGGGTGTGTCCATGGAAATTGTTACTTGGAGTTTCAAGCCAGAGGAATTGAGTGGAAAGATCACAGGTGTAGCCAGCGGGAGAGTGAGTTTTATTCCTAGTCATGTCACCAAATCACTTTGAGCCTTAAGGAGGCCATTTGTCTTTTTCTACTTTTTTGCTGTGTCCTTGAACAGCATTAAAATAACTAGTTATCAAGAATTTCTGATGCCAGCAGAAAATGCTCATGTCAATATAACACTATGTGGAAAAAACAGGTTAGAGATTTGATTAAGAAACTTGCAATATTACCAGATTAGTAATTGCCTAACAGAGACTTAATCCTAGTTCTATCTGTTTTCAAAGCCCATGGTTTTAACCACTAAAAGCCTTAACCTCACTGTGGTAGAAACCAGAATGTTTTATTTAAATGACATGCCATCTCTGATTTTCTGATACCTGGTAAAATGTTAGACAGCAGAAAAGTTTTTAATGCCATTTTTTGGGATTCATTTATGACGCCATAGCTCATATCTTTAAGTATTCCATGTCTTCAAGCGTTGGTTTCTTTGTCTAATCGAATTGGGGAGAAATATATATATATATATATAGTGTAAGGTTTAGCAAAAGGGAAGATGAAATTGCTAACTTGAAAGAAGAAAAAATGCATGTCATTTAATCTTTCTTTTTCCTGTTTGTACTGTTTTCTTCCTCTTCCTGGAGAGTTTTGCCTTGTGGTAGGACATTTTTAGCACAGAGAATTTTTTCCCTCTCAAACATAATCTAGATGTATATAAACTAGCTACATTAAGGTAGCAAGGTTTTTGGAGAGGGGTAAATCTGAATTCTGGACATTTGACAAATAAAGATGGCTCATATGTTCAGTCTTGCTCTTCAAAGGTGAAAATGCATAGAAGTAAGTACTGAATTGTGATAAGATAATGGTCCTTTCCAAGATGTCCTAATCTCTGAAAAGTATAAATATGTAACTTTACATGGGTAAAGGAACTTTAAAGATGAAATTTAAATTATAAATTTTGAGATGGGGAGATTATGCTGGATTAACCAGATGTTCTGATATAACAACAATGGTCTTTATTAAGAGGGAGGGTTGCAATCAGAAAAGGAGACTTGATAACAGAACAAAGGTGGGATGATGCAGCCACAAGCCGAAGAATGCAATGGCTTCTAGAAGCTGGAGAAGGAAACCTAATAGATCCCCTTTGTGTCCAGAAAGAACACAGCCCTCTAGAAATATGAAATGAATATGTGTCATTTTAAGCCACTGGTTTATGGTCATTGTTATAATAGCAATAGAAAAATAAGACACTATGATGCCCTAGAGCATCACAAAAATATTATAGACAGTAATTTCATGCAAGAATCTTCAAAAGAAAATATTTTATTCCAAACTCTTCAACCTGCAGAAAGCTTCTTAAAGTTATTGTGACTGGGAAACTTAAAGGAATGTGCCAAAATAGGTAAATATCTTGTTTTACTTTTTTAAATACAGTTTAGAAATATCCGTTGGGCTTGGGCAAGTTCAGGGCCTTACTGTAAAGTTTATTTGTGCACAGCAGAAGTGAGAAGAGGACCAATGAGCTGAAAGATAACCCCATCAATCTGCTTCCTCCGTCTTTGCTTCAGCGCTTCATACAGGAAATCTATTGCTGTGTCAAGTTCCAGAGAAGAGTTTCTTCTGTCCAAAGTTACCAACCAGGCGAAAACATAGAGTTGAAGGAAGAGACTAAGAGAAAAGATTTGTCATTCAGCTGGTGGGCGAAGAGTATCCATTAGGGAGAAGTAAACCTGAGAAAACCTCACCATGCCCTCGGCTGCTTGTATACCTGTGTGGAGGCAAAGTGCTGAGTGAAGGGCAGGCAACAAGAACACAGAAATGCCCTGCACTTGGAGAACTGCTGACCTACAGCTGCTCCTGACTGTGACTGTGTTCGTGGCTGGTAAGTGTGAACTGTCTTTGGGAGAGTGAAAGGACAATGATGGGCTAGAAACCTGGACTCTGCTTTTCCTGAAGGCCAGGTGCTTTGCTTCTTTTACGGGGAAGTGCAAGGTATATGCAATCATAGATGTGGGGGAAGGAGTTACTCTCAGATTTATTTCACTTTATGATCTTCATTTTCCTCTTTGTCTTTGTTATTTTACTTTATATCCTACTACAGCTTACATGTCTGTAGTTCGCCTCACTGTCCACTTCCTCATTTCCCCCTCCACCCTTTTATGAGCGAGGCAGAATAAATGAAGTCGTTTCTAGTTGTAGTCCAAGTCATCTTATGTTTCTTTATCTTCTCCCTTTTTAAAAAGAAAAAATTAAATATATCTCAACAACTTAGGTCCAGATTGTTAATAATACAGATTAGCAAAATTTACTGCTTTCTATGACCAGGTGCTTTTAAAAAATATAATCCATGTAGTCTGGTGTGTGTCTGTGATGGCTATCTGTACTTATCTTTAAGCTGTGTGAACTGGAAGAGACACTCTCTGGGTTAGATAACACCTTCGTCAATGTCTAGGTTCCTGTAGGAGTTGGAGAGAACTGGGGGCTGTTGTGGTGTCCTGGGTTCACTCTAGAGGGCTGGTAGGAGTAGATGTGGGAGGGAGTTTTCAGGTTTCACTTTTAGTAGGTAGGGGCAGCTGCAAGGAAACAGTGTAGCTGGTTTTAAATTTTAGAATTTGGTAATTGAAAAAATGTTTTCTCATATGAATGGCTTTAAAATTTTGTCCGTCTTCTTCCCCAAAATCTGTTTCCCACATGATACTCTTCCTGGTGAGCACATCCAAAGTCACTCTGCCATCTCACCATCCTATACAGTTTCACATGCTCTCTCGCCTTTGATCTGTATGGCAACCCGGTGAAGTAGGCGTGGAAGACATTTCTCTGTTTTACACAGGTAGAAACTGAGGCTTAGAGAGGTGACATGATTTGTCTACTGGAGTCAGAGTCATGCCTGGTAATAATACATGTCATGAGCATCACTAGCATTTGAACAGGCAGTTTTCCTCAACATTTAGTAATTAGACTTTTCACTAAAGAGCAACACTGCTGGGGCATAGTTAAGTCAATACTTAGTTATAAACTTAATGGACTACTTCTCACTCAAAATGAAATCAAATGATCTGATTCTGTCTGTAGTTGAGATCTTCAGAAAGCTTTGACAGAAACCTGAGCAAGACCCAACCTGGCAGGGAAAACCAGTGAGGCAAGGAGCTATGTGTGTCAAGTTGCACTATGACTTTTGGGTATTAGGTAAAGGGAAAAAAAACCCACCAAGATCAAAACAATTGATAATTTTGAATTTTAATCATTTAGTGAGTTGAGTTCTAACGCTGTTCCTCCATACAACTAGGAGATACTACACATATAAAATCTCTGAAGTCTGTTCTTGATAGTGACAAAACTATCAAAATATTTAGGATCAAGATACAAAAAGCAAATTACTTCATGTGTAGTGATCTAACATGATAAATTTACCATGAAATAATTCAGAATATGAGAAACAAATTACCTGGGGCATGAATTCATGTCTTAACTGATTTTTAAGTTAATGCTGCTTTGTTATTAATGCCAAACAGAAATAACTCATGTGGCAGAACATACTTGAAGCCAATTAGTTAAAGGTAAAAGAGCAAGAAAGTGACTTCAATATAACACAGCATTAAAGAATCTATTTTTTTGTTTACTTCTTTGTCTATAAGTTCAGCAGTGTGGTAGGATGCAGACAAGGTCAGTAACAAAATGGCTGAGGGAAAAAACAAACAACTCAGGTATTCCACTGCTAGTAAGTTCTCCAACTCTGTGTGACACCTTGATTTCTTTGACCCCATATCACTTTTCCCTCTTTATTTTAGCCTATCATCTAAGTTTTCTTCTTGTGTTCATTAATATTTTGATGTTCTAATCAAAATGAACCTACCTTTTATAAAAGTTACTGATGTTGAGATTATGTGTTGCTGAAAAGGA
Organism: Galemys pyrenaicus; assembly: GCA_019455555.1. Taxonomy (NCBI): domain Eukaryota; kingdom Metazoa; phylum Chordata; class Mammalia; order Eulipotyphla; family Talpidae; genus Galemys; species Galemys pyrenaicus. The sequence goes on along the minus strand of JAGFMF010011942.1, from coordinate 9,260,542 downwards.
AGCTTCCACCTTTATCTTCTTAGGGTTAATTTTGACCATTTATCATTATCTTCCACTAGGGGGCAAGCAGTAACAAGAAGAGATAAAAATCAAGCCAGGGCTTTGCAAAAGATGGAAAAAAGATTAAAAGTAATTGTGGAAAAGGAGTTACCTGTCATTAATTTCAGTTTTATCATTCCTAGTCTGTAATAACTGTGAATTTATATATTATGGTCACCTTTAAGTGTGTGTTTTCCTTTTTGTGCTTAAGCAATTTAAAAATTAATCAAAAGTCTTTATACGCTGAGTATATATAGAGGGTGTATGTGTGTGTATATGAATAGTATCCCAAAGTTACTAGTGATTTGAATTAAATTAGGGAGCTAACACTAAGATGAAACAACTGGAAAACGTTTTAAATCACTAAATATTGACATTGTCTATGAATCTAGTGAAAATCCCAAAAGGAGAGAAATGAAGGCAGTTGAAGTTGTTGAAGGCTGGGCCTATATTGATAGATAGACTTGGACAAATGGGGAAAGGTAGAGATACAAACTGAAAGGAGTGGATGTGCACAGATTAAGACAAATTAGGGAAGAAATGATTGCAGGAAATAAGGTTGAATTTTAGTGATACTTGACCACTAAACAGAGGAACTTGAATATGGTTTTGTAAATGTACAAAACAGAGAGTCAGCTATTGTCTTGTGAACAGGAAAACAAAACAGTAAAGCAATGTTTTTGGAGAATACTGTGGTAGCAGTAGCCCTCTGAGTAGGGGTGGCACTTGGTAAAATTCAGTATAAAAAGGTTACAACGAAGAAGAAAACTCCTTTAGAGTTTTTGGAAGTATAGAACAATCTAGGTTTATAAATCATTCATGGAATGGATAATCCCTCAGAAGACACAGAGATATAAACAGTTGAATAAGCATGAGTGAGTTTTGGAATTGGGTCCTCAGAGTAATGATTATCTTTCTTCTCTATAACACAGAATAGATCCAATAAGAGATGGGAAAAAAGACATCTTAGGCAAATGGAGTGCTAAATCTTAAATACAAAGAGGGAAACTTCTGAGGTGGAGGAGTGAGATATTAATAGGTTGAAAATAACAATAAGGAGATGGGAAGAAATGAGAGAATTACAGACGGTAAATTGTCTCCCTAAATAAGGTTGTAATTATTTCATTTAATGGTGCTAGTTAGTTAAATAACTCAACTCTCATTTGGCATTTATGCTGTATATGAAAAAAAAATCAATCTTTGCAGTGATTAAAATTCAGTGACTGCTGATAAACTTTTGCTCCTCTCCCTTGTTATCACTGACATGTAGTTAATCAACTCTGGACTGGGGTTAGGGAGCAGATTTGGGGTTATGATTGGGAGCAGATTGGCTCTGAAATGAGTGATGTTAATAGTGCCTAACAATCAAAGCCAAAGCCACCACTTCTTTATAGTAATGAAAAGGTGTAATTGTGAAAACAATTATATGTAAAACATGTGTATACACACACACAAATACGAGTTACAGTCAGCTAGTTAACACTGAACAAATAATTCTGAACTTTTCCTAGTTAGAATTTATATGCTTTTGTACATAATACCTAGAATATTATAATTCTAAGCAAAAATCCCAATTTGTGTTTAAGCAAGCAGAATTTAAAAAATCCCCCAAACAGAGAAAGGTTTTAGAAGCAAACTATTTTCTTAAAATTCTAAGTTTCTTTGAGTTGTTGATGCTATAGTGGTTTCTCCAGGAATCAGACAGATAAGAGTTTTGAGTAGAGAATGTTTATTCTGGAGGACACTTGGAAGAAACACCTAGAAGAAGGGGCAAGGAAGCAGAAGCTGTCAGTCTGAAGTAACACCCATTGACATCCTCATCTGACCCCAATGGAAGTGCTAGTGTTAGAATGACCCCAGAGAATCTCTGCATTGAATCAAAAAGGCTGGTCTTTATGTTTGCATCTCAGTGGTTTATTGCAAGTGGACTGCCCTGGGAAGAATGGGATTTTTGGCAAAGAAACTGAAGTGATCCCTGAAGATGCTGAAAATTGAAGATTGTTGATGGTGCTAGTAGTAGCAGGAGCAAAAACCCATTCCTTGAAGGGGATTCTGCACATAGTATGTCCACAAAAGCTGCCAGCTCCAGTGCTCTTCATTCTTACCCAATTTTCTGACTTTCTGTCTGGTATTATTTCCCTTCAGTTCGAATAATTTCTTTTCTCATCACCACGAGGAGAGGTGTATAAGATAGTAGTATAGGAGGTTTCTTAGTCTCCTTTTCCCTGAATGTGTTTCCTTCTTAAAGTATATTTTTGCCAAATATAGAATTCTTGATTGACATTTTTTCTTTCAACAATTTAAAAATGTTTTGCCATCTCTGACGAGAAGTTAGCAGACAGTCAAATTACTGTTGACTTGAATATTTTCTATCATTTTTCTCTGGTTGTTTTCAAGGTTATTTTCACATGGATCCTGCTTGGTGAATACTAAGTCCCTGAATCTGTAAATCTATGTTTGCCCAAATTTTTGCAAGTTTTCAATTACTGTTTCTCTCACTACTTTATCTGCCAACTTTCTATGTTAGAACTTTGGCAATTTTATTGCAATGAAGAGACCTTCATTTAGGTTTCTGTGGCTATTTATGTTCCCCTCACCCCCGCCCCATCTGTTTTTCTATCTGTTCTTCAGATTAAATAATTTCTATCGATGTATTTTCAAGTTTGCTAACATTTGTCTTTCTCATCTCCATTTTTCTTCTGTTAAACCCACCCAATGAAGATTATTTTACTTTACTGTATTTTTCAATTTTAGAATTTCCATTTATTTTTGTTTCTTTTCCTCCGTTGAGATTCATCGTGAACTTATTTTCTTCTTTATCACTGAGCATTGTATGTCTGCTTTTTCTGGTAATTCTAATATCAGGGTTAACTTGAGGTTGCTCCCCCTCTTATGTTTTCTATCCTAAGAATGGGACACATATTCCTAGTTCTTGATATGTTAAGTAATTTTATCTGGGTTGTGAATATTTTATTATAGAATTTCTGGATTCTGTTATATTTCTCTGTTCATTTCTCCTTCCTCCCCTCACAGGAAGTATATAACTTAGATTCAGTTGAAAACTGTCCTTTGGAAAGTGTCTTCTTTTACCTTCAACTAATTGGCTTCAAGTGTATTCTGCCGTATGTGGCATAGGGTCACTCAGAGATGTAGGTAGAGTTTACAGATCTCTCTTTCTCTTACAGAGACCAATCTTGTCCCCAAATCCATCCTCTTGTTTCTCAGAAAACTGTGAATTTCCATTAGAGCTGTAGCTTTTCAATTGCAGCGCCAACTACAGCCTTCCTTGAGACTAACTGTGGTAGAAATGGAGGCCCTTTCCCCCCAAACCCTGAGTCATTTTCTTCTTCTAAGAAATGACACTCCTCAAGAATATGCTTGGTTTTTCCATTCTTATAGTGGCTTCAGATAGTTGTTTTTGTATTTTTTCCAGAATTTGTATTTTCTGTGGAAACTTACTCAGCCATAAAAAAAAGTTAAAGCTTTTTCAAGTCCAGATCTTTTAAATTTTATTATGCTTTTGACAACTGATATTGGTTTGATTGCTTATATTGTCTTAGACATCGAGATGGAATACATTATAGTATTAAATGCTATTTTGTTTTTTAAACTTTATTCATGTGTTGAAAGTTTTGGTGCTTTTCTTTCCAACATAAAATCTCACTTCCTTTCTTCCCAGTTTCTAGATTCTTCTCTCTCTCTGTGTTCGGTTTGAAGATATGTCATAGGGTATAATTCTAGTCATATGTCATATTTAAGAAATCACTTACCCTTTTTAGATAGTGATTTCCTCATGTGTGAAAAGGAGATTTCGTCTTTCGTGATACTATTAAGAAGCACAGCACTTTCAGGCAGGAAGGACTTAAGAAAACTTCATATTAAATTGTTTTGTTCTACATATGGGCAAATAAAGCCCAGAGTGTTCAAGGAATTATTAAAGGTATTACCTAACTGGTAGTGGATGAGATGAGCTTGGCACTCTCACTTGAACCAAAAATAGAGAGGAAAAGAAATATAACATGTATGTGTTGGAAAATCTATGCTATCTTTTATATGGTTGCACTTAAATGACAGCAAACTTTGACTGGAGAGAAATAGGTAAAGGGTTGAGACACTTGTTTTAGGAATAATATGTCAAAGCTAAACTGTGGGTCAGTTTTTGCATCAGTTAATAAGGTAGGGAGTGTCAGTCATACTTGAACAAAATAGCATAAATTTTCCACTTGAGGACGTTAGAAACTAGTAAGAAAGATATGCATTAAATTACTGCAAATAATTAAATACCATATGCTATCAGAAGAATTAGAAGGTAACAGAAAAATTTATAATTGGTAAGTATAATCTGGTCTGAGGGTTAGGAGGGACTTCCTCTGGTAGTGATATTTAAACTAAGGAGGAGCAAAACAAGGGGCCTCCCTGATGGCACAAGGGGTTAAACTCTGCGCTATGAAGCATTCACAGCCACTGCAGCACAAGTTCAATCCCCAGCCAGGGAGCTGACCCACATGGCACAGCAGACCTCTCCTGTCTCGCCCGCTGCTCCCCTCAGCAGTCAATCTGCCTGTTCACTTCCTAACTCTGTCTCTGGTGAATCCTCTCACTCCCCCACACCTCTAGCCTATACCCCAGTTCTTTTATGCATAAATAAACAAATCTTTTAAAAAATTTTAAAAAAAGAGGAGCAAAATATCTAGGCGAGAAGAGTTTAAGGACTGTTACTTCCAGGTAGGTCAAGCAGCCACTGTGAAGGATAGAAGGAGATAAACTATGATTAAAGTGGTAAAAGAAAGAGTAATCAACTCTAGAGGTCCAGCCAAAATTCTGGGTGTGGGGAAAAATAAGAGATGTACAAAGAAAAAGAGGTGAGACTTTAAGGGTGCACCTATATTAATATACCAAGATAGACAGGCTTGACGAGAAGACAGAGACAGCCAGTGAAAAGCACAGGGGGAGTGGTAGAAGCTAAGGAAGGGGTTTTACAAAACAAGAAAAGTGGTTAATAGTTTCAAAATGTACCAAGAAGTGCAGGAGCATAAGTTTGGCTTTAAACTTTTGATAATAATCTTCTAAATTGCGGTTTGAATGGAAGAGTGTAGGAGCCATGAGATTTTTGGTATCGAGGAGAGAGTGGGTGGAAAGGAAATTAAGGCTGTGGGCAAAGACCACTCATTCTAGAAGTTTGCAGGAAGAAAGAACAGATCATAGCTAGGAGAGAGCATTTAATTGTTTATTTTTTTTTAATTAATACAGGGGAAACCTGACTGTGTTCAAAGGGTATTATTCGAGAACGTTTAGGTATTTTTCCGATATGGGTGTGTGAGATGTACCTTGATGTAGTTTAGTGATTTTTTTACCTTTTCCTTGCCATTTTGTTATTTTACCATGAACTGCTTCCTTTCCCCAAGGTTTATTTATATAGATATGAGAGTAGGTTATATGAGCCATTTTGTATTACTAGCAATTTTAAAAAATAAAGCCCAGAAGTACTGATAAAAATCAGTAGATTCAAAGTAATGAAATTAGTCATTTTTATTCTTCAAAATATTATTAGATTTAGCCTTCATTGGCTCCCTCCTCAATGTTCCCCTGCAGCTGGGCTAAACTAGTGATTTGTAATGAGTTGTGAGCAACAGTCACCTGTAGAACCTTAAATATTAAAGATAGCTGGTGCCATCTTATGCGACTTAAGATTTCAAGGTGGAGAGTTTGGGCATCTAGATCGTCATGATTCTTTCCAGGAGATTCTGATCTAGGAATAAGAACAATGTCCTATGTCTTTTGTCACCCAGACTGTCCTCTTGGGACATCCCTGTTGTCCTTCATACTCGGCAGGTGACCTTCTAATTGACACATTGTCCAAAGCAGATTCTTTAGCTTCCTCACAGGATGAGGTTTAGGAGAACAGAGACCCTGCCTCATTCATTCTTCCATCTCTGGAGCTCTGCATAGCTATGTGACTTGGAATAGACATTCTCAGAAAATTCTATCAAGCTGAACTCCCTCAAAATGTCTCTGGCCTCTATCTCTACTCCTGGCCTTTCTGCTTCTCACACAGACTCTAAATATCAGTCTTTTTCAAAAGCAAATCACTACTTTGCTTTTGTTTTATCTCCTCCCAGTACCTACAGGATCCTGCTTATACTTAACTACCTTCATTCTTACACCCTCCAGCTGTCCCTCTATTTATAAATGTGCCATGTTTTCCTCTATTCTTACATGTTCTCTCTGTCCTCATAGTACCAGACATTGTTTCAACTCTTTCAAGTCTGACACAAAAAGATAAAGCGATTGTCTCACTCTCCCCTATGTTTTGGGTTAAAATTGTTGTTTATTAAGGTAACATTGGTTTACATTACTATATATGATTCAGAGGTTCACACCTCTGAAGGTCAAAATACTTGAAAGAGAACACCTACACTTGTTGACAATTGCTTCTGTTTGGCTGCTTGCAGTCCAGTTCTGTTCCTCTTTTTCTACCAACACCTCTCTCAGCTCCTAAAATTCTCTGCCCATCTTGTTAGCAAATCTTAAAGCCTCAGTCCTTGCTTTAAGACTTTCCCACAATGATATTTGTTACATTGTTTGCTTCACTGTGTTGGGGAACTCCACTTCCTCCAACAGATGCATAATTAGAAATATTTTCAAGACTCTGGTTTTGGCCACTTTCTAATTTCCACAGTGGAGATTGTAATCTGGCAGTTCATGGTCTCGTTCTAATTTGCAGATACTTTTAGTTGGCTCATGTAATATTTCTGTAAGTTTGAATTAGTTGTCAATATTTTAAATTTTACCCCAAACTTCTGACCTAGTCTAGTATTGCTTTGAGAATTAAATTAAATGACACATATAAAACACTTCACACTGTGTCTGAATTTTATGTTCAATAAATGTACCTAAATTATCTTACAGTTTTCAAATTCATGGATATTATTTCATAATTTACTAATTAGCCCTATCTATAGGTTGACTTTGTGGTTAGTTCCAGTGGTTTTTTTTTGGATTGAAAACTATGCTGAAATTAATACCCTAGTACCCTAGTACCCAAATCTTTACCAATTAGCTATGCACACACACACATACAGTATGTGTCCATTGAACACATTGTCTTATGTGATTATTGACACACATTTGAACAATATTGGACAATATCTGCCTTGGGCCAAAACTAAGTTTATCTTGATGACCTGCTTTTGAACTATGATTGTAACTGCCTCAAAAAAAAAAAAAAAAAGAACTCAGCAATATGGTTTTTATTAGCAACGTCCTAACCAAATGATTAGACTTTGTGATTATGTTGCTTTAGAAAGTAGGATCAAGTTTTTTATTTATCGTATTTCATTTTGCTTTCAAAATTTTATTCACCCACTAAATTCATTTACCTTGTAGGATTTGCTACTTAAATATTTCTTTCCTTGCTTTTTTAGAAATTGTTGGGTGTTTGGTTTTGCGTCAGAAAAGCATAATTATAGTTACAACCTAAGTGACCCTTCTGCATATTACTTAATCTAACCAAGATCAACATGTTTATTTCTTTTGCCCATTTATTCAACTGGGTTGTTTGTCTCTCCCTTTTTTACTATTTTATATATTATCTGTATAATATGGGGGAAATTAAGCCTTTTGCTTACCATAAATATTATGAATATTCTACTATGCAATCTTATTTTTTATTGTCATATAGAAGTTTAAAATTATTTCTACAGTCAAATTTCTCGATATTTTCCTTTATGGTTTTCTATCAGGGTTGCAAAACTTTCTTTGCTTGAGGTCACTCTCAGTTTATTTTGGATTTTCCTAGTGTTGAATATGCTGCATCCCAAGAAACCCCCGTCTCTGGCAAACCAAGGGGTTAGTCACTCTACTTCCTGCTTAAGAAAAATAAATTACTCACGTTTTCTTCTAGTGATTTAAATATTAGTGTCAGAGGTGAGATAAGAATCTTATTTTTATTTTTTTCCATATAGGTTACTAGTATTTCTAATAGTATTTATCAATGATATAAATAATTATTCTTATTCTCATTAATTTGAATGACTACTTTTATGAGATACTAAATTCTTCCGCATGTGTGGAGACGAAGCCTAAGAACTTAAGAGGCTTCCTTTATAAGGAAGAGTATAAGAGTATTAGTACCAAAATACTAATTTTGGTATTTAAAAAATTTTAGTCTGCTAATGCTCTGGATTCCCACCCAATATTTTGCTTACTGAATACCTAATTGGATGCTGTCTGCTACTAGATCAATGTCTTTTAAAATATAAATCACTTTCATAACATGTTAGACCTTGGATGCCAGTATAGTGTTCAAATTCCCATGTTAAAAATAAAAAAAACAACTATTAGTATGTCTGTATTTCTTTGTAATTATTATTTTAATTTTCTTTTATATTAACATATATACTATATTTTGTAGAGTGTGTGCTACATGTACATTTCAAACAACAACTAACAATACAATGTAAGTTAAGAGAGATTATTACTAGCTTTTTCCCAATTATAGCCCGCCAACCTAATCTATAAAGGTACTCTTTTTTGGGGGGTTAGGAATAATTTCCTTTGGGAGGTAATCGTTTCCTACTTTTCTTTAAATTTTCCCATGCATATGTGCAATCTCTAAAAATAAAATTTTGGGGGGGAGGTTTTTTTAATGTTATGCATAAATGCAATCATACTGTATAAATTTCTTTTTTATGATGAATGGAATTCTTATTTATTTATATAAGATTTCAGGTATATATGTATATATACTATATTATGAACCCCACCAAAAGTCTAGTTTCCATCTATCACCATACAACTGGCTACCTTTAGCTAATTTGCCCAACTCCCATCCTGCTCCCCCTTGGGTAAGCACCATTCTATTGTCAGAGTCTAAAGATTTGTTTTACTTTTGTCATGTTTATTCATTTGCTTTGTTTCTCTGTGTTCCTAGTGTTTGATTTGTGGTTATCATGAGGTTCAGATATCTTTATGTATTATATTCTGCTTTAGGTTAGGAGTTACTTAAATTTGAACACAATCTAAAACAGTATTTTTGTCCCTCCATTTTATATTATTGATGCCTCTTTTAACATCTTTGTCTTATTTGTAACCATTAGCTTATCCTTGAAACTTTATTTTTTACTACTTTTCTTTTAATTTTCATGTTTCTTTTATAAGTTACTATTACTATGTTCCCTTTTCTAGTGATTTTTTTCTTATGTGTGCTTACTTGGTATTAGTTATTACTCTTTATCTTCAGTTTAGAGAAGTTCTTTTAACATGTCTTAGAAGGCTGGTTTGTGGTGATGACTCCTTTTGTTTTTGCTTATCTAGGAAACTTTTATTTGCTTTTTTAAATTCTGAATGTTTATCTCATCCAGTAAAAATTATTGGTTGGAAGTTTTTCCCTTTCTGTCCTGTGAGTTTGTCTTGCCACTCTCTCTGGCCTCCAAGATTTCCGTTGAAAATCCTTATCGGTTTTCTTTGTACATGACACACTGCTTTATTTTGCTTTTAAGATCCTCTCTTTAACTTCTGCCATTTAAGTATGATGTGTCTTGGTTCCTTTGATTTGGAACTCTCTGAGCTTTCTGTACCTGGATGTCTGTTTCTTTAGGTAAATTGGGGAATTTTGCCCATTATTTCCTCAAATAATTTTTTCTTTCTTCTTCTGGGATGCCAAATAATGTTCCTCTTCATATTGTCCTAGAGGTCTCTTAAAGTAACTTCACTCTTTTTAATTTGTTTTTTCTTTTTATTTTGTTGCTTGGGATGAATTCTATTCTTTTGTCTTCTAGTTTACTTATCTGCTCCTCTGCTTTGTTCATTTTTCTGTTAAGCCAGACTGCTGTATTTTTGAGTTCTAGTATTATATTTTTCAATGCTCTAACTTGTTTGGAACTTCAAAAAAAATTTACACTTCCTCTTTTTTTTTCTCCCAAGTGTGGGGATATCTTCATAACCATTACTTTCCACTCTCCATAAGCTAGTTTGCTTATCTTCATTTATTTAAGGTGTTTTTCTGGGGTTTTATTTTGATCTTTCATTTTATTTTCCTCCCCATTCTGTTCAATTCTCTGTGCTTATCTCTCTCTATAAGTAACACAACCACTTCTCCTGATCTTGAAGGATTGGTTTTGTATAGATGATGTTTCGGGCTTAGGAAACACTATTCTTTTTGGTCTCCCATGCTAAGCACTCAAGGTGCAGAAAAGTGTGTGCTGTACCTGGCCACCTGCTATGTCAAGGTGGTGTGGTGTGATAACCTCTTGACTTCACTCAGATGCATTGCAATGGTTGGACTTTGTTGAGGTGCACGGCTGCAGTGATCTAAGTAGGTAGTGACCCATGCTTGGCCCACTGACACTGCTTGCAAAGTGGATGGAGCTGCCACCTGGTCCACTTGACTTGTGGTATGACATACATGGTGTCTGGAAGCTCAGCGAACACCATCTGTTGATCCAATGTTGGAGAGCTGGGTGACCAGGTGCAAATTTGTTATATGCTTCAAAGAAATGGAGCTTCAATGTGCTGTTACACTGCAAGGATGGATAGAGTTCACACTGGGGCTTCCACACAGACTCAGGGAGACTGGGAAAATGTATCAAAAAGGCTCCTGACCATGCTGGTATTAGCAGGGATATGAGAGGTTGCAAAGAAGGCATGAGCCTTCATCCATAACGTTTCTTGTCTTTCAATCAGATGCATTAAAAGTGGTAATTTGGGATTGTTTCACCTATGATTCAGGCATTTTTTGGACCTGTGTTATTGTGCTGGATCTCAGGGTGAGTTAATCTGTGTGGTTTAAGGTTGGGATCTTTGTTTGCTATAGTTGTTTGATTCTTCTGGGTATATTTCTTATTGGTCCTCAATGTATGGGGTCCAGGAATTTGTCTCCATTGGACAAATTGAGGGGTCAGAGTGTCTTATGTGGCACAAACTTTTCCTTGCTGTCCAGGGAATAGGAGACCCTTGGGGTCCCTCCTGACAACATGTCCAATTTCTTCCTTGGCAAAAGGCTATCTCTGTATCTCCTTCTAGTCCTGTTTGTCTGTCTAGCCCTATTCGGGTCTGTCCTATTTGTTGTGGAAGCTTTTGTAAGTTATTTCTTATGTAGTTATAGATTTGTTGTGTCCATGAGAGGAGGCAAATTAGTTCAGATTCTTCTTATATTACCATCTTGACCTAGAATATATTATTTTATAACTCATTTAATTTACTCAATATTAGAGTCAATATTTATTCATGTTTGTTTGCAGTTGTAGTTCATTAATAGAAATAATTTTTATCCTAAAATTTCAAATGGCTTCAAAATAATCTTCTTTCCTGGAAAAATTCTGGTGCAGAAATAACACACGTGATTAAAATATGAAATGTCTTATTTTGTGTTTTAGTTTCTTTCATTTTTGGAAGCAAAGATTCAGCTAATTGGAATATTTAGTTATGAAACATATGAAGGACAAAATATTAATTTTGAAAATATGTTTCATTTCATATTGCTAAAATATAAACGTTCATTTTTCCTTTCTGTTTTCCTTCCATATGAAAATACATATCTCTGGGAAAAAATCCTGAACTCATTATGCGCCATAAGCATAATAGAAAAACTGAGACTCTTTTTTTTAATCCTGGTCTTTCTTCAGATCCTGCTACTTTTTGTAGTCCATCCATACACATGTTCTCTGCACATATTATTAGTTTTATTTGACATGCTTTTTACTTTCTCTCTTATCCTTTCACGTATTATTGATCTCATCTATTGGATGTCATATTAATTACCAATTCATGCATAATAAGTTGCCCTTAAACAAACATTTATTTTCTCACTGTGACCCAAGAGTGAGAGAGAAAAGAAACTAAGACAGAAACCATAGTCTTAGCTGCTTTTTAAAATAATTCCTATTAGTGTCAGTCTATCTTTCATGTTGTATTCTATTAAATGTTAGTACAGATTGTTAAATGAGTTAGTAAATTGTTAAATGAGTTAGTACAGTTCATACTCACGAGGAGAAAATTTTACCAAGACATGAATACCTAGGGAGGAAAACATTAGGAAACATCTTAAAATCTCTGCCACTTCAATACTAGGATAAATTGTTCATGGTACACTTTCCATCTTTTCACTTATTGATATTACATTTCACATAATTGTGTAATTATTTGATTTTTTTGTTCATATCTATTATCCCCATTTAGATCGAAACCTCCATGGATAGATGCATAGTCACTGAACAACTAGCTATTCTAATTAACATATTAATATAATTTTCTAATAAATTTTAATATACTTAAAAATTTTTCTAGTATAAAAATTCTAATATACTTGACAAGTGTTCACTCAGATGCCATCTTAATGAAAATACTAGCGAGAGTTTGATCATCATCTTAGAAGATCAAAAAGGAAACATTTCCTTCCAAAATTTTCATAAAATTATCTATCACCAGATAGCTTCAGTAGAGAAAACAATCACATTAGTCTTTTATTACAACTATTCCTGTTGTCTGTTTAAAAAATAACAAGATTTGGTGAAAATTGGTGATGATTCCAATTATTCCTACAGGGGGACACTACTTTTAAATTATGTATCAGAAATAAAATTGTAAATTAGACTCCCTTCCCCAAAGTTAAAAACTTCATGGGTTTTCTGGCTATCACAGATTTCTACTAGTTCCCAAATCATAAGTGAAAACTACTGCATTGTTAGCAGAAATAATGCCAATAATTAACTTATTTGGATGATTATTCATCTAATTTTCAGGATGTCTAAAAAAGGAGATGATTTATCTATAACTTCTAGCTTGAATTCTTTCAAAATTATAAAAATTCATGGGAAATGACACTTTCACATCTAATATCCACAGTGTGTAGTTTTATAAAAGCACAGCATAATATTCACAGACTAAAATGTTGAGGCAGATAGTTTAAGTCTTCTGGAGAAGATTAATAGTGAAGGTTTCTGTACAGTACTGGCTATCATATTGGTGATTAGAAAAAGTCATTGCTTAGTGTAAATAACAGTTATGCTCACAATGAAATTTGAATTTCTAGATTTTGCTTTGATTAAGATCTCAGTCTCAAAGTTGCATTCATTTAAAATGAAACCTTGAACCTTTTGGAGAGATGTACTCCTTCATTTTTACTGGGTTTAGTACCTCAGTCTATAAAGTTCTTTGAATATGTTTCAAAAGTTATTTCTTACTAGTTAAGTAAGGACAGTAATATATTTTGGAGAGGGGAAAACAAAATGTAAAAATTCCTTTGATTATGAAAAATGAATAAGAAAAAAAGCAGCAGAGTAAGACATTTTTTTGTGTAGGTTTCAGCCTATGAATAACCAGTGTTGTGGCTGGATCAGTTCTTGTGGTTCTTATGATTGCAAGATGTCCCCCAGTGATTGCCATAGGAAATTTAGAAAAAAATAGAGGTTTATTACTTACAAGATGTGGAAATTACACAGCACGCCTGGGCCACAGTGAGGTCACAGGTAGAAAGAGAGCTCATGGGCCTGGGGTCTTGAGTTTATTGATGTGGAAGGTGGGGTTTCAAGGGCTCATTCTTTATTGGTGAATTTAAAACAGAAGAGTGGAAATTTAAAGTGCACGGAGAGAGACAAAAACAAAAAGATAAAAGGAAAGAAAAAAAAATGTAATTTGGTCCAACTCATCAGTTATCTAAGTCAAACAAGATCTGTAAAACAAAGGAGCATCAGTTGGGGGGTTGCAGGGAGGGAACCTTGCCCTTTATCTAGTTATGTGGCCGATGTATTTACTCAAGTGGTCTCTATTTAATCCCAAATGAGTTTTGAAAGCTGTATCTTTCAGTGAATTTGTCTATTTTGACTATATTGTTGATTTTGACTAGCATAAAGTAGTAAATGTCTCCTAATAAAGTGAACCCTCTGAGGAGAATGCTTTCTGGACATAAAAGCTTAAGTCAGGCACCTGCATTACAAAAGGAAAAAACAAGTCTCAGGGTTAAAATACAGAAATAAATTTCATATCCCTCATATTTTCAACCATTACTTAATTAATAGTGGTTCAGCTCTGTCTTTGTTATAATAACTTGCAGAGTTATGAAGTTTGAAAGCTTGAAACAGAAAATGAAGACTGAAAATATCTATTATTTGCAAATCATCAGGATATTTTCACAGATTTCAATGTTTTGAAATGTATTTCAATACATACTGTGTTGTTTTTCAAGTATACATTCATTAGATGTTCAACAACAAAGATGACAAGAAGACCACAATAAACAATAAGAATGATTTCTAATTAGTTCAATACTAGCATGGAGGCCTCAACTCCTGCAGAGAGCTATCAAGAGCTATGCAAAAACAAAACTGTTTTGCATTATTCCCTTGTTACTAAATAGCCAACTATTTTAGGCTATAGTTTTGCCTTAATTTAAGAGTTCTTTTAGCTTAAAATTTATTTGATCAGACTCTTTACTGCTTAGTTTTCAGACTCTGTGAAACAACAACAAAATACCTGCAAATGAGTGGAATTCATTAACTTTTTGTTTTTCACCCTCACTTATTAGAAATGATAAATGTAAGTTGCCATATTAGCCATTGAGTATGTAGCAGTTCACATTCTATTTTTGGTTCATAACCATTATGGAACCAGAGGATTTTGCTGGGAATGGTAAAATGTCAGGTATTCCAATCGCTAGCATTTTCAGTCAGTGAGCACAGGATTTTGCAAACTTACCATCACATGAAAACCACGTGCTGACTCTGAGAGCCTTTCCCCTTCTGGAGGCAGAGGGAGGCTGCACAGTCATGCTTGCTGGTGATGGCGTGGGTTGTGCTTGCTCAGGCATATGACAGTGACAATTTGGGAAAGGAAACTTCTCATGCTCAAAGTGAGTAAGAGGTTTCACACTAGTAAAATCACGAAACAGTCTTACTTCTACTGATGATTTTGACTTGGATGGAAAAGGTTTTTTTCTCAACTTGATTTTCAGAGTCTAAGGTTTTTGTTTGCTTTTGTTTTATGTTACTTGTGTGGGCATATGTACTGATGTTATATGTGTCAAAACCTGATGTTTCTTATATTACTTTTAATTAAATAGAGGGGTGATTTACTGACAGTGAACTGCGTGCATTTAAAGGGTAAACTGAGTGAGTTTTAACAGTTGCATCTACTTGTGAATCATCATCACCCATAAGACACAGAGCATTTTCGTGTTCCCACATTGTTCCTCCCTGTATATTAACAGTCCATTCTTTTGTCCCTACCTGTAGCCAACCATTGATCTCCTATTTCTCACCATAGATTTAGTAGGATTTTATGTAAGTCATATTCTTTTTATAGTATGTAGTGTGTACTCTTGTGTCAGTCTCATTTTACTAAGTAAAGTGATTTTGAGATTCATCAGTATTGCGTGTTTTCCTTTTCTCTGCTGAGTTGGATTCCACTGTATGGGTCATTTATCCTTTTACATGTTGTTGGCATTTGGTTTGTTGTCAGCTCAGAGCTATTGTGAATAAAGCTACTATGAACATTCATGCATGAGTGTTTTGTGTGAACATATGTCTTAATTTCTCTGGAATAAATACCCAGGATTGAAATGGACATGGTCAATGGTAAGTTCATGTTTGACTTTTGGAGAAAAACTGCCAGAAAATGTCCTTTATCGTTATACTTTTTTACATTTCCATTAGTCATAGGATAGACTGTCAATTGCTTTCCATTTTGCCAATTTATACTATCTTTGTTTCTAATAGTTTTTCAGACTATTGAATTGTAAATGTCCTTCACATATTGTAGATAGCAGTAGTCTTTTGTTACATGTGAGTATTGTAACTTCTTCTAGTTTGTGACTTACCTTTTCATTTTCTTAATGATATTTTTCAAAGAGCAAAGTTTAAAATTTGATAACATTTAGTTTTATTTTATGGTTTGTTTTTTTCTTTTTCAAAGAAATCTTTGTATATGCCAAAGTCTCAGAGATTATGTCTTATTTTTTTTCTAGAAGTTCTATAGTTATCATTTTTATGTTTAAGTCATTACTCCAATTTAAGGTAATGTTCTGTGAATATTGTTTCATCATCAGTTGGTGAAAACACATATTTTCCCTTTTAATTGCATTTATACTCTTCAATAGACCATATATTTGTGAGTTTATTTCTAGACTCTTCTATCCTATTAAAGTAAGTGTCCATCCCTTACTCGTTGTCAGACTGCTTGGGTTACTGGAGTTTCAGAATGAAGTTTGAAATTAAGTAGTATAAGCCTTCCAGTCTTATTTCTTTGCTTTGGTGACTATAGATTTACATTCCCACATAAATTTCAGAATCACCTTTTCAATTTTCAAAGGAAAGACTACCAGATTTTGACTAAGATTGTGTTGAATCTATAAACAAATTGAAGAAATTACCTCTTGATATTATTTTTGTTTAAAAACAAAGTGCTTATTTCCATCTCCATAGATATTCTTTAATTTATCTCAGTAATGTTTTGTAGTTTTGAGTATATTGGCCTTGCACATTTTTCGTTAAATCTATTCCTAAATATTTCTTTGATTTGTACTATCATAAATGAAATTGATCTTTAAAATTTATTTTTGAGAATTGTTAGTTGCTAATATATAAAAGTATAATTATTTGAAAGTTTTGTTAGCTTTTTATCCTCTGACCTTCCTAAATTCAATTAGTTGTGGAGTTATTTTATAGGTTCCTGAACCTCAGTGTCATCATCATCTGCAAATGGAGACAATTTTGTCTTTATTTCTGACTTGCTTGTCTTTTTTTTTTCCCATTTGTTTTATTGTTCTTTCTAGGATTTATAGTGTATGTTGAAAAGAAGTACTAAGAACAGCTATTTTTGCTTTGTTCCTGATTTTAGAGGCAAATATTTCAAGTCTGATGTTAACTGTAGGATTTGCATACATACTTATAAGACAGTTTGAGGAAGCTTCTTTCCATTCCTACAGTTTTTATTTTTTAAAATATCTTTTACATCAGTGTTCATTTTTGTACAATGTATGCTTGTTTACTTTCTCCTTTTAGGTGTATTCCTCATAAAATTCCCATCACCAATTCACCAGTAATCCATCACCATAGTCCTTTGTGCTCTTCTCTCCCCTTTTCTTCTTTTGATCCCTTTTCTTCTCCCTCCCCTGCAGAATATCTCTGATTTATGGTTGCCAGCTAATTTTGTTATTGTTGTTATTATTATTATTTTTTTTCCTGATCCCTTACTTGGTTCCCCTATATTCCTCCTATAAGTGAAAGCATCCAATATATCTTTTTCCTTCTGGCTTGTTTCACTGAGCATAATCCCTTCTAGCTCCATCCATGTTTCTGCAAATGGAATGAGTTTATCTTTATAACAATCATTATTGAGTGTTAAATTTTGTCAATTTTACTGTAATGATCATATGGTTTTTCTCCTTTGTTCTCCAACATTGATTTTCAAGTCTTGAATCAACCTGAATTCCTGGGAGAAACTTACATGGCCAAGTTGTATTGTTCTTTTTATATGGTGCTAGATTTGCTTTGCTAATATTATGTGGACATTGTTTTATCTTCTTTCAGAAGGTTTACTGTTTTGTTACTGTACATTTGTAACATGCTTTTCTGGTCTTGACATGTAATTAATTCCACCCTCAAAAAATGACTGGGGGTGTGTTCCTTGTTTATTTTCGGAAGGAGTTTTTTTCAAGACTATTATTACTTCCTGAAATGTTTGCTTAAATTTGTTAGTGTAGCCAATTTGGTGGGAAGACTTTTATCAACATTCAATTTCCTTAATAGATATAAATATTTTAGAGTCCCTGTTTAATTCCAAAAGAATTTTTATAGATGTATCTTTCAAATATTTGTCCATATTGCCTATATTAGTGAATTTGATTGGCATAAAGTAGTAAAATCTTATTCCTCTCATAAATGTACCATCTATGTTAATGTTTCTTGTTTCATTCCATATGTTATATCTGTTATTAGAAATTAGTGTTGTCTTTGTTTTTTTTTTTCCCTTGGTAAGTCTAGCTATTAGTATATAAATGTTGAAGATTTTTTCAAAGAGCAAGCTTTTGATTTTGTTAATTTTCTCTTGCTGTTCTATTTTGTGGATTTCTGCTTTTATCTTTTTTACTTCTTTCTTTCTCTTTTGTTTTTACCTTCTTTAGCTGAATTTTAAACATTTCCTTTATTACTACTATTAAAGCTCTTATTTTCCATGTGAGCATTGCTTAGTTACATATCACAAGTTGTAATATGCTGTACTTTCATTATCATTCAGTTTGAAATATTCTCTAATTTCCTTATGAAATTTTTTCTTTAACAAAATATTACTTAGAAACATATTTCATTTCCAAATACCTGGGACTTGCTTTAAAATCTTATTGCTATTGTTTTCCAATTTAATTCTGTTTTCATTGGAAGATATTTTTGTCTGATTTCCGTTTATAAGACTTTTTTGAGACTTTATAGCCCAGAATGTCATGAATTTGTGAATGAACCATGTGTACTTGAAAAGAATATTATTCTGCAAATGTTGGGTAGAGACATCTAAAAATAAACATCAATTAGGTTAAGATAGTTGAAAGTTATATTAGCAAATATCTATAGCTATATAACAACCTACATAACAAATAATGCCTTCAGATTTAGCAGCTGCCATTCGGGAAACTGTATCTTGTTGTGGGGAAATATGAATTTTAATATGTAAAATGCATCATTAGTTGATACTGATAATTTTGTTTCAAATTTAGGTTTTTACTTAAGTGTGTTTGTTTTACTTCTGTTTTTTTTTCCTCCCACATTGAAAAACTGAGTGATGATCAGACTTCCCTGGTGGCCTAGGGTTTAAAGATATAGTGGTATCAAGCTGTCACCAGCCACTGCAACAGGAGTTCAATCCTCTGCCAGGGAGGTGAACCACACCGTGCAGCAGACCTCTCTTGTCTCTCCTGCTGCTTCCCTCAGCAGTTTATTTCAGTCATTACGCCTGTTTTGATCTACACACTATTTCTGGTGAATCCTCTTGCCTCTCTGTACCTCTGGCCTACACCCCAGTTCTTGCGTGCATAAGTAAATAAATCTTAAAAAAACCTGAATGATATCAACATTATATATAATCTACTTTATTGATTGGTTCTTGTCCCTCAAAAATAATAATTTGAAAATAAAAATCCCAAACACCACCATCAGCAATATGATTATTAAAAATACTTCAATTTTTTTGCAATATATTGTCATTATTTTCCAATAGAGACATATAGTCAAAATACTGCATGTAGTCAACTCTACATGCAATTAATTTATTTCATTTTGTTGTATAGTTTTTGTGTTAACAAATAGACTGTGCTTTATATTCATGTAAGTGAATACATGGTTGCAAAGTCAGTTCTATAAAACTAAATGTATTCAGAGACATTACTTCTCTTTCTGTCCACATTTTTCCTTTTACATTTGAAATTATAAGTAAGAAAAGAAAGAACACACACAAATATACACACACTTCTCCTATCTTGTCTTAGATTAAAGGCAGCACATTACATGCCCTTTTACCCTAAAATGTTTCTTCTTGCTGTTCAGAGATATCTGCTAGAAGTATACTATGTTTTCATAAATAGTTTTTAGTTTTTCAACTTCCACAACTAGAAGCTACCAATGTTTAGCATCCACTCTAATTACACATTCAGTTTTTCTCACTTTATGACTGTACTGAATTGCTTTGAAAATCTCATTAAAGGAAAATACTTTCCTTTAAATGCCAATTAAAAATTTTCTTTCTGTACAAATTTTCTATCTTCTCCCCTTTTCCCCCTTCCCCTGATATTAAGCTCAATTATCTATTTTAGAGAATTTTTCTGAATGTCCTACCTCAACTCTCCTAGAATTAAATATCTCTTCTTTTTTTTGTGTCTGGACACTGTGTATATTTCTATCACCACAATGAAAATTTACATTATATTTGTTTTACAAATGGTGGTGGGTACCCCCTGGGGACTACAAATGATGTCAAATATAACTAATAATAAAAAAAAAATGAAAAAAAAAATTTGTTTTACATACCTGCTTCTTCACCTGGAAATTAAAATTGGAAAAAAGATGATGTCGTTTATTGTGATGTTCTATGTCTAATGAGCACTTTGCCAGTAGTTGCTGCTCAAAAAAATATTTATTGGCAATTTCCACTTAGACCTCACTTTATAAAAGTTAATAGAAAGCTATCTATTTGATGTGATTTCAACAATATTAAGAGAAATCTTTCTTGTACTATACTAGCATCTAGATTGATATGTCAATTAAAATACCTACTCTGCCTCCTTACCGGTGCTTAAAACGTCTGCAACAGATTGTAAACCCTCTTTTCCCATAACTGGTGATAGACTCAATGCACATAACCTCAGGAGATATATGCTTTGACTTAAATATGTAGAAAGGTAAAAGACACTCTGGACTTAAGTACGGGTATGCCTAAAGGCAGGATGATCAAGTCAAAAGTTTATGTTGGAGCAAACTTCCCGGAGACTTTGCTTGCTTATCATAATTTGGGTTTACATGGGCAACTGCATTAAAAAAGGCCTGAAGAATCTGAAAATCTTTGAATTTTTTCTGCCTATTTTTTTGACCAAATTGTTTGCTTTGTTTTTCTTGAGTCTTGTGAGTTCTTTGTAAATATTTGTGATCAGTCCTTTATCAGTTGTGTGGAGGGCAAAAACTTTTTCTCAATCAGTGCAGTGTCTCTTTGTTTTAGTTAATGTTTCTTTTGCTATACAGAAGCTTTTTAATTTGTAGTCCCAGTTGTTTATCTTCTCTTTCATTTTCTTTGCTTTGGGGGATGCATCTTTAAAGACATTACTGAGATGTATGTGTTGTAATGTTTACCTGTGTTTTCTTATACACACACACACAACAAAACATATATATATGGATATATATATATATATACACAGACACAACAAAAACAAAAAGACAAATCAGAGGCATTTTGTGCAGGGGCGGGGGCATGGGGGGGGAGAGGGACTGGGATGAGGGCAGGAAGAGCACAAGGGACTGAGGTGATGGTGCACTGGTGAAATGGGGACTACAATTGATGTCAAGTATGTACGGATAAAGTAAAAACATAAATTAAAAAAAGAATCTGAAAATCATGTGGTTTTAGCTAGAAGTAACTAATGTATATTAGTATATGTACTGATGTATATATCTCTCTCTACCCCATGTCTTTCAGAATGCCTAAGTACAACTTCAAATGATACTGCTGCATCACACAAACCATCAGTGCAGCAGGCAGGCAACAACAACACTTTTGGTAATGTTCCTTTTTTAATGATAATTCTAATAGAAGAGCATTTGATGTTGGTATCATTTTTACATTTTAACATCTTGAATTGTCTTACATGTGTTTATGGAATGTTGTCTGAAATGATCTAAATAATAGTGCTTATGCTTAAGGTTATAGGTACACTTTTTATGCTGAAATTATTTCTGTATTTATTTAGTACTATTTTGAGAATGCAATCATTGAACAAACGATGGCATATCCCAATATTTCATTTAATATATTAGAAAACTTTTGGAAAGTAGGTCTTAGCAAATGTTAGTGATTTGTAGTCCCCACTCAATTCTATTCCTTCCCAAATTTTTGTTACTTTTTTTCTGTTACTTTTGTTTCACATTTTGAAAAAAATAAAACATACTTTTGCACATGAGATATAGAACAAGTATGCTTGTCACATATTTTACACTGAGCACTTCATAGAAAAATAATCCCAATGTTTCAAAATACATTCTTGGACTCAATAAACATCCTTTCTAATTATACCCAATTTTTCAACATTTAGTGCTAGTTTATCTACAGAATAAAAATAAGTAAAATAATTCTGTATATATGTCTCAGGGTTGGGGACAATACATGGGTTGAATGGTGGAACCCTCAAAAATATCTCTACCCAGAATCTGTGAATGTGACTGTATTTGGAAAAAGAATCTTTGAAGATGTAATTAGGCAAAGGCCCTCGAGATGAGATTATCCTGGATTAGAGTGGATGCTGCTCCAATGGCTAGTGTCTAGAGGAGAGGAAAGAAGAGGGAGAGGAGGGGAGGGGAGGGGAGGGGAGGGGAGGGGAGGAGAGAATTTAGGGGAGAAGATAATCTGGAGGTGGAGGCAGACACAGGAAAGATACAACTGCAAGCCAAGGAACAACAGGTTTATTGGTAGCCACCAAAAGCTGGAAAAAGTAAGGAAGAATTCTTGCCTTTGGAAGAAACACAGGTTTGCTAACAACCTGGTTTCAGACCTCTGACATGCAGAAAGAAGAGAATAAATATCTGTTGTTTAATTGACTAAATTTTGGGGTTACATATTAAAGCAGTCCTAGAAAAATAATATGATAAAGTTATTTTCTACTTATAAATGTTAAAAAAACACAATTCACTTTTGTTTCAGTCTCTATATTTGTACATTGTGAAAATTAAATTATACTGATAACAACATAAAACTATTATATCTCTAACTTTAAAGAAAGTTGATTTTATATGAGTAAGTTAAAGAAGGAAATAATAGGATCATTAATCTGAAGCTTTAAATTTTTGTTATAATGCTTCATTGTATACACATCATCAAGAAAGACTGAATATGAAAGATGCTTTCTGTTTTCATTGAAAACATGATACTTAATGTAAAATTGGTATTCTATAGCAACTAGCTGTAACTCAAGATAATAAAACTAAAGAAGCCACATGTTAGCAATGAACTAAATTTGAAGATTTTAAAGTATTTTAAAAATAAACAGAAGGATACTTATGAAAGCAAGCATATTTTTGCCTTCTAAGAGCAATCATGTTTGCACATTTAAGAATACACTATAATTTGTGGGTTTTATCTTTGGAATGAGAAATTATAGAGATAATTTACTGATTTTCCATTTCAGGATGTTCTTTAGAAGGTGATATACAATCTTGCTTGATTGTAAGAGAATTGGGTATATGATTATACAGGCAGGTTTCTCCATGCACTGCCACTCAAGGGTTACCCTTATTAAAAAGAAGATTTCTTCCACATTCCAGCCAGGCAGAACACTGACACTCAAAATTCTTGAAGACTTCTTAATTCAAAATCAGGCTCTTCTCATACAATCATGTAGTATCTGGGCACTGATTTAATTATATCTGGTAACAATTAATGAGATCAAATTGTCAGTATTTTCAGATGAGATGACTGACATGAGTATCTATAGAAATGGTAGTGATTAAACAATTCAGATAATGAAATCATTTGTTTTGTCATTAAAGACAACAATACTGTGCATAAGAAATAAAATCCAGAGGAGTGAAGAAAAGTTTTAAATATCCCTTTAAAAAGGCTCTAAATGAGTTCCTTATACTTTCCTTTGACAACAACCTATACCTTAAAAAAGGGCAGCAGGTCTCAGAGCTACAGAGGTCACCAGTCAGCTCCTCTAGCCGGAAGGGGGCGGAGATCATTGTAGGTTCTTACTCAGTAGATCTTACTGGCTATCTGAGGTGAAAGGGTATTTCTTTCACCTAACTTAAGAAGAAGCAAAGAGGAAGGAAAGAAGACAAGAAGGGAGGGAGGGAAGAAGAGGGACAGAGGTAGGGAGGAACTAAGAAAAGGATTTGCTAGTTATGGTAAAAAATAATATAGAAATTTCATTCACTTTGAGGGAGAACTTGGATTTTTTAATGCAGATTTAGCTTATTATTTAAAGGCAAATTAAAAGAAGAAATAGAACTTTGAATAGAATATTATTTTTTCTTTTTAATTGTAGTAAATGCAAGAAATTAGAACAAATAAACACTATAAATCAAGAATCAATGAACTATATATTTATGAGCAAAATCTAGTCAACTATATGTATTTGGAAATATTTTATTGAAATAAAGCTCTACCAATTTTTCAATGTTTATCTCTATCTCTACATATATATGATAACACTTACATGTGTATCATATATATATGTATATATGTGTATTTATATGGTTTTCCTTTTTTGCTGTAACAGCAGAATTGAATATTTATAATGAAGACCATTTGGACAGCTAAGCCTCAAATGTTTGCTCTTTGATCTTTGGTGGGAAAAGTTTTCCAATCTTTATTATTCTCTCCTAGTTCTCCTACCCCACTTTCCTAGCATCCCTTCTATCAAATAAAAATTTAAATTTTCCTCTTGGTGCTTCCAAAGCTTAATAGTTTTAATATTAATGTTTTCCCATTTACATTCTAATTTGTTTTGCATGATTTTTTGTGTAGTTTGGTTATGGCCAGCTAATTTGTTTATGTAGCTAATGTGTTTTATGTAGGTTTTTGTGGAGAAATTGTGATTTTAATTTCATCTAAATACATAAAATTGTTTTCACCTAATTTTCTTTGAACATTTTCTAGCTTCAGTAACTACTTCACCTGTGGACACAAAGTTTGCGTCAACACCTCCGCAGGCAGAAGGTAATGTGCTCTTTTAAAAAAAAAGTCTAGAGGCTGATACTGAAGGGATGAACTGTCAAATATCCTTGGAAACATGGTTGCTGGTCTGTTCCGATGACCAGCTTTGTGCCCAGTACTCTGAGTGTGATCTGAGTGTGAGGGGTGCTGAGTGACCCTGCTCCTCCTTCCCTAGAGGGTGTAATTCCATTTGGAGACTATGGAGCTTTCTTGCTCAGGCACTGCACTAAGTGTTAGGGCGGACACAAAGATGAGCAAGGCAGTCAGAAGGCCCTCAAGGAGCTCAGTCTTGTGAGGGAACTGAGAAGGAAACATCCAGAAACCAGAAGAAATATGCACTCCCATACAGTGTACCAAGTGTGCAGAGGAAAGCGTGGCCAAGCGCTGAGTCTCAGAGAAGCCTTCACAGAGTTGTGAGTTGTGAGTTGGGCCTTAAAGGTAGAAGGGTATTTCAGTAGACAATGACTCTTGTGTAGGACCCCCCAGACTGTGGGAACAGTATGAGGAGAGACACAGAAATGCAACTGTGGTTGTCGTGCGGGGAAACTTGGGGGAGGGGGGAGAATATTGCCAAGCTGAGTCAATTTGAGAAAAGCTAAAAGGCTTGCAAAGCCAATGCAAAGACATTTAAAGTTTTTCTTCATGCAGTGAGTGAATCACATCTGTGTTATGAAATGATGTACTGGTTGCGAGTAAGATATGCGCTGAAGAGAGGAGAGTTTGGGACAGAGACAGAAGCTAGGAGGCAATTTAGTCAGTAATTTATGCATGTGGTGACGGGGACAAAACATTAGGGTAAAGCAGTGAGATGAGAAATGAAATGGCCAAAAATCGACTGGGATTTGTCAGTGTCCAAAAGGCTGGATGAGACTGGAACGTATATGTAAACAAAGGATATGTTGGAAACCATGATACCTGAGGGTCCTTGGTGTCCGTTGTGAAAATTACTTCATTAAGCACCAGAATAAAGCAGCAACAACGTTTACTAGGGAGCAAAAGTCACTGCACAGGAAGGCAGTGGTTAGATCTCAGAAAGTAGAAAGTGGCTGTGAGCAGTAAAATAGTAAGGGTTTTAAGTTTGTTTTTCTTTCAGTGTGAGGTGTCCCTCAAGTATACCTGTTCCCATCATTCATCTTCCTTCATTTACTAATTGGAACTATGCCTCCCTCCTTTGAGTCAGGGAGAAGTTGCAGTTAAAATACTCTTCCTAGGCCTCCCAGACCTTACCTGGTCCTTGAAACAAAGCTGTTGCCCCAGTTGGACTGTGGGGTGGTAGAATGCAGCTGTGCCCCTCTGGGGGAGGGTATGAGAGCCTTTTTCTATCCCTCACACATGCAGAAAAGATGGGCTATCATTATTGGTTCTGGAGCAAATATGAGAATCTACTCTCTATCTTCTCAGTGAAGTAAGAGGTGAAATCACCCCAGCTGATCACAGGAGTATATGGAGAATATATTTGTTAGAAGGGTGCCCAAGCCAGTGAGTGTGGGGAGTGGAAAAACAAAGAGCAGGATGAAGAAATGGTGAAGTACTAGCACTGACATAAGAATTGTGGCCATAGGTGAAGGGTGATTGACAGAATATCCACAGTGCTTTGCTGCCTCACTCTTGGAGTTACTTCTTTGGATCATGTGCCCCTGTTACAATACAAGTATTCATTTTATTAGCTAGTGCTTTCCTTTAAAAATAAATAGACTCAGCTACTCGGGATAAATGTTAGGCAAAGCATTGAACCCTTCTACTGCTTATAAGCTAAAGTTCAAACTCCAGAGAACACAAAGAAGCCTTAATAGCTTGCTCCCTTGTCAACTTCTTATCTTTCTGATTTTATTTTCACCTCCTTCCCACATACACATACATGCTTATCCATACCCAGCTTCTAACTAGCAAAAGATGTTCTTGCTTTCTGTTAAGACTTTACCCACCTGGAGGTTCCCCCTGCAAGGGATGCCACTGAGTGTGGAAAGAGCATGGATTCAACTACCTGCTCAGATATGTTTTATGTTATGTGATCTTTATTTGGTCATGAAATGCAAAGGCTTGACAGTATCAAAGAAGAGGCAGATGATACTAAAATAGGAGACGAGATATAGTAACTGTAGAGTTAAAAAATTAAGCTTCATTTACATAAAAATTTTGCCCTGTTGTAGTTTGTTCTGTTCATGTTAAAGTGATGAAAGCACTGGCACTTCTGTTATAGTTGAGTTGCAAGAAATACACCTAATCATGTCTCAGCAAAACCCTATCAGTCATGGACATGTGTCTGTTTATGAGAAAGCATGAGCTTCTGTAACAGGGTGGTCCCCCAGAAAAGGGAAAGTTCTAGGTCCCTTGCCCCACCCAAAGGAGGGTGGAGCTGAGCAGGGAGGAGAAGAAGCTAGAGAGGAGACTGGAGAAAGAAGGAAGCAGGATGGAGAGCAAGAAGACTTAGAGGAGGCACATGGAGCAAAGAGACATGTGAACTGTGCTTGCTTCTTGTTCTGGACTGGTTGGAACAGATGCAGGTGAGAGACCCGTGGGAAGGTTAACAATGGCAGGTTTATCTTAATTTTGATTTTGCTCTTTTCCTCCCAGACTTGTCTGACTGTTTCTGACCCTTTTCTATGGGTTTCCACCTAAAGGTACTTTAGACTTGTGGCAGGCTTTTGGGTCTTGCTTTGGGCCAATGCTGAATGGCTGGACTTTTGCTTATGGGGGGATGGGTAACTTTGGGTGCTTAATTTAATAACTACATTCTTTGTCTTTTCTGTATTGTTCACTGATTGTATTAAAGTATCTTTCCATTAAAGTTATTTTAAGTTTTGGGCCTCCCCGGTGGCACAGTAGGTTAAGCAACACACTATGAAGCAAACTGCAGCCACTGCAGCACGAGTTCGATCCCTGCTGCCGGCCAGGGAGGGGACCCACATGGCGCAGCAGACCTC
>JAGFMF010011942.1:9175789-9233130 GCA_019455555.1 Galemys pyrenaicus | reverse complement strand
TCAGCAGTGTACTTCCGTTGATCTGCCTGTTCTGCTCCCCACTCTCTGTGGTGAATCCTCTCACCCCCCACACCTCTGGCCTGTACCCCAGTGCTTGTACGCATAAAATAAATAAATCTTTAAAAAAAAAAAGTTATTTTAAGTTTTGTCTTAATGTGGTGGATGGCAGAACCCATTCAGAATGGGCATGTTTGGGGGTTGTGGGATTCTCTCTCTGCCCTGTAACACTTTTACATTGGATGATGCTCATGGGTCTTAATTTTTACTTTAAAATGTGAAAAAAGAGGTCAATTCCATATTAGAATTATATATAGAATATATTCAATTATATGAGACTATATTCAATTATAAAAGATAAAGCAAGTAGTATCTATGTCTGAAAGGTATATTTAAAACATCAAATGATGTCAAATATAATTAATAAAAAATTGTCTTGAATCCTGTTTTGTCATTTGTTTATTTTATAGATATCAAATCTCCTGGATTAATTTCAAAATGCTTTAACAAATTTATCATATCTATAACAATGTTGTTTTCTTCTCTTTTCTTTTTTTAAAGATGTATTTATTTATCAATATAAGAACTGGAGTGTGGGCCAGAGGTTTGGGGGTTGAGGGGATTTACCAGAGACAGAGTGGGGTGCAGAACAGGCAAAATCTACTGAAATACACGGCTGAGGGGAGCAGCAGGCAAGACAGGATAGGTCTGCTGTGCCATGTGCCATGTGGTCAGCTCCTTGGCTGGCGATTGAACTCATACCACAGTGGCTGGTGATGGCTTGCTAGTACTGAGACTTTAACCCCTGTGCTACCAGGGAGACCCAACAACGTTGTTCTCTTAATAATGTGTAAGTACAGGAGCAAATTAAATTTTGGATATATTTAATGCATTATATATGTCTAATAGATATTTTATATATATACACACATACATACTTCATGACTATTATTTCCCTATGTAAGGCTAATATTTCTGGGAGAAGTCTAATACTACAGGGAGAAGATCACCAAGCAATAATATTTGATTCAACTTCATGTAATATGCTCTGGATAGATTTAAAACAAGAAGTTTTTATCAAGCTTTTCTTTTATTATTCTCCTTGTGTGTGTGTCCAGCGAACAGTTCCCTGTCTGTACAAGTGAACACAAATCTGACGCTCTCCTGCCCCCCTGTCCAGAGCGTACTTATGTTGGTAACATGGACAATACTCCTCAGAGATGAGCGTCCCTGCACCAGGGTCTACAGTACAGATAAGAACATGGTGGAAGGAAATTGTACTGACCCGAGAATAACTTGGCCCTTCATACCTGACCAGAACTCTGCCCTTCAGATTGACCCAGTGTCCATCACTCACGATGGGAATTACATTTGTGATGTGGCAACACAGGCGGGAAATTTCCTCCATAGATATGATCTCCAAGTGCAAGGTAAGGAACATCCTCTGTGGAGGTATTTCAGATAGCCAGATTTGGGATTGAGACAAATGTCTCGTCTCTCTAAATTCCATCTCCCCAGTGTTAAGACTGAAGCATTTCCCCTATTCCCTGCAGTGCCCCCTGCGGTGACGCTGTTCCTAACAGAGAACAGAACTGCAGTCTGCAAGGCAGCTGCAGGGAAGCCTGCAGCACAGATCTCCTGGACCCCAGGGGGAGACTGTGTCACTGAGGAAGAGACTTTGGGCAATGGCACCGTGACCGTCCAGAGTACGTGCCACTGGGCAGAAAGGAATGTGTCTGCTGTGTCCTGCTCTGTCTTCCATTTGACCGGCAATAAGATCCTGTCCCTAGAGCTGAGTCGAGGTTAGTCATTTTTCTGTTTTGTGTTCGAATTTTTCATTCTTTCAGAAAAGTTATCTTAAGAAGCAAAAAAGTGTGCAGAGAAATTTCTTTCAAGGATGTTCTTCCCATCTTCAAAATTATTCCCATCCTCCTCAAAATAAAGATACACATCTAGAAGAATAATACAGAAATTTATTGTAAAAGTCTTATTATAGTATGTGGTTTGTTCTACTTTTATTGGTCACTTCTATAGTAAATTGGTTTGAGTAGTATACTTTTAAATGAATACTTACGGCTTTACTGAATGGTGAAGTGTAATTTAAACAAATCATTATGGTTCTAATTAAAAGATAAAGTTACCCATAAACTATCCCTTTGAATGCTTAGTCTGGTAGACGGTTTTCCTCTAGGCTCTTCCAGTGAAATTTCGTAAATATCTTAAATTTCTTAAATAATATCTATGGTTAGTTGATCACTCTTTATTCTCTGCTCACATCTTATTCTGATTTGTTGTTATTCAAAAGATAAATATCATCTTAATCAACATAACAATTACAGTTGAAAGTCAATATTCTTTAGTGCTACATAAAAGACATTAGCCCCAGCTCTGCCTCTTCACCCTTCTTCTCCAGTCTTACTCAACTTAGCAGAGGTAATCCTCAAGTGTTTCCATTAATAATTAACTCCCTGTTTTAAAGAAAGCAGAAGCACTACTATTTCTTAATATATCACACTTAGACATTATGTATCCACTTCCACTTATGAAAAATGAGGATTTAATTTACCTTCTTTTACATCCTTCTTGTACTGTAATATAACAATTTTGATTAAATCATACAGCCTGTGTTTATATTATTTTTGAATATGTAAGTTTTATTTAAGTGCTAAGTCAGAAAATAAGCCCATACTTTACTTTTTTTCCCCTTTAGTGTGTGTATAGGCCAGAGGTGCCAGGAGTAAGAGGATTCACCAGAGACAGAGTGGGGAGCAGAGCAGGCAGATTAACTGAAGTACACTGCTGAGGGGAGCAGAGGGTGAAGCAGGAGAGGTCTGCTGCACCATGTGGGTCACCTCCCTGGCTGGGGATGGAACTCAGGTTGTAGTAGACTTAACCGCCAGGCCACAAGGGAGTCCCCTATACTTTACTTTTTAAATAACTTCTTCGCTTTTCTTGCATCTAAATTTCTTGACTTTTTTTGTTTCCTTAATAACACATGTGCCATTGTTAATGATCACTACTAATCTTCCTAAAGAAACTAGAAAGCCCTTCTAAATCCTATTTCCACCCAGCGTCTGTCGGTTCCTTTTCCCCCTTGAGACAGCCTCTCTTGGGCTTTCATATGCTCTTGCTCTGATCCAGCCTGGTTGGTCACTAGACCACCATATTGCACCATAGTCCGGGATGCTCTTTCCCTCTAGCCTCTGTGCGATCTCACGTCTACTTAGTTCAATTGCTTTATGCCTTTCAGACATTTAAAGGAAATTTTGCTTCTATATTATGAAGCTTTCTTTAGCATGCAAGTACTCCTTGGCTAGCCTGGCTATCCATTCAAAGCGAGCACTCAGAAGTGAGCTGTTTGGAAGCCATGTTATGTGAGGTAGTTTGTCAATACAGACTTTCAAGGACAGTCCTTTCATCCCACACCTCACCTCTCACACTCTCCCTTCTCTGTATTTGGCTCTTTCTACTCTAGTCTTCCTGGCATGCCTTGAGCAGTACGAACCTTATTTATACTCTAAATGATTTCCTTTTTTTTACCTGCTTATTTTCCATG
This sequence comes from Galemys pyrenaicus, assembly GCA_019455555.1. NCBI lineage: Eukaryota > Metazoa > Chordata > Mammalia > Eulipotyphla > Talpidae > Galemys > Galemys pyrenaicus. The sequence continues at coordinate 9,229,577 of JAGFMF010011942.1, read as the reverse complement.
CCAAATCAGTGAAATCTTTCATCTACTTGTCTTCATCCTTGTTGTCTTTGATTTGCAAGGCTGTACTTGAAAAAATTCTTTTCTGATATCTTTGTATATTTTCAGGAGGGAGAAAAAATGTCTCCGTGTGTTTAAACCACCACTTTCCAATATTTCAGCATCCATTTAAAAAGTGATGTTCGTTATTGTAAAGAAAAACGTTTAGCACTATGTACTGAGAAGAGTACTTGTGCCCTAGTTATGTACGGAATCGGATCACCTATAGTACACTGTGATGAGACACTGGGAGAAGAATGTCAGAACTGAAGGTCCCCCTTCTAGTGCACTCCCCCGTGCAGTTTCCTCTGTGTCTTCCCTGCAGGGCAGACCTCAGCCTCTGCTGGCACTTGTCCAGTGAAAGAGAGTGCACTGGCTTGAAAGAGGGGATTCAAAAAAATCTTGGTTTCAATTGTAAAATCAAACTTCTTTTTTACAAATCAAATGATGAGAAAGTCAATGTCTAAAAACCGCTGAAGGAAATAGGAGGATGGGAGGTCAGACTGTGTAGCTTCCACTTCCCTCTGCTGCTCCAGCCCCAGTCAGGGAGCTTCAGGAGCGAGGTGTACAGTTTATGAATTTTGACAAATGTATAATGCCATATATCTAGCATCATCGTACAAGAGAGTAGTTTTATTTAAAAGTGCTCTATGCTCTGCCTATTTATCCCTCCCTCCACTTAACTCTCCTCCAGTTAACCTCTGATCTTTTTCACTGTGTCTATATTTACAGGTCACGAAAACAAACCATCAACATTTTGGGTGTATATCATCAGTCTCTCTGTTTTTATTTTCCTGAGCACTGTGGTATCCATTTGTCTTTTGAAAACCAACTTCTGCAGGTATTGACTGATGTTTTTATTCTTCACGTTTATGAAACTACAAAGGTGTCAGAAATATGAAATTGACTGACTGGGTCAAATTGGAAAGTTAACATGACTTCTCCCATAACTAAGGAGCATATTCTAAAGTTGTTACACATAAAATACTCTGAATGATGAGAGAGATTTTGCTAGGTTACCTATGCAGATAAGCATAGTGAATTAGGCCTTGTAAGGCAGGATCTTGGGAGACAACAATGGATGCTGATTTCCTAATTTAGAAAAGAAGTACAATAATTTACTTTGCATGCCAAAGTAGAAGTATCACTTATATTTCTTTTCCTCAAGTTGATCCTGTTGTATAATTTCACCTTCTCCAAAATGCAGAAATATCTTACTGGGGTATGTTAACTACAAGTGGCATCCTTTGCTTAATTCTGGTGGTTCATTTCTGACCACCACGGTTAGTAGAATACTTTTTGTTTTTTTTTACTTTCAATCTAAATAATGACATTTCCTGCATTTATTCCATCTTATTTTTATTTTTTCAGTAAATGTAAATTGAAAAAAAGAGAAGTTTCTCCAGTTGTTGGGGAGGTAAGATGAAATTAAAAAGAAAATTTCAAACTTTTAAGCCACAGAGTCTGTAAATCTAACTATGTAATTTGTAATGTGCATTACTATTAGTTTTAGTTTAAAAGTAAAAATTCTAATTTGATAATGTTAGTTGTAAAATGTACTGGGTTTGTCAATTATCCACCAAGTACTGTTTATACACCATATCAAATCTATATTTTCATTTCATGAACTTTATCCTGCACAATGCATGTTTGCTTCTTTAGACTGTAATTTTTATAGAAACTGAAATTGGTGTTTCTTCCACCATGAAACTATCTCTAATCTTGAATTCACTTTTGCAATACTGTTTGTCATTCGTCTCTCAACCTACCATAAAATCTACCCTACTCCTTAATTTCTTATTACCATTAGCTTACTAAATCTTTGACCCTTTCCTTTGAAATGCTTGTCATATCACTTCATTCTTGTCCTTCCCACTTACACAAACCTTTATGACACCAAGATTTAAGTAATCAATAAATATTTTAAATAAAACACTAGGAAACCTTGCTCTATGTTCATGTAAGCCAGAGAAAAAAATTATAAACACTGTTGGAACATCCTAAAACTGTGGCACCTGTTAGAAAGATGTCATTTCTGTGATGACATCTGGCTTGTCGAATTGATTTTAACTTTACGTTCTTTCTTAGGATGAAATGCAGCCTTATGCCAGCTACACAGAGAAGAGCAATCCACTCTATGATACTGCAAGCAGGGGGAAGACACCTTAGATGTTACAAGTCAAGCCAATGGGTGGGGTCAACTTAATAAGTTACTGGAGTCTACCTTCAGGACAAATAACTCAAGATATAGTACAACTACTATTTTGATTTTCTTAGAGTTCTAGAATGGAGAACCTATTTTAAAATTAACCTTTCAAAGATTCTTAGCAGACAGGGATACTTTATAAAGTATTTGCATTCATATTCCTATACAACTGAAATTTTAGAATCTTAAATGCTACTAGCTAGTTCTTTGAAGAACAGGTAATATTACAAAGAAAGCATATGCTCATGATAAAATATTCAAATTGTTCAATACAGTATTAATTTCCTTAAGAAATAATTGTAGGGGCTTCCCTAATGGCACAAAGGGTTAAGTCGCAGCACTATGAAGCTATCTGCAGCCACTGCAGCAGGAGTTCCAGAGAGGTGACCCACATGGCATAGCAAACCTCTCCTGTCTCGCTAGCTGCTCCCCTCAGGAGTGTGCTTCAGTAAATTTGCCTGTTCTGCTCCACACTCTGTCTCTAGTGAATTTTCTCACCCCCTGGCCTATACCTCAGTTCTTGTATGCATAAATAAATAAATCTTAAAAAAAGGAATAACTGTATAAGAGCAACAATCATTAACAGTGTTTCTATATTTGTCTAGAAACTATAAATGTGCACATAACATGTCTATACACTTGTGGTACTTTTACATATCTATTTATAGTCATATACATGTCCTTGGCAAGACAAAAATGGGAACATTCCCATAATGCTGTTCTGTATTTACAGAAAGTTAATGATACAATTTATCTTAGAGATTTTTTTATATTGACACAGGCAGAGCTACCTCATTCTTTTTGATGGCCATATAAAATTCCGTTGTTTGAAATATGTCATAATTTGGTTAATCACAACCCTGTTGGTGGATCTTTAGATTGTTTTATTGTTTGTTTTGCTATTATAAACATTAACAGATAGAATGTTTCTTGTGAATTTATTCCTATATTTGTTTGTTATATTTGTGGAGTGAATTTCCTTGAGAAGAATGCTAAGTCAGAAGGTTTGTACATTTTTATTATTGATTGACATGTCAAATTGTATCACTTTACATTCCCTCCAACTATGTTTGAATTTGACTTTTCTTATAATGTTATTTTAATATCTGCAGGATGCCCATTTCTGTTTCTAATCAAACTGTTTGTAACATGATGTAAGATTATAATAAAAATTACTATTTAACAAAACCAGATTTATATTTTTCTGTCATGTTTAAAGGAGGAGAGAGAGACAGAGAGATAGATTATGAGAGAAACAGGTGGAGCAAAATTTTGACAGTCCTAAAATACGTATTTTTGACAAATTATTGATCATAGAAAGGGCTCTGTAGGCTGGGTTGAGGTTGCTTTTGAGAAAGCAGTTTAGATCTAAGGTTGTCTCCCTCACTTTACTGGAAGACCTACTCTCTTTATCTCTTTTCAATAGAAGGAAGAAATTAAATCTTCCAAACCTTGTTTATTGTGCTTTGGTCAACTCACTGACTGACCCCCTTTCCTCCCATCAGCCTCCCTTGTCTTATTTAAGCTATTTGAAGCTTAGTCTGAAGCAATGTTGAGTTACTCAGTGATGCTGTGTCACTCTCATGTATACATATATTATCAAATTTTTTTGATGTTTTCTTTTATCAATTTATCTGGTGCTTGTTTTATTATTTGCCAATTTAGAAAAACTGAGAGGGGTGCAGGATAATTTGTTCTTCACCCCAACAATATCTAATACTTAACATTTGTAGCTTTGATAGATTGTGTATGTTTTTGTGGTATATAAATGGAAGGATGTATGTGGTGATGTATTTATGAAAAAACAGATGTCTATATATGCAGCTAAATTGCATTATGGAATACTTAGAAAAATATAAAACATGGTCTACGAGCAAAGGAATGGTCATGGAATAACACAAACCTCCTCTACATTTTTTTGGTGAATCAAATTCTGGGAAAATAATATATTAATCTTGCTATATTGATAATATTATATATTTTATGAAAAAATTAGGCTACACATTTTTTCATCATAGTAGAAATTAAAACAAAACCATTCATTCTTTTATTATGCCATTTGAAACAATAAAGATAGTTATTTTGTCTTATTAATATGTTTTTGTCACTTCAACCTTTGGATTATTCTAAGCTTTATCCTAGAGGATTTTTAATTTGTTATTGAATATGAAACTAATATAATGATGCTTGACACATGACATTTGACCAACATTTACTGGCACCATTTTAATTTAGCTGAATATGCAACCCATTTCACCTATAAATATTCCCAAGCAGTGTGCTCCATATATATCATAATCCTGTTCTTGACCTTTTCAGAATTCTTTATCCATGTCTGGTTGGGCTGAGGCTCACAGGTTAAGAAATGCCTGTTTAAATGTTATTGAAAAGCAAAACTGTGTTTATATCTTAATGTCAAAGCACTAAGATGTAAATGACACAATAGTAAATGATACCATAGTAAAGAATTCAAGATAGTTTCTAACCGCTAAATTTTATTTTACACAAAACAAATGTATTAAACTCTTCCACTACATGGGGTGCTAAATGAGATTGAATATCAGAACCATTTGGGAAATAAAAAATTATACTGATTTTCCAAATACACTTTAGAGCTACTGAATCAGAAAATCTAGAGGTTGGATCAGGTGTATCAGTTAGGTCCTTCAAGAACAGGGGCTAAGATAGTATTAGGAACCATTAAAATTAATTGCCTAGAGGTCACAGCAGTGAAAGATTAAAGGGCCAGAAAGCAAGATAGGGAAGGGAAAGCTTTGGGCCCTGATGCTGATTTGAATGAAACCTGTGTAAGAAAAGGGAAGGAAGCAGGGCAAAGAGGGAGAGCCTCTGATATTGATACAACCAAAATTTTGGTCAAGCCACAAGCTTTGAAGCAAAGATTGCTTCTAAGAAATCTTTCATAAGCAGAAATGGCCAAACCCTGATAACCCCTCAAGTTTGGTCATACTGGAAGAGTATGGCCTCAGCTCAAAAGAGGAAATGGATCTTGAAGGTGAACAACTGGAGATCATTAACTGACTGCACTCCATCCAGATAAATGTAAAATTTATTTTTATTTTTTTATGGAAATCTGAACAGCTCACTTCCTTCCTTGGCCTCTAAGTCTTTTCACTGCTTAGTATTTGCATGTCATTGTTGCTTAATTCTCCACTTCTCTGTGACATTTTATTTTAGGCATATCTTTTATGAAGAAACTATTTTTAAAATTAAAAGATACAGTCAAGTTTACGGGGCCTCTGTGGTAGTGCAGTGGGTTAAGCAACGCACTATGAAGCAAATTGCAGCCACTGCAGCACGAGTTCAATCCCTGCTGCCGGCCGGGGAGGGGACCCACATGGTGCAGCAGATCTCTCCTGCCTTGCCCACTGCTACCCTCATCAGTGTGTTTCAGTCTGCCTGTTCTGCTCCCTGCTCTGTCTCTAGTGAATCCTCTCACCTCCCTGGACTCTGGCCTGTTCCCCAGATCTTGTATGCATAAATAAATAAATCTTTAAAAAGAAAGATATAGTCAAGTTTTATTAACTCTAAGGATTTTTAATAAAACTTAAATCACATATATTTGTTGTGACTACTTACATATTTTATTGTAGTTCTACAGTGAAGAATTGTTTATCCAATAAAGGATAACAATCCTTATTTTTTTATGTCTCATTTATTATGTTTTCTCCCTCTGACCCTGTTTATTTTTTCTTTTATTCTGCTTTGCTGGATTGGTTAATTTTCTTTTATTTCTTTCACCTTTAGTGATTAATATTTATGAACATCTAAGACAACTTTATTGTGATTTAACATATTTAAAGTGCACAATTTGTTTCATTTTGCACAGTTAAGATGTGTAATTTAAGTGTGACATAGTTTTATACCTGTGAGGCCATATGCACAATCAAGACAATGATATTGTCCGCTCCTTGTGCAGAGATTTCTGAAGCTTCCTCATACTCCTAACTGGAAATTCTTGCTCCCTTTGTTACCCAAGCAGTCACAGATCTGCTTCCAGTAACTTTATACTATTAATAGTTTATATTGTCTAGACTTTTATGTAAATGTTATTTTGTACTTTTTTGGGCGGGTCTGATTTGTTTTACTTTGCATAAGGATCTTTAGATACATCCCCATATTAATAGTTTATTATTTTTATTGCTACAGTTTCATTATGTGTATATACCAGTTTGCTTATCCATTTTCTCACTGATGAACATGGGGTTATTTCCAGTTTTAGGCTATTACAAATGAAGCTGTAAAAGTTCTTGTGCATGTACCTGTGTGGAAACATGATTTCATTTTTCTGGGTAAAAACCTATTAGTGGTTTAGCTGGATCTTATGGTATGTACATGTTTAACTTTTAAAGAAAATGTCAAACTTTTTCTGAGTAGTTGTGCTTTTTACATTCTTTACGGCAGAGCTGAAACAGAGGGAAGACTCATAATTCAAAACACATAATAATCCACCATGAGGTCAAGATAATAGCTGTCATTGTCTCTGCAAAGGGCCAAGAACAGCCTCCCCATGTCTCTCTTCCAAGTACTTCTTTCAAGTGTCTCTATATGTCTTTCCTTCCATGTATCTCTTCCATACCCTCGTTCATCTACCTGCACTTATATATACACCTCACTTCTTCTGCGTTGCCCCCCTCCCCCCCACTCAGGAAGTCTTGTTCATAGTCTACTTGGGCCAAAGTGGCTACACATAAGTGGGGGCAGGGAAGTGCACCTGTCCAAAGCTCCTCCCCCAACACTATGATGTATCTGTAACACATTTATTTCCTCCAGAATTATTCTTAAATACTGTATTTCATACTCTTGAGGCTATTTTAAATAATGCAATTTTGGAATTTCAATTTTGAATTGTTCCTTGATATAATATAGAGTTGCATTTTCTTTTGATCTTGTATATTCTGTAAACTTGGTAAATGCATTTAGTAGCTCTAATTGACTTTTTGAATATTCTGTCAGATTTACTACATGTACCATCACGATATCTGTGAATGAAGAGTTTCATTTCTTCCATTTGTGACTTTTCTTTGTTTTTCTATAAAATAATCGCTGTTTATCTACTCATAACACTTTTGACAACAAATGTGTAGATTTCTCATGCCAAGCAAATTTCAAGTTCTTTGTGGACACCAAGTGACTATCCTACCATTAAATTCAGTTCGACAGTATCTGGAGTTAGCAAATCACCCACAGATTAGGGCTGAGTAACACACAATGACGGCCCCATTTTTAGTGGGCGGACTGAGGGGACCCCAGAACTCCCAAACTTTCACAATCTAAAGGGATTCTGCCACTGCATAAAGATAAAGCATACTCAGTGTGAGAGCTCTTTAATTTTATATGTTTGCGTATAGAAAGGGAAGAAGAGAAAGGGTAGAATCCCAATGAAACACCAGAGTTACCCATCCTCTGGGGGGTAAATGCCCAGCCAAACAGTGTTAGCCCAAAGTGGGGCCACAGAGACCTTAAGCCTTGCCGTAAATCTCAAATACCTTTTCCAGTGTCTGCGGTATGACAGTCTTTTTCACTCTGCTTTCAGGTAGTGTTTATGGGTTTGCAACTCATGCACACAACATTCGTCCATGTCCAAAAATCCTGGAATTTAGTATCTTGTTCCAAATCTCCTGCACTTGGTAATGTACTTTCAGCTAAACCAGTGGACACTGGTAGTAGCTTGCAGCAGACCAGCCTAGTCAAGCAGAATCTGAGGGAGGACGGTAGGAGATTAAGGAAAGACAGGAATCAGATGTGTTAGTGAAAGCTGGGACCAGGTAGGCTGTCATGGAGCAGACGCAAGCGCCCAGCCCTGGCACGGTGCATTTATTTATGCAACCTCAAGCACCAAGGAGGGCAGGGCAAGCTTGATGTGCTCCTAACAGCGTCTTGGCAGTATCAGGAGGTGCCAGCGTTTGCAGCAACAGCAGGAAGTTAAACGCCTGTGCTGAGCTCAGTGTTCTAGCTTGAAGGTCACAGTGGGGAGACATCCTCTTTCTATGCCTCGTGACTGAGCTAAAGTTGCCTTCTCAGGTCATTTAGCCCAATGGCATGGCTCAGGACTGTTCCCGAAGAGCACAGGCCCTGGGGTTCCAACAGTAGCCGGCAGTGAAGAATAAAATTTTTGGGCATCTTACCTGGAAATATCCTTTCTATCATCTCCTTTCCACCCCTCAGGCTAGCTTATTATTCGTCCCCTGTATGGTTACAACAATCTTCTAACCTCTCTCCTAGTCTCTGGAGCATCATCATTCACAGCTCAACCAATTCTCTTGGTAAAACATCCTGTTTAAATCATCTTCAAAACTGTTCAGTAGCTTATTCTGCCTAAGATAAAGGCATATTCCTTAGCATAGAATTCTATGCCCTCCATCACCCACTCTTTCTTTCTGTATGCTCCTTCGGCTAGGCTCTTCTCATCCAACCACATTAAATTGCTTTCTTGAACTCAGTCCATACCTTTAGCTCCTTGTCAGCTTGCACAAAAGTTTCATTTTCCACCTTAAAGCTCCAGTTTAAAAGTGTTCTGTTTGTCATTGGATGTGGGATAGCACTGCTTCTTCTTCAGACGGTGATGTTCAATTAAGATAAATGCTTGTTAACATAGGTTTTTAGCTACTGAGTAAAGAAGAGATGTTTGATTCTTTCAGGTGAAAGTTATGTTCACATATCCATTTATATCAGGATCTAGGGCCTCCCTGGTGGCGCAGCGGGTTGAGTGCTGCACTGTGAAGCATCTATGGCACAGCAGCGCCAGTTCAATCCCCCGCCAGGGAGGGGACCCATGTGGAGCAGCAGACGTCTCCTGCCTTGCCCGCTGCTCTCCTCAGCAGTGTGTTTCAGTCAGTCTGCCTGTTCTGCTCACCACTCTGTCTCTGGTGAACCCTCTCACCTCCCGTGACTCTGGCCTGTACCCCAGCTCTTGTATGCATAAATAAATAAATCTTTAAAAAAATATATATATCAGGATCTAGGTAAGCATCATTTAATCTTTATTTTATGAATAAAATAAAGTGTTTTAGGTAAAAATGATACCATCATTCAGCACTTGTGAGTAGTACTCTCTAAAATGACTGATCTATGGGTGTCTTTGTCAGTATTTTCTAACTTGTGTCCAATTAATACTTCATTTATATAGACATATTTTTTTTGTCATACTGACACTACATTTTATTTCTTTTCAGTCTTTGTTCTCTTTTCACAGTTAAAATGCACATATTTTACCAATATATACTGATCAATATAAATGATTGATACCAATACATTTTGACCAATACAAAACAGATGATTCTCTATGACGACCTTCAATAAAAGAAAGAAATTAGATTCTACCTCTGAGATTTCATTCAAAGAGGACAAAACAGAGTAACATGGAACAATACTATTATTCCTTTGGGCTGCCCTGATGGAATTTGCCAGAAGTATAAAAGGAGGCGGCGGGGCGATAAGGGGGTGGGGGTGTGGGTTAGACATATTTTTTGAGTGACCTCTGTATGTGTGAATGCAGATCTACTGCATTCGTAGGGAGAGAAGAGGAAACGAGTAATGAGTAGCTAAATTTCTCTTATGATATCCTTATCCTTATCTTTGAGATTCTGACTTTGATTTATCTAGTTTAGGAGCAAACAGATTTATGTGAAGTCAAGTGAAGACTTAGTCATAAGTACGGCAAGATCACAAAGATTCTAGACTCTGCTCAGTGCTTGCAATCTGTTTGTTAATGTTATCAGTTGTTTGTAGAAAGCATGAGGGAAGCCACGGCATTTTGGGATGTGCATGAACCTTGGATGTGGTCATAAATTTGGAATAGCAGAGACGTGTCTATTTGATGCCTTTGCCCTCATTTATCTGTGGGTCACTGCTGGTGACCTAGCATTTCCATGACTAATGTCTATTGAACATTATTGGAAAAGCACATGAATCACAAAAAGCAAACAACATCCTTGAGGAATGTGCATTTTATTTAGTTAAATTATTTTTAAATCATCACATTCTGATGGATTTCAACTAATCTATTTTGTTTTACTAAAAGTAGGGAATTAAAGACTGGAGTTAGTTGATATTAATGTGAAAGCTTTTATGCCATACATTTTTAAGGCTATATCAGAGTACAACTGTGATATTTGTGGGACAAAATAACAATCAAAAGAGACAGTCTTCTCTTTAAAAGTGCAAGTGACTTTTTAACTCACAATTGCTTTGCAAACAAAGCAGTTTATTATGAGAATAAACAAGTACCAAATCAGATTACATTTTTCTTTTTTCTATATTTTCTTGCTCCCTAATATTTTAGACACACAAGAGGGTAAAGGAAGAATCATTTTTGGGCTTTCAAGCTTGGGCTTTCAAACTCTAGTCAAAATCTGTTCTTAAATTTTGTATTTCAAGCTTGGGCTTTCAAACTCTAGTCAAAAAGTGGCCTAAGATCCCTTATAAAATTAAGGTTGTTTTTATTTTACAGAAATAATACTAATAATACTAATAAATACTAGTAGTTGTATAAACTAATAATCTTAAATTTTTGATCTTTGATCTTTCTGGAATATTTGATCTTTCTGCTTTAAGCTTATAGAAGAAGTACTAATGTATTTTTATCTGTTTCTAGATTTTTCTAAGGTTGTTTCTTTGATATCTACCATAATTTTTAAGGGGATAAGGAGATCCTGAGGCTAAAAAGTCTGAGAATTGCTGTTTTAGCTGATGAGAAATACACACTAGGATCACTTAAGATTGGATTAGTTTTAAATCTGGGAACATAATTACTTTAGAAAATTATGTAAAGTTATAAACTGAAAAAATTAGTGAGAGTTCATAAATTATATCTTTTCATTTATCTGAATTGGCTGCAAACTGCTGAGTTCTTGGCAGTGGGTCTGTTAGAATATGAAAATGTCCATGTGACTTGGTGATTAAGACTCAGTTGCTAAACTGTATAGTTGCTCTTTAACTATTTTTTGCTAGTTATATAAATAAAGTGATTTCTGACCCTTTCCCTTATAATTAGCACAAGGAGGATTTTGGTTTTTGTTGACTATTAATTTACGCACCCTCCAGCCTTAACAAACTGACTTTCAGAGAAACACCATGTGTCAGCCAACCAGTCTGTGGTCTTCTATTTTGGCTGCTCTAACCGACTAGTCACTGTGGGACTTGATCTAACCTGCCTTAAGATGGGCTATGTTTGATGTAAATATTTCCCTATTTTTAGTTTAAATAAACATTTGAAGTATTCCACTTAACCCACTTATTGCTCTTGTTTTCCCACATCAAAATGCTTATTGTATCTTTCTCTTTCAAGCCTCCTATTAGTTTTTCAAGATACCTTTTTAAAATAATTTTGCCAAATATGTTATGAGTCAACATTAATATTTACTGTGGACCTGTTTGAGTGAGCCCTTAAGTATGTATCTTTCTCTCCAGTTTTTGTAATTTTAAATAACGATGCTTTATTTTGATGAAAATGAAACATGCTTGTTATAAGAAACTTAAGCAATACACATTATGTTTAAAATTCTAGCACCCAGCCAATTCTCTTGCCCAGCTATGACTATACAGGTGATTCTTTTTCACAAACTGGTTCCTTTTGGGGGCAGTTATTTCTTCCTGCTTGATTCTTTGTAAGCGTCTTTTGGTTTGTGTCTCCATTTTTATAATAAACCTGCCCCTTTTGGATGTAAAAAAAAAATTCTACCACCCAGAAACACTGTTAACATTAGCTGAATGCTTTTCTATGAATAATATAAAAAGAAGAAAAGACAGAAGTTAGTTCAGAGGAATGGTTTCATATAAACATGTTACTTTAAATTAAAAAATATTACATTTATTGTTACTTAATTTTAAACAGGAGAAAAAACCAGAAACATTTATTAGATTTGAGATAAAAATGCCCCAACTATGGACAATACCAAGACTGAATATTAAGGTAAGCTATGGACTTCAAGTGATAAGGATGCATTAATGTTGGTGCATCAGTGGTATTAAATGTAAGTCATTGAAAGGGATGTTGAAAATGAGGTAAGCTATTCATGAGTGGAGACAGGGAGCGTATAGGAGCTCTGTACTTTCTACTGAGTTTTGCTGCGACCCTTAAACCGCTCAAAAATTAAAATTATCTCTCTATCTCTCTATATCTATATCTATCTGTGTATATATATCACATACCTATCTCTATATAGATATATAAAAATCTCTCTATATAGATATATATATTTATATATAAATCGAGCTCCTATTTAGTAGCTGTGTTTTGTGGTTTATCATATTGATGTATAATGCATTCAGTAAACTAAAAACAAACAACAAAGAACAAAACCACAGCATGCTAAGTAGAGAAAGAAAATCTACACAACTGTCTTTTCCTATGAGTTTGGCCTGCTGCCCACACATTTTATTGAAAAAAATTTCTTTATGAGAAGACACTAATTTCTAAAGGAGAGCTAATATTGTGAACAATATTATACGATGATATAAGTATATTTCTGAGAATATGTTTTCATTGTCACATAAGTGTCTTTTGATTCCTTATCATGAAATATCAAGAAGACTTAACTTTATACTTCCTTGAGCATCTTTCCTCCCACTTGCCAATTTGTTACTTGCGTAGTATTTTTACATTTTGTAGGCTTGAAATATTTGCATTCTGCTAATACTAATCCTCTTATATATTTAGTCTTACCTACATTTTAAAATGGATTTATTGCTCATCACCATTTATGATTTTTTTTGTTTTCATTGATATCTTATTTGGTGAGATATCATTATTTATTATTTTTGTATTTGTATTAAAACCAGTAGAATGTTAAAGGGAAGAGGAAAGATCAAAATATGATAGTTTGTGTCTGTGTTTAATTCTCTCCTGTCACCTTTGCTTCAGAACAGTAAGAAGAACTAATACCCATTGTGGTTCACTCTAATCCAGAATATGTCTACCTTTGTCATTCTACTCACTGTGATACAATCTGTTATCTAACAATGTAACCATGGGATTATTAGCAGGGTAAATTTTCATTCTGACTGAGTAAAAAATAAGTAAAAAAAGTTTTTTGGCAATAAAACAAAAAAAATTCTCAAAATCATCCGGAGAATAGTGCTTAAATAATACATTACAAAATATAAGAACAGATTTTGAAACTGTAGCATTCAAAATAACCAAACACCTTCTCTGTGGTTCAGGTGAGAATTAAACAAAAAAAGTTTATTCTAAGCCTTGATGTTTATGACAACCACAATTGACCACACTGTGGGAGCCTAAACTTGGTCTGAGTCATGTGATGAGTGTTATTAGTGCTGTTGTTATTATTAAAGATAAAAGGTTTGTATTAGTGGTGGAAATATCAGTAAGAATAATCAACCTGAACAGAAATTCATGTGGTTAACTATTTCAGTTTTAAACATGCATTTTAGAGAGGATGAAAGAGCACCCAGAGAGTTGGGGGAGGGGATATAATGAAGCAAGCTGACTGTGAGGTGTGAAAGCTTGGAGCCCCAAGCAGAAGCAGCTGAAGTCATTCATGATGAGAGGCTACAAAGTTCCCAAAAGTGACCTTAGAAGTGCACACATTTTGGCATATGGGAATAGATTACTTCCTGCACAAATAAATGTGTCTAACTTTAGAAACTGGCATTGTCAGAGGTCACCTACAAATTTTATATATGACAAAATATAAAAAATATTTGCTGATATACAGGAATTTTGTAAGCAAAAATGGGAAATTGGGAATTCTAAAATTCCCCTCACTAAAGCAAAAATTAAGCCAGCAAAAACTGTCAAAACAAATTTTTACAGAACTCTGAAATCTAATAAAAATTAACTCATGATGAACAGGAGGATGCTTAATGAAGAAAGAAGCTATGACACAGTTCAGAAGAAGGTGATAGGGCATCTTACTTAATCCCACTGCCACTTCCACTCTCCAGCGTGGCTGTGGGTAAGCGGACTGTAGCCGGAACTTCTGCTATGTCTTGTTCTGATGCCAGAAGGACCAATGCAGACCTTGTTCTAAAAGGATGTCCAGTGAACATGCGCTACAGTCCTCCGCTCTACCAACTGAGCTAGCGAAGGAACGTCTTCCTTGTTCTAAAAGAATTGTGGTTGTGTGTTTTGACCTGCTTAGTGGCTCTCTGAGGAGCTGAGTCAGGAGGTTGTCTTATTTCTCTCAACTGGGTATGATCTCAGGGTTGGAGCTGTTTCCTAGAAGGTATTTGTCAAAAGCACTTAAAGGCAAATATAAAGAGGAAGTTGCTTGGGGCAAGGGGCAAAAGATGGGGCAAAGAGCAGACTCCAAAAACCCTAGAAAGGAAGAGGGTGGATAAGAGATATAAAGGCACCTAATGCAATGGTTTGAATAACTTCCATATATACCTGAAAATCTGGAAAGGCACTCCCATGTCCAGGGTTACAAAAATGCTCATAAAAGTTCTGAGACAACCCTAAATTCTCAGCTCTGGCTGACATTCAGGCATTGTGCAAACAGGAAGTGAAAACTAAGGAAGACTTGTAAACCACCTATTGAGTACTGAAAGTATACACTAATATACATTAAGCCTAAATGCAAATACTAGGATTTTTTTTTTTTATATTCAGTATGCATCTCTTTTTTTGTTTTGGTTTTTTCTTTATTTTTTTTGATAGTACAGGCACATTGAGGTTGCTTTTATTTATTTATTTTATGTTTTTTTAAAGATTTATTTATTTATGCATACAAGAGCTGGGGTACAGGCCAGAGGTGCAGGCGGTGAGAGGATCCACCAGAGACAGAGTGGGGAGCAGAACAGGCAGACTGAATGAAACACATTGTTGAGGGGAGCAGCGGGCGAGGCAGGAGAGGTCTGTTGCACCATGTGGGTCCCTTCCCTGGCCAGAGGCAGGGATCGAACTCGTGCTGCAGTGGCTGTGGTTTGCTTCATTGTGTGTTGCTTAACCCACTGCGCCACCAGGGAGGCCCTATTTATTTATTTTTTTATTAACTTTTTAAAATTTATATATATTTGACCTCAATTGTAATCCCCAGTATTCCCCATCACTATATCACCAGTGCACCATCACCTCAGTCCCCCCTGCACCCTTCTGCCTTCAACTGTCCCCCTCTCCCCTCCCACCAAGTGTCCCCAATTTGTCCTTGTCTTCTCATTTTTGGTTTTTGTGTCTTTATTGTTATCATTATTATTATTATTATTGTTCTTATTCTTTTCCTTGATCCTTATTTGGTTCCCTTATTTGGTTCCTCCTAGGGGAGGAACCATCTGGTATTTTCCTTTGCCTTCTGACTTACTTTGCTGAGCATAATCCCATCCAGTTCCATCCATGTTCCTATGAATGCAAGACTAGGATATTTTTACTTCAATCTAGATGTTTAAATAATTTACTGTCAAAGTATCCAATAAGCTAATGGGACAAAGACTTCAGAAGCTATACCAAAGAAAAAACAGACTTAAGAATTCATGACAGAAAAGTCACTCACCAAACAAAAACTTTGATACATATCACCAACAAGCCCTGCAGAGAGGGTTTCCAAAGTTTCCATATTATAAACAAAATTTTCAGTTTCAATGAAAAGAATGAGGTTACAAAGAATATACAATGTATACACAGAATAAATGGCAACTGTTTCTAAAGAAAAACTTATACTTACCTGTTAAAGGTTGTAATTTCAGTATTTTAAATATGCCCAAAGAGCTAAAGACCATTCTCAAAGAAATAAGGGAAATCAGGAGGATGATATATCAACAAATAGGGAAAACCAATAAAGAAATAAGAATTTTAAAAGTAGACATTCTGGAGTTGAAAAGTAAAATTACTGAAATGAGAAATTCACTAGAGAGATTTCATAAGCAGGGAAAAGAAAGAAACAGAATTTGAAGATACGTCAATTGAGACTATCCTGTATAAACAACACGAAGGAAAATGAATGAAGAATGATGTATAGAATCAAAGAGAAAACCATAAAGCAGCAAACCAAATATCAAACTAGAGAAGGTAGTATTAAAGGTTAAAGCGAAGACAAACAAAACAAAGAATCGAAACAACAGAGTAAATAAAATTAGAAGTTAGTTCCTCCAAAATGTCAATACTTTTGGGCAAGATGATGGCTGAGTGAAGACACTGGGCTCACTTCCTCCAATAACTCACAGCTAGATTGCAGGAGAACAAAGCCAGTAATTTCCAAAGGAAAAATAGATAATTATAGCAGACACTAGGAACAAGGATGGGTGAAGGGTTCCCAGTGAGCAGTGAAATGGGTCAAGCATGTAGCCTGGGTGGCAAGATGAGCCTGGAAGTTCAGTGGGATGTGCAGGCATCGGAGTGTGCAGGCATCGGAGTACCAAGCAGCCCTGACATGGTAGGCCCCTGCCAACTCCAATGGTGAAAGGAAAGTCTCTTCAACAAATGATGTTGGGAAAGCTGGACAGTCATATGCAGGAAAATTATTCTAGACCATTCTCTTATGCCATACATAAAAACCAACTCAAAGTGGATTAAAGACTTGAATTAAAGACCTGAAGCTATAAATACAAAAAAGAAAGCATAGGCAAAATACTCCACAACACTGACTTCATTGATGTCTTTTGGAACTCTATTCCAATGGCAAGGAAAACAAAAACAAAAATAGACAAATGGGGCTATATAAAACTAAATAGCTTCTGTACATTGAAAGGCACCTTCCTGAATTGAAGGAAATATTTGTATATCATACATTAAACAAGGGTACAAAGAACACATACATTCAACTGAAAGAAAACAGGAAACCTAATTAGAAAATTAGCAGAAGAGCTAAATATATGCTTCTACAATGAAGATGCATGGGCCAACAGACACATGAATAAACATTTAACGTGACTTATTAGGGAAATGTACATCAAAACACAAGAAGATACCACCTCACTCCAATGAGAAAGACTAATATTTAAAAAAAAAAAAAAGAAGCAACAAATGCCGGTGAGGATGCAGGAAAAAGGAATCCTCATACAATATATTTTTGAAAGATTTATTTATTTATGTGTACAAGAGCTGGGGTGTAGGTAGAGGTGTTGGGGATGAGAGTGGTGAGAGGATTTATCAGAGAAAGAGTTGGAAACCTAATAGGCAGATCTACTGAAATACACTGCTGAGGAGAGTAGCAGGAAAGGCCCCTGGGCTTTGCGGAGGTTAACAAATTTTGTAAAGCAGCACATTAATGGCATATTGGCTAAACCCATTCAAGTACATTATCACCATCTAAATGCAGCTGACCGTGAGCTGGATTATGAAATTTACCATCGTTCCCTCCCTGCGGGGACAGCATAATGACCAAAAAAATGCTTACCTGCTCCTCACTGGGAAAAAGGTATGGGTACCGATTTGGGTGCAGCATAGCAAGGGAAGGTCTAACAAATTTTCCAACCCCCTCTTCCCAAGGGAAGGTCACGAAAAAATTTCGACCCCCTCTGGAATTCCCTGCGAGTATACCTGGTTTGCACAGAGGTTGGCATCAATATTAATCTAATCGGCTCTGCCTCTCCTCCCCAAAAGATGCCAAGAGCCATTTACTAATGCTAGTGGGCCTAGGAACCCCACGAGAAGAACCAGGTCCCTACTTCCCCAATCGGTTAAGGCCCGTCCTCATTATAATAAAGAGGGAGGAGATGGCGGGAGCCGTAAGATAAAAAGTCCGGTCTCACTTCTTGGTCCACAGTATGTCTTGGATAAGCAAGGACACCAAAACAAGGAGCACGCCAGAATCACAGCCCTCCCACTCTCGAACCTCCAACCAGCAAAGGACAAGTACCCAACACCCAGCCAATTATCCAGAAATAGTCCTGCTCCTCCCGGCAGCCCTCCTGAGCACTCATACACCGCTGTTCAAGAATAAAATATCAGAGGCTTGCTCAGAACCCTGTCTTGCCTCCATTCTTTGCGTTCCTTGTTTGTCTCATTCTCTTAGGTGGTTCTTGCGCGCCCTCGTTGTTGCCCTGCAGGCCGGGGCAGTATTGTAAACTAACTTACCTTAGTAATGATTTGAAAAAATCAGTAAAATTGGCCAATTAAATGAGATAAAATAATTAGAGAGAATTCAAGTTACTAAAATCAGTGTAAGGATATTCCTACCAAACTTACATGGAAAAAAATCATTGTTGAATAATTGTATGCCAACAATTTGGATAACCTACATGAAATCGACAAATCCTTGAATACACAAAGTACCAAATCTGACTCAAGTAGAAACAGAAAATTTGAGCATACTTATAACAACTAAAGAGATAGATTCAGCACAACACAACTTCCAAAACAAGAGTCCAAGACTTTTCATGATGCCTTCATTGATGAATCCTGTTAAAATTTAAAGAAGAATTAATTACAATCTTTCTCAAATTTTTCCAATACATAGAAGAGGTGGAAACAATTACCAACTCATGCTATGAGGTTAGCATTACCCTTATATCTATTCCAAAGACATAATTGAAAAGAAAACAACCACCAATATCCTTTATGAATGCTAAAGTACTAAAATACTAGCAAACTGAATCTAGTAGCAAATTAAAATAGTTATCTACCATGTAAAGTGAGATTTATTCCAGGAATGCAAGGCTGGTTCTTAAAAAGATCAATTTAGTTCACCAATTTAATAGAATGAAGAAAAAAAGAGATCATCTCAATTGAAAGCATTTGGCAAGATGTTAAGAATATGGGCCTCCCTGGTGGCACAGGGGGTTAAGTCTCAGCACATGAAACTATCCACAGCCACTGCAGCATGAGTTCAATCCCTAGCCAGGGAGCTAACCCACGTGGTGCAGCAGACCTCTCCTGTCTTGCCCATTGCTCCCCTCAGCAGTGTATTTCAGTCAATCTTCCTGTTCTGATCCCCACTCTGTCTCTGGTGAATCCTCTTACCCCGCCCTCGCTCCATACCTCTGGCCTGTCCACATGTTCTTGCATGCATAAATTGAAAAAAAATCTAAAAATGATGTTAAGAAAATTCAATAAAAAATAAATAGATGAGAACATCCACAACAAAATAAAGCAAATTTATAAATACCCACAACTAATATCAGCCATCAGTGATCAGTGATGATTGCTAAGGTCAGATAAAGGCAAAAAATAGTTCAATATTATCCTGTAAAATTTAGCCAGGGAAATTCAATAAGAAATGAAAGGTAACCAAGTTGGAGAGAAGTATTTCTGTTCACATATGACATTATCTTATATAAAACTTTATATATACAAAATACCTCCCCAAACCACCAGTGCTAATAAACAAATTTAGCAAAGTTGCAGTGTATAAAATCAACATGAAAACTGAGTTGTATTTCTACACACAAGCGATAAAAACACGGAAAGCAAATCAAGAAGACAAATCCATTTACAATGTTATGAGAAAGAATAGAATTTGTGGAATAAAATTAACCAAGGAGTTGTAAGACTTGAACATTAAAATCTTTAAAACATTCCTGAAAGAAATAAGATCTGAATAAATAAAAAGGCATTTTTTTTCATGTATTGGAAACAATATTGTTAAGATGGCAATACTACTCAAAGAGGCCCTTTTTCAAGATTTTGGGAAAAAAATCTTTAAATTTAAATAAAACTGCATGGAAGCCCAAATAAAACAATAATGAAAAAGAATAAGGCTGGAGGACTCACTTTCTCAATTTAAAAATTTCCTATAAAGTTATAATAATCACAACATCTTGGTACCAACAAAAGTACAAGTATTTATTTAGTCTAATGAATAGAATTGAGGCTCTACAATCTATGGCCCATTGATGTCCAGCCAAGGTGCCAAGATCATTCACTGAGGAAAAGAGTAGTTTTTTTAACACACAATGCTGGCACAACACAGATACATGCTATAACAAGGATGAACCATTAAAGTATCATTCTAAATGAAAGAATCCAACACAAAACACTTTATGATTCCATTTATTTGAAACATCCAAAATAGGTAAAATCATACTAGAAGAAAACACATTAGTGTTTGCAAGGGACTGGAGATAAGGAAAATAGGAAATGACTACTTGGTAGTTTCCTTTTGAGATAATCTCCCGGAACTGGATAGTACATTATGAATGTACTAAATGCCACTATGCTGTACACTTTAAAATTAGTAAAATGATGAGATATAAGTTATGTATATTTGCCACAATAAAAATAATGTAACTTAGTTACATCTAGGGGGAAAAATTCTTAGGGACATTTAATGACAGAATGGAATTTATTTTTAATTTAAATTTTTTCAAATTAAGTTTTTATTTTGAGGTAATTGTAGTTGCATAAGCAAGTATAAGAAATTATACTGGGAGATTCTATGTGCCCTTTCCTTGGCTTCTTCCAATGGTAATATTTTGCAAAACTGTAGTACAAGGACAGAGCCAAGACATTGACAATGATGCAATCAAGATACACAGTTAGAGCTGGAAGGGATTATGTTGTGGGATTATGTAGCAAAATAAGTCAGGAGGCAAAAGGGAAATATCAGATGGTTTCACTCACGTGTGGAATATAGAGAAACCAAACAAAAGGTCAGGAAAAAGACAAAACTTGCAAGTTGACCATAGATTTCAGGCATATAGCAAGAGAGGGGGAGGGAGAGTGGTTAGAACAGGAGGGAAGAGCACAAGGGACTGTGGTGGTGGATGATGGCGCTGTGGTGGTGGGAGAAATATGGGGCCTAGACCTGAGGGGAGAAATCAAATACTGTCCAAAAATTAACAGTGATGTTAAAAAAAAAAGTTTAATAATAGTAACAATAATAATTGAAAAGTTGGCGAAGGGACACAAGGAGCCGCCACCCAAGTCACTCACGTCCCCTGACCACGAGATGTCATCATTTTCCAACCACGATGTGGTACTATCTGATACCCCCACTTTTAGTTCTGCATTCTGTACCCCGACTGCCAAGTTCCTCATTCTCTACCCTGACCCCCACTCCCTAAACCTATAAAAACTCCTTCCCTGCTCAACCAGGATGCGACTTCGCCGACCTCCATCCTGTGGGGTCAGGGAACCTCACCTGGGAGCACAATAAAGTTCTTGCTTGTCAGAAACTTGGCCTGGCTCTCCATCTTCAAACTGCGCCAAAACCTTTCTGTGATAATAATAAAACAGTTCCATCATGTCATCTTCAAGTAAAAAGAGTTGTGAGAGCAGGCATCTTTGTTTACAATCTTAGAGAAAAAAACTTCAGTTTTTCACCACTGAGTATAATACTGAGATGTTCTCTATCAAATTGGGGAAGTTACCTTTTATTTTTATTTTTCTGAGAGGTTTACCATGAGTAGGTATTATGGACTGAACTGTGTCCCTCCCGATATCATATCTTGAAGCCCTAGTCCCCAGTGTGACTGCCTTAGAAGAAGGGCCTTTACGGGAATAAGTGAGGTAAGAAGAAGTCATAAGGGTGGGATTCTAATCTGATGCAATTCTTCCTCTTACAGGCAGGGGAAGAAACATCATGGTCTCCCTCTTTCTTTTCAAGTGCATTTAGAGAAGAAAGCGTTCTGAGGACACTTCTGAGAAGGAAGCTGTGTGCTAACCAGGAAGAGAAGACTCCCCAGAGCCCTGCAGGTACATTGACCTAGAAATTGAATTTTTCACCTTTTTATTGTTTATGTTTCTAAAATCAAGCGGTGCACTTAAACTCTATTAGAAAATTTGTGTAAATTGTGTAACTATTATATAAAGTAATTGTAGCTCTACCATTATGTCAAAAAGTAATTCAAATTTTCTTTGGTCAATATTCTCAAGTTCTGAAAAAGCAGGAAACATTTTTCTTTTTGAAAGATGATTTTGTCAGAAAATTATTTAAGTATAAAAAAATAATGCTCTAGAATGGTCTCACATGCTTGTGCTTTAATCTTGTTGCCAGCTGCTGCATCTGTTGGTAGTTTCCATGTCTATCTTACTCAGACTTCTCCAGTGTTGTCCAAATTCTACAACTAGATACTAGCTCAGGTGAGGGCCACCTTATAACAAACAAAATTCTTACATTCAACATTGCCTTCAAAATCCAGAAGTGGCTCAGCCTTGTTTTTAACACCATAAAAACTATAAATACAAGACCCACATCAATCAGAGTGGTAGCCACTTGAAAATAATAGCCTAGGACCACACTGCAGATACAATCACATTTCCCCAGCCCAAGACCTTGCTGTTGGGGATGACTTTGCCTCCTCCTTGCGAAACTTTCACTGTTTCAGGACACTGAGATTGCTGGACCAGTAAGTAACATCCATTGACTGCTTTTTCTAAGATGCTGCCAAATTGAAATCAGAACAATTTTTGCTTTTTTTCTTTTAATATTAGAAATTCTATTATATTCCCTGCATTTTCTGTTTGTCTAGTCAATAATCCCAGTATATTCTTCACTCTCTGCTAAAACATACATCCCTATACTCCTGCATCTAGAGGGTACTGCTATCTGTGCTAGTCTAAACATCAATGGAAGTTATTGCTTCCCAGGATACAACAGTCATACAGGCTTACCCCCCAACACCCTGACTCCTTCTAATTCTCACTTCCAGTTTGCCACCACAACTTCCCACTCTGCATCTCTGACCATGATAACTACCCTTCCTAGTTACAAATGCCATAAACTTTTACATACATCTTACTGAACAAGCATCCCATACCCTTCAACAATGTAGCTGCTAGACCCACCACCTTAACCAAGAAATGCACAAAGATATTATTGTCATAAAAAAATAATGTGTATTTTTAACCTACTTTATAACATAACTAGATATTATTAAAGATTCTGGAAATCCATGTCTTCTTGGCTAATGCCATATTATAGGAAACTTGTGTATGGACTGACCTGTGAGTACGCCTTGTACTTCTACTTGGTTTCTTCTGTTTTACTCTCATAATAAAATGTTTTGTATGCTGTTTAGGATGACTTATGTACTAATTAGTAATAGTCTTTTATACCATTTGGACCACACAAATACCAAAAGAATTGAGTTCAAAATGGATGTAAAGGTCAATGAGCCAATTTTAAGATTGTTTTTAATCTTTTTAAATTGTTGTCTAGACCCAGTTTCAGGGTCCTTACTAGAGGGTGGTCAGTTCCCCTTCTTTAGCAGTTGACTAAGTCACACCCCGGAATTATGTAGGCATTCACACTTCTGACCATCGCGCACCAAACCACGTTGGCCCAGGACCAAGTACCACACAAGTAGAAACATCCCCATAGAGAACTGTGCACAGACACCTGGGAAATTAGCCAGTCAACAGAGATCCCTTGAAACATAACCACATCCCTCTTGCCATATATAAAATAGCCCTTACAGTTCTACCTTTGCATTACCCCACCCCTCTTACTGTGCACAAATCTTGTGTGGCCCTATATGTTTGGCTTCTCTGTTTTGGTGAACTGCCTTTCATCTACTCAAATGTCTTTGTGTTATGACCTGCCATCAGCAGAAAACTTCAGTGAGGAAGTTCTGTTCCTTGCTTCTTGCCTAGCTTCTGGTGGTTTGTTATAATTGTTTGGTGTTCATTTGCTTATTGATTTGTCTAATTTCTGCATTCATCATTATATGCATGTCTGTGTCCAATTTTTCTCTTTATATAAGGACATCAGTCATATTGGATTAGAGCCTGACGTATTCCAGCATGGCCTCATCTTGATTAATTACATCTTCAGTGACCATATTTCCAAATAAGGTAATACTCACAAATACTGGGCAACTTCAGCATATGTGTATTGAGGACACACATTTCAACCCATAACAGGTAGCTTTATTTTTAAAATCACACATATCCTATGATCTATCAACTTAATTCCTAAGTACATACAAAAATATGTTCAAAACAAAAATATAGATTAAGAAAAAGCAAAATGGTGAGGGAAAAAAATGACAAATGCTCCATCTATTTATTCACAGTGAATTGGTGTTAAAATAGAAACTCATTCCAAATGCTTATGTTGGGGAGGATTTCCACTCTGGAGTTACTGATATCCATTGTTCTTGTGGTGTCTGGTAAGTCTGATACTGTGACATTTTTAACCAAAAATAAGCTATTTTCAGTAGTAGTGAAGAGACTCTTGATCCACTCACAATGCATTTTATGATTTGTACAGTAGCAGTGATGAATTTGTATATTATCCAGCAAACCTGATTTATCTTACCTAAATGTTGGCCTAACTTGCTGTAGAGTCCAGAGTTATACTGGAGGTGCTAGAATGGATTGAATTCATTCTGTGCTAGACAAAAGCTTATTTCTTTGGTTTGCAGTTTTGTAGTCTCATTTGCATTCTTTTTTTATTTTTTGGACTTCAGTGTTTATTGATGTGGATTTTTTTGTCCTTTGACATTTCAATTATTTCTAGCAGTTAGACTGAGAAACCAACCCAATTTCTATTTGGTTTTTAAATTTTAAAATAGAGACAAGAAATCGATGGGCATAATTTGCTTTAAGAGGTGAGGATAAGTGAACATGAGAATATATAAGTGATAAATAATTATTCTAAGTCAATTATTTCAGGGTCCCAAGAGTGCTTTTTATAGAAATGAAATCTAAGAAGCTTAAACAGGTAGAACATATGAGCAGAGTGGCCATATGGTTAGAGCAGGATAGGCAGTCAGAAATAAAACTTTGAATCTTTCTGTCTTTTCTTGTAATGATCCTCAAAATGAGAAACACCAGCTTCCACACTATGTCTAGTTAAGTGAGAAGGGAGCCAGTTTATATGAAAAAGGGGGAAATCCAGGCCCAGGAAAATAGGAAAAACGTTAAGGAGGGAGGAACATTTAAGATGAGCTCAAGAAAAGAAGATAGCAAGTTTTAATTCCTGAAAAGGGCTTGAGAAATATTTAAATTTGGTAGGTTTCTGACAGGAAACAGTTGGTAATAGAAAGGTGATCTGTTAATGTAATTGACTCTTCACTGAACTGTGAGATTGGTTAAAGTATTTGATGATGTTAAAACATCCACTGACTGGGCCCTCCTGTGGTGGTGGCGCAGTGGGTTAAGCAACGCACTATGAAGCAGAACGCAGACACTGCAGCTCGAGTTCGATCCCTGCCGCCGGCCAGAGAGGTGACCCACATGGTGAGGCAGACCTCTCCTGCCTTGCCCGCTGCTCCCCTCAGCAGTGTGTTTCGGTCGGTCTGCCTGTTCTGTTCCCCACTCTGTCTCGTGGATCCTTGCACTTCTGGCCTGTACCCCAGTTCTTATATCAATAAAAAAAAAAAAATCTTTAAAAAAAAATCCACTGACTGTAAAAATTTTAAAAAATGTATTTTAATAATGCATTTTAGAGTAATTCTATGTTCCCAGGAAAGTTGAGAGGAAGGGGGAGAGATCCCTCATGTCTCTGAGCCTGCACATGCACATTATCAACATCTCCCACCGGTGTTGTTTTTGCGGTTGATGAACTGCATCAACACATAATTATCACTCACAGCCCATAGTTACAGAAACTTCATGCTTTTGTAATAAGATCTATGCATTTGAAAAATATATATAAAAGCCTATATCCATCATTATTGTATCGTACAAAATAGTGCTACTGCATTAAAAATCTTTCCTCCCCTCTAAACCCTGGAATACACAGACTTTATAGGGTCTCTATAGTTTTATCTTTTTAAGAATGTCATATTGTTGGAATCATATACAGTATATAGCCTTTTCAGATGGACTTCTTTCAGTTAGTAGTATGTATATAAGTATCCTCAATGTCTTTCATTACATCACAGCTCTTTTCATTTTAATGCTGAAAAATAAATCCATTTACCTACTGAAAGGCATCTTGGTTGCTTCTGAGTGCTGGTAATTATGAATTTGAGGTTCTATCAATTCAATCTCTTTTAGGGTTTTGTGTAGACATATATTTTCAATTCCATTGGCTAAATACCAAGGAATGCTTCTGCTGGGTCATATGATAAGAATTTAGTTTTGTAAGAAATCCTCAAACTCTCTCCAAAAGTTGCTGCACATTATGCATTTCTATCATCAATCAGTGAGAATTTGTGTTACTTCATATTCTTTCCTTCATCTGGTATTTTCAGAGCTTTGCATTTTAGCCATTCTGTTAGGTATGTAGTGGTGTTTCATCATTTTATTTGTATTTTTCTGATAACATACCATGTCAAGTGTTTTTTCATAGGTATGTATTATCTTTGTATCCTCTTTGGTGAGATGTCTATAAAAGTCTTTAGCCCATTTTTTAAAATCAGATTTTTTTATTGAGTTTTAGGTGTTCTTTGTAGATTTTGGAAAATAATATATCAACATTATATTTTATATATATATCTCCTTTATCAGATATATCTTCTGCAAATATCTTCTGCCAACCTGTGACTTGTCTTTTTATCTATTGACAATGACTTTAACAGAGTAGACATTTTAAATTTTAATGAAGTTCAGCTTATCAGCTCTTTTTTTCACAACTTGTGCCTTTGGTGTTGTATCTAAAAGTCATTGACATATTCAATGTCACTTAGACTTTTTCCTGTTATCTACTAGGTCTTTCGTAGTTTTGCTTTTTATGTTTAATTCTATGATCCATTTAGAATTAATTTTTGTGAAATATATAAGGCCTGCATTTGTATGCTTCTTCTCCCTCCTCCTCTCCCTCCCTCTCCCTCCTCCTCTCTTCTTTTTTGGCATGTGGATGCATGGTTGTTCTAACACCACTGTTAAGAAGACTCTTTGTATTGTATTAACTTGGTTCCATATTCAAAGGTTGACTATATTTACAGCTTCATTTCTGGTCTGTATGTTCTGTTTCACTGACCTATTTGTCTATTCTTTCATCAATACCACAGTTTTGATTACTGTAGCCTTACAGTAAGTCTTGAAGTTGGGTGGTGTCTGTCCTCCAACTTTAATATTAAAAGTTGGCTATTTTGGAACTTTTACTTCTCTATAAAAATTTGGAATGAATTTGTCAATAGCCACAAAATAACTTGTTGGGATTTTATTTTGATAGCATTGAATGCACAGATCAAATAGGAAAGAAATGACATTTAAAAATATACCCCTGTATCTTGTTATATAAGAAAACAATTGACTTTTTTCCCAAATATTTACTTATTTATGCATACAAGAACTGGGGTACAGGCCAAAGGAATAGGGGTGAGAAGATTCATCACAGACAGAGTGAGAAACAGAAGAGGCAGATTAACTGAAATACACTGCTGAGGGGAGCAGAGGCCGAGATAGGCTAGATCTACTTCACCATGTGTGTCACCTCCCTGGCAGGGGGTCAAACTCGCACTGCAAGTCACCTCCTTGGGCAGGGATCTTACTTGAACTGCAGTGGCTGCGGATGCTTCACAGTGCAGTGTTTAACCCCTTGCGCCACCAGGGAGGCCCCCGAAAATAATTGACTTTTTTTTCTTTTTAAAAACAAATAATTTAATAAAACAATCCTATTATGGTATACTTTCACTTTGTTTTCAACATCTACTATACTTGCTTTTAGGAATTTTGGACTGAAATCAAGCACCTGCTGTAATACTGGTTCAAACTGAAGTTGAACATTACCTTCTGTAGGTGTGAAATTCCTTCTTGGCTAAAACCAATTTAGAAATAAGAAAGATACAGGGAACAAATCTCCCAAAATTCAGCAAAGATCGCAAAAAAGGAAATTCCCGAAATAAAATCCCAAAGAATGACTTTAAAAACTCTGTACTGTCTATGAATCATGTGTTTACTGGATGTTTCATCCCTGGAATCTATAGACTCTTCAGAACAAGGGACTTAACCCTTTTGGAAGTATAAGGCCCCAAGGAAGCGGTAACTTTGTATCCTGCAATCATTTGTTAAAACCTAAACTCCTTACGTGATGAAATTTGGAAAAGATCATTTGGGATATGGGCCTCCTGGGTGGTACAAGGGGTAAGTCTCAGCACTATGAAGCTATCTGCAGCCACTGCAGCATGAGTTCAATCCCCAGTGAAGAAGGTGACCCACATGATGCAGCAGGACCTCTCCTGTCTTTCCTGCTGCTCTTCTCAGCAGTGTATCTCAGTCTATCCCCTGTTCAGCTCACCAATCTATCTATGGTGAATCCTCTCACCCTCCTGCACCTCTGACCAACACCCCAGCTCTTGTATGCACAAATAAGCAAATCTTAAAAAATAATCCTTTGCGGACACAAAAAACATTGATTCAAAAGAATATTTTTTTCAGCACTGTTTATGATAAGTAAAACCTGAAAACAATACAAATGCCCAAAAATAGACGACTGGATCAAGAAGATGTGATATATATATACATAATGGAATACTATTCAGCAATCAGAAAAGATAACCAATGCCTTTCACAGCAATATGGATGGAGATAGAAGGAATTATGCTCAGTGGAAACTCAGAAGGAAAAAGAAAAATATTGGATGGTTTCACTTATAGGGAGAATATAAGGGAACCACATAAGGCATGAGGGGAAAAATGCAAAACACAACAAAACAAAAACAAACAGACAATTATAAACTGGAAACATCCTTCAGGGGAGGGAAGTGGGAGAGGGTCCAGAAAGAAGGAGGGAGGAGCACAGGGGACTGTGTGATGGCACACTGGTAACTTAGTGGTGGAAATTCTATGGGGACTACACTTGAGAAAAGAAAGCAAACGTTGTTTAAAAATGAACAATGATATAAAACATGCATGTAAATAGATAAATTTTAAAAAAGATCCTTTGGGTTCATGAAGGTAGATGTGATTAGTATACTAACAAGAAGACACAGGAGTGTTCTTTCTTTCTCTCACTCAGCCCCTGTTTGTGAAGATACTTTGAAAAAGCAGTTGTCCACAGATCAGGAAGTGGGCTCTCACAAGAACATATTTGTTGTTGTACTGATCTTAGACTTTCCAGCCCCCAGAATTCTGAAAACTAAATGTTCATGTCTAAGCCACCCAATATATGGTATACTGTGGCAGACAAAGCTAAGACACTTATTTACCCTTGAGTTGATTATGTAGGGCAAACCATATCTTCTTTGGCTCCCCTTCTAGCTTTCCCTTAGACTACTAAGGTTTCTTTAGCTTTTATGACAAATCCTGCAGGCCAGGGTCTCTTGGTTGTCATTCTAGTCTTGCTACTGTTTATGGTAATTATATTTACCTAGTATGTGACTCTTAAGTTCTGTCTCCTTTTCTCTGATTGTACAGAATTCTATCTTCTCCTTTGTCTTTAGGAAATACACGTCCATAGCAACATCTCTTATTTTCAATCCTGGCCTACAAAAGAAAAGTACAATTTAGTTTCTTAATGATGCCAGGTTTTTTTCCCCCCCTTCCCTATCCTCTTTTTAAAAGTGTATTTGTTATTTTTTTAGTTAAGGAAATATCTTCAGGAACCTCTAGAAAGTATAGTGAGCTTCTGGCTTCTCTGGATTATTTCCATAGCAAAGGTAGGTAAAAATGCAAACCCAACTAATGCTATTTATTAGAAATGCCTAAGAACTATCAGAAACTTTAAACATAAAGTTTGTCATTGTCTGACATTGTCTGACAATGACAGCCTGACATTGTCTAGGCTGGATGTAAAGAAATCGAAAAATATATGTCATGATAAAATTAATCAAAAAAAAGATGGAATAGCCAGTTTAATATAAGATAAATTAAACTTTAGATCAAAAGTAGTACCAGAAAGAAAGGACATTTCATAATAATGGAGTCAATTCAGTAAGAAGTATGTAACTAGTTCTAAACATTAAAGTGCCTAATAACAAATCTTTAAAATATGTGAAACAGAAACAATGATAGAACAGTTGAGGTCTGAGAATTGATTGAAGGACTGTGACTCCATTTTGATAATTGGAGTTTGTCTTCTGTTTACTTAACTTAGAACTCTTCTGCTTTTTACAGATCAAGTAAGAAGTTAATATACAGACCACCAGTTTTACTTCTTAAAGACACCATGTTCAACCAGTCGATCCCACAGATCTCTAGTAGTTAGACTATTCTGATTACTGCTCTTTAAAATTACTGCTTTGACTTCACTGTCCATTATAAAACCACACTCATTTTTGTCTTTAGAGATAAAGTACTATCTATAATTTGGCCCTATCACCTCAAGATCCAATTATCTTTCTTGTGTTTAGGATTCAAGCTCAGTGGTAGCAGTTATTACTGTAATTTCTGATCTAAAGAGAAGAGCAACCACAGAGTTCTTGAAGGATGTTGGGGTTTCCCGCACAAATTTATTTCTCACAGTCATGGTGAAAGTTCACCCAAGATAGATAAATGGGTCCTACATGATGACTCCAATCTCTCTAAGCTTCTCAATGCCTTCTCCTAAATAGACCAAGACAGTTTTGATATTAATTTTTATTTAGTTCAGGTACCATTAGGTTCATGTTTCAGCCCAACAAATGAATGACTGTCAAAACCCTTTCTTAGCCCTTAAAATAAAACACTGAATTTAGAATCTCGGCTTTGTAGACCAACATCAATAAAAATAACCTTGTTTCATATCATCTTTCTTTCACTATTATGCCACATCACTAATATCTATTTCCAGATTTATAACTTCATACATTGGAAAGAAATCATACAGTTCTGGTGTGTTGTGCACCTCCTTGTGGGTCATACTTTATGCCTCACTCATAGAACCTTGTTAAGACTTGATTCTAGCTATAGGGTTAGAAGCCAAGAGGAGCAAGGGAGAAATTCCTGAGGAGAACAGCAGTGTCTCCCATAGCATCCACCTTTACAAGGAAGTTATTACATGTTCTTCAAACAAAGCTGGCTTGACCTCTTCAGATAGGAGTAGAAGATGGCTTCTATAGGTAAAGAAGACTCAGCAGAATTTGGGAATTTGATGCCACCCAAATCACTTGAATCTGTGCATATACACTAATTCCAGCTGTCAGGATCACATTTCTAACTAAACTTTAGAGAAGACACTGCAAGTTTAGGAATTCATTGTAATTCGGCCACGTAAGATTTGCTTTTTCAGAAATCTCAGATCTGTTGTTGGAGGAGATAAGATTTACTTTGAGGGAAAACAGAAATTTTCTGATCTTGTATGCAGAACATAAGCTGGGAATCTGAAGCACTGAACTCATATTCCCAATCCGACTTTCTCCATTGTAGTTAGGAGAAAGCAGCCAATTTCATTATACTAAACTATACTAAATCATCAATAAATGATCAGCCTGGGACTTGATTGGTGATATTTAATGGTGTTATTTCAACACAATTTCTTGTGTTATTTCAAAGAATTGCCTTATGTAAATGTGGAGGTTGATACGTTGAGGGTAGACCAGTAGGCTGAAAACTCTTAGATAAGAGGTAATGCTGCAGTAATGAGGCAGAATTTCTTCTTTGGGGAAAACTCAGTTTTATTCTTAGTTCCCTCAACTAGTTGGATCAGGGCCACTTTTCTGAAGATAATCTCTATTACTTAAAGTTAACTGAGTATAGATGTCAACCATTTCTACAAAGTATCTTCACAGCAACACCTAGACGACTGATTTGGTGGAATGATTGATAACTATAGTATAGCCAAGCTCACACATGAAAATAACCATCCCAGGAGGATATACATTATTCTCAGGTACATATGAAATATTTACTAAAGTAGACCATAAAGTGGGCCATAAAACAAGTAAATAAATTTCAACTCATCTAAATTTTAAATAATGACTTTAGTGGGTTCATGGTTTCCTGCCACCTTTCCCCTTGCTGTTTTGTAAATTAGTTATACATTTGAAATAAGTGTTATTATATTTCATATTTCTAAGTATTTTTTTAGGTGGAGAATTTTTGCCTATCTTTTCCACAAAAGTTCTAGAAATGGTACTTAATTCCTGGTCCTAGCATTATTAACTCTCCCACTGATTAAAGGTGGGAGTATTTGGCAAAATACTCAGATCTCCTGATTTGTCAAAATGACATTGAATTTATCATTTATTCATGGTTGTATAAATCAATTTTTAAAACCTAACAAAAATTTTACCTAGTTATTTTACCACTTCCATTTTTTCCTTGTGTAAATGCTCTTGTAAATTTTGTGTGGTTAATTTAAGGAACTGACATTGTTTTGTTATTATCTTATATGAAATCAGAGGATTCTGCTTCATTTTAGTAAATAACATTTCTTATTTTTCTCTGTATTTCTTCTCTGAATATTTTCTGACTGCAGATAATAATTCACCCTATGTGATACAAATTCAGGACCATCAGATGCCACCTGCTGAAGGTAAAGTGCTTGCTTATTTATTAACCAGTTGTTTGGTAGGGTTGGATCATTGGCACAAATATTTATATGATCATTTGAGCTGTGAGATTCTATTCACTATTGCTTGAAGATCAGGCAAGGCTGCAGAGCCAATTTAATTAAATAATATCAGCACCAACAAAATCTTATAGATTTTTTTATTATTACTGAGGAATGTACTAAGTAAAAATAGACACTATAAAAGTGAGGAAAACCTATATCTCTCCCTTAATGGATAACATAGCCTCATTTTGGAGGCAGAGAAGTATACCAAGAATTATATTACAAAGCAGAATGAGTGTTATAACCAAAATTGATGTAATAGAGTAAATTTTGAGATGTCTCTGGGAGGAGTCCATATGCCAAAAATGATGGGATTCATTGTGGACAAAGGTACAATATAGAGACAGATAGAATTCAGCCAATGGAAGTAGTCTGGGATTTAGTTTAATATCCCTGCTGTGAGAGGTAAGCATGGCAAGTCAAATTGTAGTCAAATAGTGGAAGATGTTAGGAAGTGTAGTTATGAACTCAAAGGAATTGCTGAATAAAGAGAAGAAAATTAAAATTTATAAATAATTCCAATAATATTCCAGAAAGAGCTTAATAGTTTAATGGTAACAAAAGAAAAGTCACAGATACACTAAATGTGGAGAGAAAATAGACGTAGCCATGAACATGGAGAAAACAAGAGACATGAGAATGTTGTAGAAGTTATTGTGATTAAATAAAAAATTTAAGAAAAAAACCCAAATTTTCTAAGGGAAAACTACATCACCAACATGGCTCAAGAAGAGGTAGTAAACATGAGCAGGTTAATAGTCATAGAAGAAATTGAGAGTTATTGCCAGAGAATGTATGGCGTCAGGCTACTACAAATGAGAAGTTTTTCAAATCCCTTAAGCATTTAAAAATAGCATAGAGAAGAGAAAAGTTTTCTAATTTTTATAAGCACAACTCTGAAACTAAATTCTGACAAAATTTTCATAAAAAGGACATTTCTAGCCAGTTTTACTTGTAAGTGTAGATGCAAAGATCTGATATATATATATAATATTAGAACATAAAATCTAAAAAGTATTAAAAAGTTAAACCAATGATCAAATAAAAATTTCAAGAATAAAATAGCTGGTATTAGAAAATTTATTGTATTTTACCTGATTACTAGATTATAGTAGAAAAAATATCTCACAAACAGTTCAATACATATCATAAAATGTTTGATATAATTTATCATCAATTCATAACTGTAAAAAATTCTTAGTAAAAGTAGAATCAAAGACATATCCATAACATGATAATTTCCATGTCAAACCAATAGACTTATGATGATTAACGATGAGACACTGGAAGTATTTCCCCTGAAGTCAGAAAATGTGACTATTTTACCTATCACATGTATACATGCACACGCACACACACACACACTTTCTTTTTCAGCTCAAGCTGGCAATCAAAATACCACAGCCTGGTAGCTTAAACAACAGACATTTATTTTCTCAAAGTTCTGGAGAGTACAAATCCATGATCATGGTTCAGTTTCTGGTGTGGGCTCTCTTGCTGACTTGCCATTTTCTTATAACTGTGTCTTTATCTAAACTTTCCTCGGTGTGTGATTGAGGAGAAAACAAGTAAGCTCTCTGGTGTCTCTTATGAACACACTGATATTGTTGTGTTGTTTGTTTTTTTTTTTTAAGATTTTCTTTATCTATGCGTACAAGAGCTGGTTATAGGCCAGAGGTGCAGGGGGTGAGAGGATTCACCAGACACAGTGGGGAGCAGAACAGGCAGATCAACTGAAACAGAGTGCTGAGGGGAATAGCAAGCAAGTAAGGAGAGGGCTGCTGTGCCATGCACCTGTACTGCAGTGGTTGCGGATAGCTTCATAGTGCTGTGACTTAACTCCTTGTACCACCAGGGAGGTCCTTGGCTTTGTGTGTGTGTGTGTATGTGTGTGTGTTAAATAACTGCCCCTTTAATGTGAGTAACATCAGAGACTGTTAGTTTGCTAAAATTGCTACAACAAAATACCATAGACTGAATGGCTTAGGCAACTGAAATTTATTTTCTCATCAAGGTGTTACCATGGCTAAGTTCCCTCAGAGAGCACCAGGACAGAATTATTAGTTTAAGACTTTCTTCTAACTTCTGTTATTCTTTTGGGACTTGTGGTACCATAAGTCCAATTAATATGGTGTCCCCCTGTGTGCATGTCTGTGTCCAAATTTCCCCATTTTGCAAGGACATAAATTATATTGGATTAGAGGTCTACTCCACTGACCACATTTTATCTAATTACATATGCAATGATCCCACTTTCAAATAAGGTTACATTTTGAGATACTGGAAGTTAACACTTGAGCCTGTGAACTTTTGGGGGGACATAATTCAACTATAACAGGCATTAAACTGCATTAAAGTAATGTTATTCTTTAATAGCACACAGCATATACACTGTCAGTTTTACTTAAGAATGTCTTTGATGAGTTTTACTTAAGAATGTCTTTGATGAATCAATATAAATGATTAATTTTATGAAACTTTAACATTTAAATACACCACCTTTTTAATAGTCCATGTGATGAAACTGGAAAGACATTTTCTTGCATACAGAAGAATGATTGTCTTAAGGAAGAGCACTTGATTTTATTTATCTTTTTAGATCTGAAATGGGTAAAATATTCATTTGAGAAAGGTTTTTATGTGACTTTAAGTAAGACCATTTAGAAGGAATTGAGAAATGTTTATTCTCTTTGTGTGTGTGTCCAGCTAACAGGTCCCTGTCTGTACCAGTGGACACAAAGGTGATGCTCTCCTGCCCTTTTGTCCAGAGTGTACTTACGTTGGTAACATGGATAATACTCCTCAGAGACGAGTGTTCCTGCACCAAAGTCTACAGGAAAGATAAGAACATGGTGGAAGGAAATTGTACTGACCCAAGAATAACCTGGCCCTTCAGACCTGACCAGAACCCTGCCCTTCAGATTGACCCAGTGTCCATCACTCACGATGGGAATTACATTTGTGATGTGGCAACACAGGCGGGAAATTTCCTCCATAGATATGATCTCCAAGTGCAAGGTAAGGAACATCCTCTGTGGAGGTATTTCAGATAGCCAGATTTGGGATTGAGACAAATGTCTCGTCTCTCTAAATTCCATCTCCCCAGTGTTAAGACTGAAGCATTTCCCCTATTCCCTGCAGTGCCCCCTGCGGTGACGCTGTTCCTAACAGAGAACAGAACTGCAGTCTGCAAGGCAGCTGCAGGGAAGCCTGCAGCACAGATCTCCTGGACCCCAGGGGGAGACTGTGTCACTGAGGAAGAGACTTTGGGCAATGGCACCGTGACCGTCCAGAGTACGTGCCACTGGGCAGAAAGGAATGTGTCTGCTGTGTCCTGCTCTGTCTTCCATTTGACTGGCAACAAGATCCTGTCTCTAGAGCTGAGTGGAGGTAAGGCCTGTTTCCTTTAGAGTAGTGAATGGTGATGCTCAGCCTTGAACGCTGAAGAAAATTATGAGTAATTCAGTACAGGCAAGAAATCTGAGCTCCAATTTTGTAGATATTTTCTAAATCTTAACTGGAAAATGCATTAGTATGCTAGAGAAATTGCTTATGTTCTTTTATCAAATGGAAGATTTAATTTAATAATTTATTTTACTTTAAAGACTTACTTATTTATGTATACAAGGACGGGGTGTAGGCCAGAGGTATGTGGGGGTGTGTGCGTATGAGAGGATTTACCAGAGACAGAGTGGGGAGAAGAACAGATGGATCTATGAATACATGGCTGAGGGGAGCAGTGGGCAAGATAAGAGAGGCCTGCTGTGCCATGTGTGGGTCTGCTCCCTGGCTGGGGATCGAGCTCATACATAGTGACTGATGATAGTTTGATAACACTAAGACTTTAAACCTGAGCCACCAGGGAGGCTGCTAATTTAATAATTCCTTGCCAGTACATTCTTTAGATATCTTTTAGTGTGAAAAGCATAAAAATATTATATCTTCACTCAGCACAGTTCCTAATACATAATTGGTAGTCAATACTATTGACTTTATTATATTAACAAAAAATAGTTAAGAAATGCTAGCTATATTAATATAGTATTAATAAATTAAATTTTTATATTATATATTAATATAATTATTATAATTAAATTATTATTAACATTATATCTGATTAATTGTAACTCATAATATTTTTCATTTTTATTCATCTTGGTGTGTTTTGAGTTTTACTGAGATATATACCACACTATTTACCCTTTTAAAGTTTCAATTCAAATGTTTTGGTGTATTCAGGTCCTCCCTGGTGGCGCAGTGGGTTAAGCAACACACTGTGAAGCAAACCACAGCCACTGCAGCACAAGTTCGATCCCTGCCGCTGGCCAGGGAGGGGACCCACATGGCGCAGCAGACCTCTCCTGCCTCGCCTGCTGCTGCCCTCAGCAGTATGTTTCAGCCAGTCTGCCTGTTCTGCTGCCCACTCTGTCTCTTGTGGATCCTCTCACCTCCCTGGACTCTGGCCTATACCCCAGCTCTTGTGTACATAAATAAATAAAATCTTTAAAAAACAAAAACAAAAACAAAAAAAAACCCAAATGTTTTGGTGTATTCAGAGAGTTGTTAAGTAGCACCACAACCAATTTGAAAACATAACCATTACTCCATAAAGAAGCCAACTGCCCTTTAGCTATCACTTCCAAACTCCACCAGCCTCTCAGCTTTAGGCCACCACTACTAATCTACTTTCTGTCCATAAAGATTGTCCTATTTCACATAAATGGAACCAGATAATATGTGGCATTTGGTGACTGACTTCTTTCATTTTGCATGTTTTCAAGGTTTATCCATGTTGCAGCATCTATCAGAATATTCACTGTTCTTTATTTTACATTATCAGTTTTTCATTAAGACCAGACTATTACTTTATACTTCATGTATCTAGACCCATTCATTTATCTCCAGCCTCACCTGCATTCTGTAGACCAAACACTTAGTTTGTAGTCTGTACCCATTACCCCGTCCATGTCCTCAGAGGCATTGCTTCATTTATTATTCTTGTTCTCTTTTGTTTATCTTTTCTGGCATACAAATCCTTTCCCTAAGACTGATTATATAAATATTCCTGTATTCTTCCTATGCTTAAAACTGGATTATATGACTTCCTCAATGTCTTAGCTCTTGCCTTTTACTCATATCTAAGATTTACAAAAAAGTCTATACTCACTGTCTTTTCTATGCCAGCTCACAGCCACACCTTCACTCACTCACATTTCTCTGCACAGAAAATGCTCTGACAAAACACACTAATGATACCCCAGATGCCAAATAAAATATAATGTTTTCATTGCTTTTTATAAATTAGCTTCTCTGGAATATCTGGTTTTTCTTCCTTTCTCATTTGTTTTCCTCCCATTTTCATTTGATTCTCTTGTTAACATTCAATCGCATTTTAGTCTTCTTCGATTCCTTTTCATCTATTCATCCCATGAGGGAGGGCACTTCTGTGGGATCCGTCATTGGTCCTTTTCTTACCTTTATTCCTAACCCTCGAACAATCTCAGCCACAGCCATGACTTCAGCCCTGCTTAATTCTTGATTGTCATTTTTATATTTTTAGCCTAGATTCCCTCTGTAATCAAAACCAACTTTCAACTGGACAGATTCACCCAAATGCATCAAGGGCACCTCAATTTTCATATTCCTGAAATGGAATTCTCTTCTGTGTATTTATGAGCTCCGCTCCCATATTTTATATCTTGATAAATGATTCAAGCCAGAAACTTAAAGACACCCTATAACATCCCTTTTTAATTCCCCATTTGCAAAACCAGTCATTATGTTTTGATGATTTTACTTTAAAAATGTGTCTTAAATCTGGATCTTTCTTTTACTACCCATTGCACTGACTGAGCACATAATTGTCTCTCACCAAGATTATCTCAATGTCCTTGTAACAGGACTTTCTGCTCTTAGCTTACCTCTCTTCAATTTATCTCCTAAGCTATTGCCAGAGTAACTGTTCTAAAAGGAAAAGCATACTGATGCCCTACTTAAAAGCTCTCAGTGGCTTCTCTTTGCATTGTCAAAGCCAACCCCCTTTGACACCCTCAGCTTGCTGCTCTCCTTAGCTAAACCTGCATGAACCCATGCAACATGTGATTCTTCGGACGCCTCAAAAATGTTATGTTCTTTGATTTCTTTCTTCACTTTCTACTGCCCCACAGTGCATTTCTTACTCCCATACTCTCTTCTTCCATTTCATTTGATTAATTCCAATTAAAGTTTGAAAACTTAATTAAATTTTGTCTAGCCCTGCAATTCAGGTAGCTGTTCCACTCTGTGCTCAGGTAATGCTCCATGCCTGTCTGTCATTGATCTCCTACTCTCTGACTCCTAGTTTAGTCTCAGTTTCTTGAGACTAGGAATCACATCTTTCATTTTGTTATCTCCAGGGTTTGGCACAGTACTTGACACTCACAAAAAATTGTAGGATTAGGTTTAGACCCATCAGACTTCATCTCTATATTCCCACTCTATACGTCTAATATGACTTAAGTTTTCTCGTCTTCGGATCTTTCTTAATCTATTTATTCCTGTTGATGAGCAAGGTTCAGTTCAAACCCCAAGTCATCTTGATCTCCAGTTAGAGTTGATCAGATTTGTAATTTGTGATGCTTGCTTAGTGATGTTTGCTCCTTAGTGAGTCATCTTTTGATTTGCATGACCCTAACTGCTCCAATTAGATTGTGACTTTCTGAGAGCTATGGCCATGTCTTCTCTCCCGGTGCCTTTAAAGATTGCCTGGCATTCTTCCACGTTAGTGTTGGAGCAGGTTATTTAATGGTGACTGATTCCATGGGTTTAAGAGTCAAACTTATACTTAGAATTCTTACTCTTTTAGCTATCATTTCCATAAAATACTTCAGAATGATTGCCTTAATTAGTCTCGCTTTATTTTTTTTAAGACTTATTTTCATTTATTTATGCATACAAGACTGGAGTGTAGGCCAGAGGTTCAGGGGTAAGAGGATGCACCATTGACAGGGTGGGGAGCAAAACAGGCAGATCTACTGAAATACACTGCTGCGGGGAGCAGCAGGTGAGACAGGAGTTGTCTGCAGCTCCCTGGCCAGGAATAGAACTTGTGTTGCAGTGTCTGCTGAGAGCTTCACAGTGCTGAGACTTTAACCCTTACACTACAAGCAAGGCCCCAGACTCATTTTGTCTTCACAACAATTCTCTTGACCATTTCACAGATGAATAAATGACTGTAGGAAGACATAAAATACCCTATTGAAGGAGTTATAGGAACAAAATCACTTCACTGTGTGAAAGTATTATCAGATCGTGCCCAAATATGAGAAATCCTGTGCCCAAAGAGTAATGTTTACACAGAAAGTTAGGAAGTATAATTCTTTTTTTCTTATAAAATTGAGTTATTAGTAATGCTTACTATATATTTATTCTTTCAGGAAATACTTATTATAAAGCTAGCATGCACAAAATACAGACATGAGTCCTAGACCATCATGAAAGAATGATATAGTAGCACTAGAAGTGTAATCTGGAAGGTATTTTAATTATCATAGTCTGTGAACCTTTAGGAATGTTTTAAAAGGCTCTTTCAAACTACTGAGTTTAACTTGTTTGTTAGAGGACTCCTTGAAATGGTTCTTCAACTCTGCCTGTGTTACCTGTGTTTGAAGGTCTCAGAACCCAAGGAAATGTAGTGTCATTCCTACTGATCGCTCTCTGTGTGAAATCCTGTCTTTTATTAGTCATCCTGGTCATCGTGGGATTCATTCATCTCCTTTCAGAGGACTGATGGTTGCAGGTAGGAAATGAGGAGTGAAAAACATAGGTTTTTTAGAAAGAAACATCATCATATAATTGGATTCTCATTGTCTTGGGAAAAGCTTGACACATTTTTGTGAGGTTGTGTTTGTTCCCTCAGGCTCATCTTCCTCATAGAATCCTTGTTGGCTGCTGAGAGCCCAAGCAGAGGTGCCTGTGGCCCGGGGCAAAGACTTCTGCTTCTTGATGGCTTCTCCCTAAGAGAGACCTGTCCTAGAAGCCACTTCGAGAAATCTGTGTGTGTGTGTGTGGGGGGTGGGGGGGGGGATGAAGTGAAGATAGAGTTTAAGTGTTTACTTCCCAGTTTTTCTGCTTCTGAGGGTTTGCACTCATTCCTAATTGTTATGTTTTCCCTAGAGCATGAAAATAAAAAAAGTCTGAAAGACAGCTTAGATTTGATGATATCACAAAAAGCAACCAGTCTTCAAAATCAGTCTTCAAGTTTAACATCTGCTCAACTGCTCTTGTTGCTTTTTTGTTTATGAGAATCATTGTGATAGTTGGCGAGGCCTGTTTCACAGTGAGCATACACACTTACATACACACACGCAGAAGCCTGCTGTCTGCCATCACAAATGCTTAGAATGACTCATCTACTTTCCCCTTTGCCCCAGTGAGTTCTTATTTTCCAGTGAGAAACAACTCCACTTCTCACCCCAAAGAGAAAGATGGTTCAGCAGAAGGCAAATAACAATGCTCTGCAGTTTTTCTACATGGTGGGGGAGGTGTCTTTAGATTTTGCTTCCATCCTGACTTGTTTCTATTATAGTCAATATTGCAGTGGCAGTGGCCGCTATAAACACTGCTTCCAGTTAGCAGGCAGCTGACCTCCCATCTCTTTCTAGCAACTAGAGGGACAGTTGTATTTCATACCTGAATAAGTGACTAGGGTTCATTTTTAGAAGGACCTTCATTTTTGAAGGAGTTAGCTGTTGATTCCTAATAAGGGGCTGTTGTATTCATTGGTAACTGTGCTACACCTTCTAGAGCTCCAGTTTTTCAATTCTCTAATCCATATTCCGAGTTAAAATGGATTAATGGTGGTAAGAAAAAGAGTTCTTGATAAAACCCTAACATCTTCTAGAGTTTCTGTATACTGGAATCCTGTCTTCACTGACACTGAGGATGGAAGTGACTCACTAAAGTGAAAAGGAAAGATGAAAGCATCCTGGATCCAAACGCCTATGGAGTTGCCATTTTGAGCCTAGACTACCGAAATTTACAATTCCTTGTATGAGAGAATAAACTATTTTGTTCGTGTCACTATTATTTTGGAGTTCACGCCATATGCAGCTGAACTTAATCCTGATTGACATAAATTACAGTTTGCCAATCTCAAGGTTAGCTGCCCATTTCACTAAAACAGGTTATGTTTGATTCACATGTATTTTCATGGCCTGTTTTCTTTCTTCCTCTTGTGATAATGAAGCAGAGGTAACTTTAGAAGACAGTAATCATAGGAACGAGGGCCATCTATAAACAATCACAGATGGATTGTGGGTCATAAGCTCAAGGGATGCTATGGGCTTATGGGGTGTACAGAGATCATCTAACAGTCAATCTGTCGACCTGTGAGGACATGTGTACACGAGTCAGAAAGCTAGCTATGTTATGTCTTTTTACAGTTGGATGTATAGAAGAAGCAGAGGAACTGAAATCAGTGGGACTTTATTGTGTTTTCTGTCTGAGGGGCTCCATCATTTTTGGAACTGATTAATCTGAATGCATGTTTTTTTCTGTTCTATTCCCACTGTTTGATTATGCAACAAAATAATTTAGGTTTGAAACTGAAGGAATAACTTTAGGCAAAACATAATTGAGAGCCACTAGATGGTGCTTCAACGTAATTCTTTTAACATTTTGAAGTAAATTAAAACCTACTCACCTCACACAATAATTCTTCATTTTTACTTTAATTTTTCCATATACCTGCCCCTCCATTTACATTTACATTTACCCTCCATTTACATTCTTTAGGTCTTCTTTGGTAGTTTTGAAATAATACTAACAGGAGGATGAGAAAATAGTTTAATTAAAATTAAGGAGAATTGTACTACCTCTGAATTGTACTATCTCTTTCACTTAATTTTAGGAAGAACACAAGATAGGGGTGGATATTAATAGTCTTGCTTCAGGGGAGGGAGAGATGTGAGTCTCGCTTAGTGGTTAAACTAAGGTTAGTACTACTTGCTCATTTCATAGAGTTACTATCACTCAGTTGCTAGTTAGAAAAAAGTGTTTATTAGTGTCCTGGCAACAGATTGGTTGGAGCAAGTAAATCAACAAATAAAATTAGCTGTTTTCTTTGTTCCTGGGTCCAATCCCTTATCTCTTGTCTGATGATAGTTTTAGAGGCAAACATGGTATTCTAAAGCTAGAAGGAAAACTGCAGATAAACTGGGTCAACATCCTCATTTTACAAAAGAGGAAACAGGTTCAAAGAGTTAAGTGGGTTACTAAATATCCACCTAGATGTCTTTGCTTTGCCTTCTGGTGAGAGTACTCACAGACTGATCTTTACAGCTTATTTTGTTGGAGTGAATATTGGTGAGTATTTATGGGAGTCCTCATAAGGAACACCAAATGAAAAAGTGGATCAAAATGTGAAATAGTAATGATATTAAACTACTTCAAGGACGAAGTGGACATTATTTTTAAAAGTTAATTGGATGTCACCACATGCTAAGGACATCACATGATAAACTTTATCTTGTGACATCACATCTAAATTTACAATTGTAGTGAAGAAATTTTTAAAAATGCTGCTTTAAACTTTACTTCCTTTCTACAGTCTGGAAACAAGAAAAGAGGAAGATGGGAAGAGTTTGTTCCATGAAATAAATCCCAATGTAAAAAGGGAAGGGAAGGCCCTGGCTCTGCAATGCATTGGAAATATCAAAATAAAGTCAGTTTAGTGATCAGCATAATAAAAAAATTATTCTCTCTGAACTTCAGAGATAGGAGTTTGAGGGAGTCCTTGAGGAATCAGATAGAAGATGAAACAGAATAGATGAAACACAAGTTATAGTGATGGGGTAGTTGAACAATTTTAGAATTACAAATGTGTCTCTGTTAATACAGTTGTTTATGTACAATACCCTTCATGTGATCAGTGGAGCTTCAGACATGAAGGAAGAGGAAGACACCTAGGTTCTGGGAGAAAAAATAGAAAGAGGGCAGCAGTTGGCAGAACTCATGATGAGCACCAGGGATGACCTAGAATTGGTCATTTCAAACAGTCATCAACAGATGACAAGGAGCTCTCTGGGAAGGCAAACACTACATCAGGCATCTTCAGAATGCTGGGAGGGAGCTGAACTTTCAGAAGTTGCACTGGCCAGAGCTGGAGTTACCTGATTTCAACATAAAAGGAAAAGATTTTTCTAGTAACCTAGAACTCTTAGATGCTACTAGGAATTAAAAAAGATGATTGGGATAAGGAGTTCACCATCTACCTATAGAGTTATCATTTGAACTCTGAATATTTAAATATACTATGTCCTGGTAGCAGAGTGAACACAGTCTTTGAAGATACTGGTTAGATAAAACATTTTTATATGCCTACTTTACTGTAGCATGTAGCTTGTAATTTTCTGAACCAAAAGAAATAAACAAAGAATGAACCAAGGGTACTCAGAAATTCTTAAATTTCCAGGATACTTTATGCTCTTCTTGGGAACCAGCAAGCTCTCTCCATTAGTAAACACCCATGGTGAGCCAGAAAATAGGTTCAGCATATCTGCCTAGTGGGCTGCCTGTAACCAGAGCCAGTGAGAGTCAGGGCGCATGGTGGGAATCAGCACCCCGCGTTATTTTTTTCTTTGGATAGATGTCCAGCTGTACTTTTTGGGCAGCACTTGCAGGTCTGTATATCCACACTGAGGCCTGTAGTTTTGT
Source organism: Galemys pyrenaicus (assembly GCA_019455555.1). Classification (NCBI taxonomy): domain Eukaryota; kingdom Metazoa; phylum Chordata; class Mammalia; order Eulipotyphla; family Talpidae; genus Galemys; species Galemys pyrenaicus. The sequence continues at coordinate 9,185,421 of JAGFMF010011942.1, read as the reverse complement.
CTGTCACCATCTTTCCACGTGCACCAAGGCAGAGAATACAAATAAAGTGGTGTCAAAGGACCATAATTTGTATTGTGATGGGCAGAATGAAATCTATGCTAGCAGAGGAGAGTGTGTCTCTGAATTTCTAGAGGTTAGCATGGCACCTGGGATGTTTGGGTAGAAGAATGAGCAAATTATAGAAAATACACAGTTAGTTGCCAGCAGCATTTTAAGGTTGGTTCTCAAGTGATTATTTAAATAGCTTATTCATATGGCGCTTTTAAATATAATATGAATAAATTTAGGCGTTCACTCATCAGATATTTGTTAAATAATTGGCATATGTCACAATACTTAACTCTAAAAATAAATGTCAAAGTGTGAATCAACAGTAAATGAAATATGATCTTTGAAGATTTCACAATGAGGAAGATAGAAATATAAGCAGATCATTAAAATCCAGTATTAATGTTATCACAGAGCTTTATTCACACTGATAAACCAAAGAAAAGAACACTCATTCTGGCTGAACATGTATGTGGTTTATAGTTTAGAAAAAGCACTGGATGATTTAAGAGGCTTTTAACTGCAAGAAATGGAAAGTGGGACTCGGGCTTAACTAATAAGGACATTTATCATCTTACATAAGAAGACACCCAGAAGTAGTGCCAGCTCCAGCTTCAATGGCTCTTCAGTGGCTCCTGGAAGGACCTAGTTGTGTCCTCTTCTCTGCTCTGCCACATCTGTGCTTGTTTCATTCTCAGGTAGGTGGTGAGAAGAAGGCAATCCCACCAAGGTCACAGGCACAGCCTGGCCAGAGAAGGAGGGGTGACAATCCCTTCCCCAAATCCCGTCTCACCTAGGGCCCCGTCCTGGCCATTCTCTTGTCTGAATGGCCATGGCCATGTGACAATTCTTTATCAAACTTCTAGCAAAGCTCATGTTGCTTAGCCCTCCCGTGCAGCTGGGCTAAATTCAGTACCTTTCACCAGAGACACAGTGGGAGCAGAGAGAGTGAAGATGTGAACAAAATTGGAGTCTTTTTAAAAAAGTAGACTGGTTCATGTATGCATAAATAAACAAATCTTTAAAAAAATTAAAAAGTAGACTGGAGAACTCATGTAAAGAGAGAGTGAAGGAGATGACAATAGGGAAACTGAGTTTTAAAAGATGTGTGGGAATGTCACGACTGCAGGTGGACCATGGCAGGGAGAATGGCATTGCTAGAAAAAGGACAGGTGGGCAAAGGTGGGAGCATTGTGACGGGGTCTGTTTCTTTTAGGGGACTGGGGAAACTGTTCATAGCATCTCCTCACGCAAGCCCTACATTTCATGAAGTCATCTGGGGACAGAAAACTGCTATTGTTTTTAAGAATGCCAGGAGAGTTTTGCAGATCCAGCAAATCTTGAATTTATAATGTTTTCTGAACAGAATGTCCAAATCCTCTGACTGATTCACCCAGTACAGACTTTAAGATCATACAAGGAGCCAAGAACATTGGTTTATACACAATGGAGAAGCAGGGCCAGGGCGCTCAGCCTGGAGAAGCTGTGGGTCCGCTGGATGATGTCACTGACCTCAGGAGGGTGGTGGCTCAGTGCTGAGCAGGGTTAGTCTGGCAAACTTGAGACACCTTCCTTATTCTGGTTTCCCTTCATGAAATATGAAAATAATTCTTGCTCTTCACCCAGCTGAAGAGAAGATTGTGAAGGTAGAGTTATTCTTTTTATTCGCCCCCCTGCTTTCCAGTGCCCCTGATGCACACGATAGTGTGTAGGAAAACCTTGACATGTTCTCTCTCACCTCAGGAACCCCGTATGTGGATGCCACAAACATATTCCCGTTTCCAGTCGTTCCTCTCCATTCTACTGCTCCGACATATTGAGGGTTCTTTAGAGGTACAATAATCCTGAGAGGAAATAAATGATCGTCTCCACATCTGTTGAGGGAGGCCATGGGACTAACCAAGAGAAACTTGAGAACTTTACCAGTAGAGGGGAAATAAACACAGGCTCAAAATCAGAAAAAAACAAATGTAAAGAAGAAACATTACAACAAGAATCACAAAGTTCTGCCAAATGTTAGAACTATTAATGGCAGAGAAATGAAAAGCGTCCCAAACGGCTGTGGCTTGTCTTTCAGTAACAGTGTGAGCCGCCGGGGAAAACAACGCTGTATACAACGACGACGTCATTCATTTACGCTTGCTTCCGAAAAGGAGGTAAACGCTCGTGTGTAGCACATCTTTCCAGCTTCTCTTTTCTGCTATCTCTTTTATAAAAACAGAGAGTAAGAGTCCTATTGATAAGGGTGGTTTGTGGCTGACACACAAATTTTACTACATTTCTGATGGGCCTCTGGTCTGCAGATTCCCAAGGTCCCCTGACACCCACCGGACTGGAAAGGAAGCATGGCTCGTCCTTCTTGGGAGCCTTATGGACAGGTCATGCTATTGGAAAGACTCATTTTGTTTGTTGCTGCTGGCCTTTGGAATAGATACATCATTTCTGTAAACCCCAATGAATGCGCTGGGGAAGACGGGGGCCACTCCAGCTTATGTATTTGTGTCTGACTGACGGCTTACAGCTTGCTCACTACTCACGCATCCAATTTAAGACTTTTGGCTAGACATTGCTATCTGTGACATAAACACCTTGAAAAAAACTGTCCCATTGACTTTCTCATATTCTGTGTAATGGAAAATCACACTATGCCACGCCACTTACAAGACATCGAAAACCAAGGCACATTCAAGATGTCACTTCAGGGGACTCCAGCAAATGTCTTTGGACTAGAAAGAGTGATTAAACAAACAGCACTGCAGCAAGAGGCATCTGTCTTCTGTCAGTTTCCTCAAAGCAACATTAAATGTGCAGAGGAAGGCACCATTTCAATAGGGGCAAAAAGGCCAGCTATTTGTAACATTTTCCACCATTCCCTTAACAACAAAACCCCAAATCCCAGTACTTTCCAACTGCCTATCAAAGGAGGGTGTCTGCTGATGCAGCCCAAAAAAGTGTGACCTCCATCCGCGGTAAACCATGGCAGCGACTGCGTCCTGAGGATGATAAAATGGTAGCGCCTAGGGAGGAGCTGGATGTGAAACCTAATGTCTCTGCCAAAGTTGGCTGGGTATTTAAATTTTAAATTTTTTTTATTTTTACATTTTTTTATATTTCTATTCAAAACATGTTTTCCTTGGCAGCTTCCCCAGAGGACTATGAAGTCAGAACGCAGAGACTATCCAACTCTTACTTCTGCAGGACGGTAAAACAGACTCGCACACTGCAGCTGTTCTTGGGCAGGGACCCTGAGCAGCGGAAGCCTGGGGATACAACTCATCACACACCACACACACTGCAAGCCGCGGGACAGTTCATCTTCAGGCTGTCGTCAGGTCTCAGGGTGAGGCGCTCCATGTGCTTCGAATCACTCTAGCTCTTACCTTCTCATCATCCATAGTGTTCCACTTTTCAGAGTCTTGGAAGTGTGACTTTATCATGGCACTTCTTAATTATAGTTACCTCTTCACTGGTTGTCCCACTATGCCCATTCTTCTCATTCCCACCATCACATCTACTATTCAGCTTTTCCAGAAATTTCTTCCCAGCCATTCCTGGCACCATTTTCTATTTGACTTCTGCTGTTGTCCCTGCAGCATACACCTCGGCTTCCATCCCTACATGTAGAAAGACTGCTTCTCTCCAACACTTCTGTGAAACCGTCTCAGATACTTTGTGCCAAGCTAGGCATTGCTCTACTGCAGTGTTTCTTTATATAGCATTCCATGGATTATTAAAACTCTTCTTTATAGATATTTGTGTACACATGTCTCTAAACACTAAATTGCGAGACCCATGGGTGCAGATGTCAGGTCTTAATCATTTTTATATCTTCCAAACTACTTCTCACAGTATCTTCCAGATAGCGAGTACTAATAAAAAAAGTTTGAATTTAAAATTTTTAAATAATAAATACTGGCAAAGTTAAGATGACTACAGAATAAAAGAAGTGTTATATGACAAAGTTAAAGACAAAGAATGGGAGAAAATATTTGTAACACATGTAAGACAAAATATTATGGGGCCTCCCTGGTGGCGCAGTGGGTTAAGCAACGCACTATGAAGCAGACCACAGCCACTGCAGCACGAGTTCGATCCCTGCCGCCGGCCAGGGAGGGGACCCACATGGTGCAGCAGACCTCTCCTTCTGTGCCCGCTGCTCCCCTCAGCAGTGTACTTCCGTTGATCTACCTGTTCTGCTCCCCGCTCTCTGTGGTGAATCCTCTCACCCCCCCACACCTCTGACCTGTACCCCAGTGCTTGTGTGCATAAATAAATAAATCTTTAAAAAAAATATTAATACTTTAAATACACTAACTCCAATGAACACTATCTCTCATTGTCTGCTTGTCTGCATCACAAAATCTGGACAAGATCCTGGTAAAAGCCTGGGTAAGCAAGTGCACCTGAAAATCATGACACTTACCCACCAATTATCAAACTAAGTATCTTATATTTTCTGGGTCTACAGGAGAAGAAATGCTCTGACTCCCACAAAGACCCAGAAGGTGGAGAATCACAAAAATAAGAGGGGAATTCAATGGTCAAGAAGTCTTAAAAACTCATAGTGTCTACCACAGGGATTAAAGTAAAGCCTGCATTTGCTGACCCTGAGACGATTAAAACATGGATTCTCTGAATGGTTGGCGTTAAATGCCTGCCTGAGTGTATATAACAAATTATCCCCATACTCAGCAGTTTAACACGCACACACACACAAGCATTTATTATTTCATATAGTTCATGTGGGTCAGGAATTAAGTGTCCATTTAGCAGGCTGGTTCTGGCCTGGGGTCTCTCATGAAGTTGCAGTTAAGATATCAGCTGGAATACGTTCATCTGAAGACTTGACGGGCTCTAGGAGCACTTCCACCAGGGTTTATTTACATGTAGACGGTTATACGTAGAGTTGACAGGAGGTTCTGTTCCCACACTATAGGTTTCTCCATAGGGCTGTTTGAGATTTCTTATGACTCAGGAGCTCTTAGTGTTTCGAGAGACAGGAAAGCAGATGCTGCAGTGTCTTCTGTGACACTTCCGCACAGTAATCTACTGGTTATACAGATCAAACCTATTCAGCACAGGAAAGGACTATGCCAGGACATGAACACTACAGAGGATCTCAGGAGATTGGCCATCACATTAAGCAAGATGTAAGTTTGAGAATATCCAGTTAAGTTCACAATCAGAGCAGAAATTCAAATAGACCTCCTATCCATGTGATTCTGAGATGTACAGACCAAATTTTGAATGGGGTAATCATATTTACATGATTTGAAGGCTGAAACCTGATGAATTTATTAAACTTTGATAATTAGACAAATTATCAAAATAAATTCAAGAACATTTTTTCAGTTGAAATCAGTTTGAAATTTTTTTTCATCAAAAGATACTTTGTTACTCTCCAAAGCTGTCAAAAATTAGAAAATTAAGGAGATTTGCTTTTCTTGGAGCATTATTTGATTGGAGTGCCACCTGACTGAATAGTTTTAAAATTATTAGCAGTCATGCTAATTTTTTTGTGTTGAGTTTGACTCACTCTTTTGTTATTCTACTGTTCTCACAAGACTAGTAGTGAAATAGGGAGAACTGTAACAGGTTTTTCCTCCTTTGGCCCTAAGAAAATTATTTGTGTATATGTTTCTGGATTTATCTATCATTGCATTTAATATGAGAAGGAAGGAGAGAGGGGAGGAGGGAAGGAAGGAAGAAATGAGGATGGAAGCAAATATTTTCCAATAATTAGTTTCACAAGTGTAGAGAGAATAGAACAGCTTCTTGAGGAGGTGAGTAGATTTGTGATCTAATGTTAGAAGGGCTTTTACTGATCTCAACAGTATGTCAGTCATTTCAACAGCTCTCAAGGACTGTCACCATAGAATATCCAGTGGAGTTTGGTGGTGGTTACAGAATACAAAGAGACATCTCTCAAGCAAGGTAGGAACATTTGACTGAAATATGAATCAAGCTGTGTCCTGGAGTCAACTCTTACTATTTTATAGGATTATTAAATGTTCAGGAAATCAGTGTACCTATTATTAAACTATTGGTGCCACGAAGTGGGCCGTAATGGACTACTAGAACTGAATGGCAAATATGGGCTCCTGCTCCACTCCCTTTGCCGAATAACTAAATGTGTATGCTCAGTTCCTAAGACCTAGTGCTTCAGAATGTGACTAAATGGAGATAGTGTTTTTAACATGACAATTAAGTTCAAAAGAGGCCAAGATAATGGGTTTTAGTCTAATCTGAATGGTGACCTTAAAACAATAGAGAACTTGCAACACAGAGAGAGAGCAGAGATGTGTGTGGGGGCAGATGAAAGACCATGTGGGACACTGGGAGAAAGTGGACATTTGCAAGACAAGGAGAAAGGTTTCAAAAGAAACCATGTGTGCTAAAGGTTCATCTTGGACTTCTAGCCTCCAGGACTATGAAAAAATAAAATTTTGTTGTTTAAGCCACCCACTCTCTGGTATTTCACCATGACAGCCCTAGCAAACAAATTCACCCGTTTTCTGAGACCTGTAGGAACTCTACAATGGGCCCCCTAAAATGGTGTGACTATATTTCAGAATTTAAAGCAGTGGTGCTGGTGGTAAAGAGACTGAGCTGAAGCTGGAGATAAAACTGATTGGGACAAAGGAAGGAGTTCTCAAGGATAGAGAGAACAGCCCCAGGGAGATATTCAAAGAGTTAATTAGGGAGTGCTACAGAGACTTTTTTTTAAAGTAAGAAAGATGACTACAGACTGAAGTGGGATGGTCCTCAGCCTACAGGAGGAATTTATGGTTTAATTAGGAAAAGAAGACAGGAGTCAAGCCTTACAGAAGCACCTGACATCGGTCATTTACCTTAATCATTTATTAATGTGCTGAGGCAAGTAGTATCGATTGTTTTACGTATTTTGCTATTGAGAATGTTCAAGTTCCAATTATTAAGTGGTAGAGAGCCAGGTTCTAACTCAGGGTTTTCTGACAATACTATTACCTACTACACCTTTGCCTAAAGAAACTGGGAAGGGAAAGAGGAAGTATAATCATTCTAGTACCAGAAATCTCCAAAAGAGAAGGAAAGTTAGGGAAGAAAGATAAAGAGTTCAGGGAATACCTGAGCAGAAAGTGCCATCCTAACCAAAAGAAGATAGGCTGGCCTCAGAGGTGGGCCTTGTGTCTGTTTCTGTTACAAGGTTAGGTATAAATGTGTGTGTGTGGATAGGAGGATGCAGTCTTATAGGACCATAGCAGCATTTTTATAAGTTAAAGCTGCGCCACCCCACATAGTTGCCAGGCATACTGCCCTCCTTGAAGGGCCTGAAGGTAATTGGTAGGGATTCCTTTTTGCTTGAGAGTGACTACTAGTGTTAGGGGGGGGAAAGACTCTCCTGAATGTGTTAGGGGGAAAGGTAGTCCTGAATGGATTACACAGATGGGTATGTGGACTCCAACCCCCACTCCAGACCACCAGTGTCCCAGAACCACAAATCCAATAATATGATTATCGAAGAGTGGATCACTGGGAACTGAGGGTGGAGTTGAGCAGCTGGCTGAGTATAAAAGCAGACACGTGGGCCTTGGGGGTCTCTCTTTTCCTTGGGAGTCAGCTCTCAGGGTGCCGTTGGGTTCCAGCTCCGAGGAACTGGTAGGATATTTACGGATCTATATCCCTCTCTTCCCCTTGTGTTATTCCCTACGCTATTTCCCCTTCTCTTGTAAATAAAATTGCTAGGGGGAAAGGTGGTTTTAAATGGATTATGGGTGTGTGGACTTTAACTCCCACTTTAGACTATTAGTGTTTTAGACCACAAATTTGATAAAATGATTATTGAAGAGTGGATCACTGGGACCTAAGGGTGGAGTTAAGCAGCCAGGCTGGCTGTAAAAACTGAGGTGAGCTTTGGATACACTTTTTTTGATTAAGGAGCCAGACCCTTGTCTTTGGAATGATTTTATGTGACTCGGAGCTAACTTTTAACGCGCCATTGCTTAAATTTAGTAAAGTATTTGTGGATTTGTATCTTTTTTTTTTTCCTTTAGTTGCCCTGTAACAAAACCTTTTATCAACTTTTGTTGTGTGTACTTGCAGTTGGGGCATTATAAGTGCCTTTCGAGTGCACAGGTGAGGACCCAGTCAGGCAAACCCATTTTATATTAGGGTTGCCCTGTAACACTAGAACTTGATTTTACTTCCATTACTTTATTGAGTCTCGAGTTCTTCAAACTTTTCTGACATTAAGAAAGGGCATTGAGAAATAAGACATTTGTTTTCCACTAAGATTGCATGCTCCTGGAAGACATGAACTTGGTCTTCTTTTTTGTAAGTTTCTTGACAGCAGGATGAACAAATATTACTTTTTAAATAAATATGTTGAACAGACATCTAAAGTATCTGCTAAAAATAAAATTGGCTTCGGGATCTGTACTTCTACCTCTGTGGTCTCATTGTAGAAACATATGTTTTAGATCTTAGGCTATTCAAGACATGTGTTCTGATCTATTATTTATAATGAATTGAAATGGAAAATGCAACAAAAAGCTTAAAGAATTTGCCTGAAGACTACAATTAGAACTCAAACAGTGAGATGGCCAAGTTTGGGACCCAGGAATAATCAGGAGATATTAATTTAGGCCAGGTGATTTATGATTCTGTAATGGACTTTTCCTTTTTTTCTGTATAACTTACCCTGCAGAAATTCTGAGCTGCTAGGCTCAAATTTTGTTAAAACTGCAAACACTGTTTTTGTATGTATGATGGAATGGTTCCACACATTGAGTTAGCTAACATGTATCATCTCACCTAGTTAACATATTTTTGTTTTGTAAGAGCATTTAAGTACTACTCAGCAAATTTCATTTATATGAAAGTGCCTATCAACTACAGTCACCATGTTATTCATAAGATCCATTGACCTTATTTAAGTTATAACTCCTAATCCTCCCAATCCCCATTCTCTTTCAAGCACTTTTTGACTCTTGTTTTTTTTTACATTTGAAAAATTCTCTATGTAGATGGTATCACACAGGGTTAAACTACTCTGTGTGGCTTATTTTACATAGCACAATTCTCTCCAGGTTCATCATGTTGTCACAAGTGATAGAATTTCATTTTTTAAAAATCCTGAACAATGTTCTTCTGAAAGTAGATACCACATTTTCCTGATCATCTGTCCATGGACATTTAGGTTGTTTCCATTCATTGGTTTCTGTGAATTGTGTGCCATGAATATAGTAGTAAAGATATTTATTTGAGATAATTTTGTTTCCGTAGGATATGTATCCAGAACTAGAACTACTGGATCATGTGGTGGTTTTATTTTTAATTTCTCAAGAACCCCCTTCCAATTTCCATTTTAATTGTGTTGTTTCTTTGTTCTTGAGTTAAATGCTTTATAAACTTTGGATATTAACCCCTTATTGGATATGTGTTTTGCAAATATTTCCTTTCATTTCATATGTTTCTTTTTCCTTTACTGAACAAAAACTTTTGTAAGAGTCAGAGTTTATGTCTAAACTTAGCTGACTGAAACTTGAAAAATGACCTACAGGCCTTATCTAGTAGGTCAGCTGGTCCCATACCTTAGGCTCTCT
>JAGFMF010011942.1:9026734-9175431 GCA_019455555.1 Galemys pyrenaicus | reverse complement strand
CAGCATGCTGGCGTAACTAAAGCTCTACATGACCATTGCAGCCCTGTGTCCGCTCTTTGTTCTTTTGGGGTGCCCACGGAAACTCGGTACTTTACATTTTCTGTTTAGATTTAGTTCTGCTTGTTAATTTTTGCTTTTGTTGCCTTTGTTTTTAGTATCAAATAAAAAACATATTGCCAAGACAACTGGCAAAGAACACTTACGTTTCTTCTAGGAGTTTCAGAGTTCTAGGTCTTATATTGAAGTCATTAATCTAAGTTTGAGTGTATTTTTGTATATTGTGTAAAATTAGCGTCCAGTCTCATTCCATTGCATGTGGATATTCAGTTTTCTCATCACCATTTTCTGAAGAGACTGTCTTCTCACTGTTTTATATTCCTGGCTCCTTTGTAAAAAAATTGGCCTTTGTTTTTTACTTGGAACTTATATTCTGTTCCACTAACATAAGTACCTGTTTTTTACACTAATGTCACGTTTTTTTGGTTACTACTACTAGGTTAAAATCAGAGAATATGATGCATCCAACTTTCTCAAGAATACTTTGCTACTTAGGGTATTTTTTGTGGTTTCATATGAATTTTAGAATTATTTCTTCTATTTCTGTGAAAAATGCCATTGGGATTATAGTAGAGATTGCATTGAATCTATAGATCTCTTTGAATAGTATGGACACTTAATATAAATTCTTTTAATATCTTTCATTTATCTGTATCTTAATTTATTTCAGTGCCTAGTAGTCTCAGTGTATAGATATTTCACCATCTTGCTATTATTCTTCAGTGTATTATTATTATAATTTTTGATGCTATTGTAAATGGGATTTTAAAGTTTCTCTTTCTGATAATTCACTGTGTTATATTCAAGTGCAACTGATTTTTAAAAAATACATATATTAGTTTTATTTATTTATTTCTTACAACGTTTGCTTTCTTTTCTAATTATAGTCCCTATAGAATATCTACCACCAATTCACCTGTTCACCATCACCATAGTCCCTTGTGCTCTTCCTGTCTCTGCCTTTATCCCAATCCATCCCTCTTCCCTGCAGAATGTCTCTGATTTATAGAATGTCTGTTTATTTTTGTTGAGGTTTTTCTGTTGGTGTTGGTGTTTTCATCATTATTATTTTTTCCCTTGATCCCCTATATTCCTCTTATAAGTGAGACCATCTGGTATTATTTTCCCTTCTGACTTATTCCACTGAGCATATACTTCATCCATGTTTCTGTGAATGCCTCTATTTTTTTTGATTGGTGAATAATATTCCATTGTGTATATATACCACATCTTCTTGATCCAGTCATCTATTTTTGGGCATTTGGGTTGATTCCAAGTTTTACCTATTATAAACAGTGCTGCAATAAATATAGGTGTGCAAGTATTTTTTTTTTAATTAATGCTTTTGTGTTCTTTGGGTAAATTCCTAGGAGCGGGATTGCTGGGTCATGTGGTAGCTCCGTTTTTAGTAGACTGAGGAACTTCTATTCAGCTTTCCATAGAGGTTGGACCAGTTGTATTTATACCAGCAGTGTAGGAGAGTTCCTTTTTCACCACATCCTTGCCAACATTTTTTGTTGTTAGTGCCATTCTTAGTGGTGTGAAGTAGTGGTTTTAATCTGCATTTCTCTGATTATGAGGGATGTTGAACATTTTTTCATATGCCTGTTGGCTATTTGTATGTCCTCTTTGGTGATGTCTTTTAAGTCCTGCCCATTTTTGCAACTGATTTTTATATAATGATTTTATAGCTTGCAACTTTACTGAATTGTTTTATTAGTTTTAAGAGGCTTTTTTGGTGGTGTATTAAAGGTTTTTTGGTGGTGTATTTAAGGTTTCCTGTAAATTAGATCATGTCATCTGCAAGCAGAGACCATTTTACTTCTTCCTTTATGATTTGAATGCATTTTATTTGTTTTCATTACTTAATTTCTTTGACTAGAAGTTCCAGAACTATGTCGGATCAAAGTGGCAAGAGTGAGCACCTTTGTCTTCTTCCTGAAATGACTCACTTGTAACTCAACAGGTAGGTAAATGGTTAAGTTAAACAACTGTGGTGCTCTTGGAGTAGAATGCAACAGTTAAAAATAATGAAGACATTATCTATACACTTCTATGTAGCTATCTTACACACATTATAGAGTAAAAAGCTAATTAGCGAATAGTTTGTATTATTTATGCACAAACATGATGACATGTTTTTATAAATACATTGTATATTAAAGAAAATGCAGACAAAAGAATATACAATATGTTTAGTCATTTTTTGAGAGGGGTAGCGGTGATAAAGATGATTTAATATGTTCAGTAGTCATTTTTGAGAGGGGTAGTAGTGATAAAAATGATTTAAAGTTTATAGGGTTCAAACTTTTTTCAAGTAAAATACATACTTACATTATTTAGAAACTAAAGTTAGGGCTTTTTTTTTTTTTTTGGCCAATGGAAGAAGATATATTAACTTAAGCATCTTAATTCAAATAAGCTAAATCTAACACAAGTTATTATTCTCCAGGCAGTGCTATATAAACTGTTATACAATGTCTCAGGGTCTAGAAGACCACCCAATTCACTTGTTCTGAAATCTTAAAGATCTCAGGCTTTCACAAATCTTATTTTTCGAATTACCCAAAAATGTAGCCAATTGGCCATAACATTTGATTTGTAGAGTGTTCAGAAACTATTACTCAGACTCTTAGTAAAGCTAGTTCTGGGACTTGAATTATGATAGAATTATTCCATCTTATTGAAATTGGAAGCATAAGGTCATAGGAGGTGATGGCATTTCTCCAGAAATGGATAATTATCTTAATAATTGTTGTTACTAATGTTCTGTTGTGCAGAATGTTCCAGATTCTTTTATAATGTTCACCTAAATCTTATCAGAACACTGTGAGATATATATCATTATTCTTACTTTACAAAGGAAGAAATGGAAGCCTAGAAACTAAAAAGTTTACCCATGCCATGCCACCAGAAAGTGATAAAGTAAAATTTCAAACCTATAATTTTTGTCATAGGCAAGTATTGTCCTTATACTAACATTAGGATTTTGGTAGTCCCAAGAAGACCCTTCATCAGCACACAATGCAATTCTTGAACAAGATTTAAACCCAAATAGACATATATCCTTCAGTCTAGTAAGCTACCTGTTGTGGGGTATTTATTAAGCAAATCAATGTGGATTACACTGTTTTTACATATGGCTGGGAGCCATCTGGTCATATTAGCACAACAAGCCATTCCTAAATAATGTCATGTGTGAGCCAACAAGGGATCCATTCTTTCACTTCTTCTCAGGGGGCCTCCCAGCCTCCTCTGCTCAATGAGTGTAAGCTCTCCCTTACACTGACCCATAGTAATTTGTTTTAATAATGTCTGAGCACTCTGAGGTAATGGTCTCATGACCTCAGCTAGTGCTTTTAAAGGAAGAAAGAAACATGAATTCTTTTTTGAAAAGAAAGTAGAACATTTATATATTTTTTTAACTAGAAAATTTGCTCTCCAAACAACAAATTAGAGTGTAAGTTACCTTAGACCTCAGGAAAGTGATTTGAATGAAAATATTTAGTTACAAGCTAAATATGAAAATGGCAGGTATCCAGGAGAAAATAAGCAAGAACGAATTCAAACAGGTTTTCCTAGACTAGTGATTTGTATAAATCTTGACAACATTGTTTATGAGTGTTTATCACATGCTAGGCACTTTGCAAGTAGTAACTAACTACATCCTTCTAAAAATCCCTAGAGGTAGGTTTGTCTTATTAACTTCATTCACAGATGAGGAAACCAAGATTAGATAGTGGCAAAGCTAGAATTTAAACTCAAATCTTTCTCTGTATTGAAAATCAGTTTCTACTAGCTCTAGGGTTGAAAGCAAGGCATGGAATATACATGAGAATTTCCAGTACATTTAAAGGGGGGTCCAGGTTGGAAATTTGGGACAGCTCCACATTCATCCAGAATGGGAACTTCTGAACTATCTTCATTGATTCATCTGAGAGGCAAGTTCTCAGAAACTTAAAAATAGGATAGTCATTAGCCGGCAATGTGTTCCAAAGATGCTGAGCAGACCTTTGCTTTGCTCATTTGGAGGGGGAAGGCTTCTTTATGGGAAACTTCTTAAAAATCTTGAAGTATTTAAAATACCAGACGATGTAAACAGTAAAAGAGAAACATCTCAGTCATCTCCCGACTTATGACGTAAAATTTGACAAGCCTAGTTAAAACTTTACCTGTTTGTGCCTCACCCAAACTTTGCCTCTTTCCCTCCCCTATAGTTGATCTGAACTTGGTGTTTATCATTGTTATGAAATTCTTTACATTTTCACATATTTCTAGTCTTAAAATATGTTAATTTTTCTTATTTTAAATTTTATATAAATGGACTCGTATATGTGTATTCTGAAATTTTTTCATTTTGCATTCATTTTGCCCCCAGTATTCATCCATGATGCTGTGTTTACAATAGTTCATTTATATTCAGTGCCAAATAGTATTACATTGTATGACTATATCACAATTTATTTAGGCTTCTACAACAACTGTCGGTGGGAATGTGAAATGGTGCAATCATTACAGGGAGCAATCTGATTTATCTTAAAAACTAAAAAATGAAAATATTCTTTGATCTGCAATTCCACTCTTGGCCATCTATCTACAGAATATAAAACCATCAACCAAAATCCCTATGTTCCACAATGTTCATAGTAACTTTATTTACAATAGTTAGGATCTGGAAGCAGCCTAAATGTCCTTTGATGGATGATTGGGGAAAGAAAGGGTGACATAGCCACACTGAAGAGTTATTATATGGCCCTAAACATAGCCATTTTCAACAAAATAGAGGAAACCAGAGATATAAGTATAGCAAAATCAGTTCAAATGATAAAAGCAAATATTGGTCATTTACACAACAAAAAAGTTGATTACTGGAAAAATGCAAAATATAGAGTGTCCTCAGGGGAAAGCATTCTTCTAAAAGCAAAGGTTAACATTATAATTGTTCTCTAATTTTGGAAGTGTTACAGGATAACTTTAATATAAAATGGGTTTGCCTGACTGGGTTTTTACCTGCGCGCTTGACAGGCACTTATAATAAGCACCAACTGCAGGCACACACAACAAAGGTTAATAAAGAGTTTTATTTTACAAAAGAAGGGGAAATAAAGTCATAATAACACAGGGAGAGGAGAAGGATACAAATCTGTAAATATTTTACCAGATTTTTTTGAACTGGAACTCAACGGCACGTTGAGAGCTGGCTCTGAACGAAGACAGATGGCTCCGAATGAAGATAGCTCTCAAGGCTCACATCTTTGATTTTATACTCAGCCTTGTTGCTTAACTCTACCCTCAGGTCCTAGTGATTTACTCTTTGATAATCATTTTATAGAATTTGTGGTTCTGGAATATTGGTGGCCTGGAGTGGGGGTTGGAGTCTATGACCTATTTGTGTAATTAATTTAGGAGGACCTTTTCCCCTAGCAGAAGGTTTGCTCTACACATCTTGGTTCTGGGTCTTCTAATGCTGACTCTCACCTCTCCCATGTGGCGTAAGATATGGTTTGGATCTCAGTGTGCCAACTTCCACCTGGGTGAAGAAGTTTCATTTCCAACTCACGCCATATATGTGTGTATGCAGCTGCAGAGAGAGTGGAGAGTGCGTATCTCATGGTGTACACTCCATTTCCTCTTTTGCGTGTAAGTTCATAGTTTTACACAGAATGTGTACATATAGTAAATATATACATATATAAGTACATATATATATGACATGGGGGAAGTCTAGCAAACAATAATGTAAGTATACAATTCAACTAACATATCAAACGGTAAGGCACGGATCCGCTTGTGAGCAGGTGGAGTCCCAAGCTTCTCTTGGAGCGTGGACAGGGAGGGGAAGGCTGCTCCTCTGGGCAAAACTTCCAGAAGGTCATTGCCAAAACCTGCAGGAGACTCAGACCTTGTGGGCATGGGTCTCAGAGTGATTTAATTCAGTTCTGATACTTATACTGCTTCCAGAAGTGTAATATCACAGCCTCTGTTAGTTTTATTATGGGCTTGGCCTCTTGGCACAGCTGGGCTTCTACTCATCCTTGCCTCTCCTGCATCTGTTTATTATTGCCCTGTAAAATAAACAAGTGTTTGCTTTAATTGATAGCATAAGTCACTTCATTTCAATTACAGTCAGAATCATTATAATATCAATATATATAATGTGTGGATAATTTAACCTTCCCCAAGGGTCTACTTGGATGAAGGATATAACATGATGCTTACAGCTCTGGGCATCAGAAAGTCTTGAGCGGAGGTCAGAAAGCTCTGTCACTTTTCATAGGGCCATTTAAGGCAAATTATTTAAAATTTCTGAGCTCAGTTTCTGTGTTTGAAAGCAAAGTGTTGCTGTGGAGGAATAGTAAGGAGCAAACTCCCAGCAGTGAATGGAGTCTGAATGAACTCCACCCCTGATATTTTTACTAACCTCACCCCCACCTCCATGCTGAAGGTTTCTCAGGAGCCAAGAACTACAACTCCCATAACCTGAATCCGACTAATGGATTGGGGTTCGCTGGGAACTAGGGGTGTAGTTCAGCAAACATCTTGGCTTGTAACTAACATGGGTGTGCTTGGGTTCTCTTGCTTTCCTGGCTTCTGCTTCTGCCCTAGTATTGCTGGAAGGAACTGCTTGTCAGGATTTAGAAGAGACACATGGAGACATGTGGAGGCACTTGGAAGAGACGTGGTCCTTGGCTGCGACAGTGGCTCGTGTTCCCTTGACCTTACTGTGTATTACGTGGTATATTTTAAATTTCAACTTCTCTTGTCACTGCTCACTGATGTCTATCTAACCTCCTTCTGTGGTTCCTTGCCAGAAAGTACCTTAGACCGTGGCAAGTTTTCAGGCCTTAGTGACCCCACTTTAGGTCAACACTGTTTGACTGGGCATCTGTCTTCAAGGACATGTGTCAAAAAATTTCAGTTTTATTGGGAACTGTTATTTGAAATGCTCTTTCTCTCTCCACACTTAACGCTGTTTCCTTTAGCCTGTGTGTGTACAAATAGCCAAATCTCTTTCGAACCATGCACAGCTTAATTGTTTGGGGTGTCTGGGTACCCTTAGTCACGTACTAAAACTGTCTTTAGTCTGAGCCTTCCTTGGAAGATTAAATGAGATCACGTCTGGGTGGTATTTGTGCAGAGTATTCAGTTAGTGGGCGCGGCTATTTCATGGTCCTAATAAACTTCTCACCCAGTTGAAAAAAGTCCTTTAAAAATGTCACAACTGCAGGGTAGCCCCTCTTTCCCCCATTTTAGAGCCATTTGTTGAAGATTAAAAATTTTTCTGGAAAAGGTACAGTTGTGTGAAAGGAACTGAAACTTAGTTCCTCTTTTCTCAGCTCTTCAGATGGAACTGCTGGTCTTGTTGGAGGAGCCAGGTACACAAGAGCATGGTTTTATTAGGTTGGGCCTTGAAGGTCAATGGAACCTGAACATATAACCTGTTCATATTGAGATGATAGAAAGCTAACCCATGTTGCCCCTGGCAGAACATTTTGTTTGGCCACGATGTTTTCCAAGGCTACAGAACACTCTAGTTGTTCTATTGTACACAATGTGCTTATTCTTTGGCTTTACCCAGCTCTGTGTTAAAGCTTATTTGTCTACCCCATGGATACCTCTAACACACACACACACAAACACACCCAATATACACACTAATGCTTAAATTGGGCTAGCAGCTCATAAACAGAAGGCAGCTCTTTATAAAATAATTGAAAGACTTGTTTAGAGTTCTCTTGCCAACTGTGATCTATTGGTGTCTGCCAACAGGGAGATAATTTGCTTAGAATTTCATAAATGCATGTCTGATTTTCTAATAGGGGATTAGCCTCTCTTAAGTTAGGAAGGTTCTTTTTTCTTCAAGCCTCTATCTTAAAATAAAAAATAAACCAAAAACATTTTGTTGAAATATACATCCAAAAAGGCTGCAAATGTGTAAAAGACAACCAGAAATCTTAGTTTGTAATCCCAGACTATACAGTTTACCAGTTGTGGGACCTCAGATGCGTCATTTAATTCCCCCGAGCCTCAGTTTACCTTGTCTGTTAAGTGAGGCTTTTCAAATAAATAAGAAGTCAGAGAATAGAGTTTGGGATGCTGCTTGCTTAATCAAAGGGAAATGTAAAGATGACCTATGAAAAATGTAACCTGTGACTTACTAGGATGCCTCTCTTAGTCTGAATGTGAAAAACTATCTTTTTAGATTTTTAAGCTTTCTTTCTCAGAAGAGTAGCAGGGGTTTTCAGCAGAGCCCCTCTGAGGTCACGTGTCACTTTAAAATCACACGAGCACCGAGGCGGTGGATCAAGGTTTCTGTGTCTGGAGATGGTTCCAGGTGAGCAGGGCCTGATGAAGACAGAAACAACAGTAGTTCCTTGACCTTATTTTCCCTTGCGCCTGCTGTCTGTAAACAAGTGGCATGAGGGAAGTGTGAGGTCAGCCAGTGCCAGGAGTCTTGTTGCTCTCCCCTGACACAGAAAGCTATTTTTGCTATTTTCAAAGGTAGTGGCTTCTGGCAGGAGCCAGGTGGGGCAGGGCCTGCCTTTGGCTAACTAACCCAGAATTATTGCTGACATTCTGCCGGAGGGCAGAGGCAGGGGCAGGAAAATGTCTTCCTAAATATTTACTTCTCAGAGATAATTCAGGCCCATGTCTCCTCTTCCATGGGGTCACTGAGAAGCAACATCCTAAAAGTCAGGGTTTTCTCAAGTGCATTGTGCTTCAAACTTGGGTGGCGCCTTAGTGGACAGGAACCACTGCCCTGAGGAGTGCTGGAGGACCCATTTTAAAACTTGATTCCCTTGGGTTCAAATACTATATTTTTGCAATGTATTTTTTGCTCTCCCTCTCTAAGAGCTTTGTTCATAATTTTATAACAAAATAAAAAATCATTTTGTTTTAGTGAAAGTAGTTGATTAGTTCCAGTCTTAGCTGGACATGGACCGGAATTCTATTCTGCTAGTATGGCCTGCCTAGGCCCAGGCAGTATTAGATCTACAGTCTATGGAAACCTACCTATGTTTTATGCCACCGTATCTATAATACCTTTCTCTAGCTTCTCTGTACTGCGCCTTGTAGCGGCAGGAAAGGTGGCACACTGGGCAGGTTCGGGATGGTTCTGGGCAGATGGGTCAAGGAAGGGAGAGTCTTGGAGCCCTCAGTGGCTTTTCATGCTTTTTATTGTCAGCGGTGGCCAGGTAAATGGCAGGCATGGAGGCAGGGGGGCCGGGGGGCTGGCAGGCCTCACAGCCCCCCAGCGCATCTCACCTTCTCGGCTGCTTTGCTGCTCTCACTGCTGCTCGTTGGTGCTCTCGCTGTTGGTCAGTCCTGTTGGTCCTGGTGTTCTCATGATGCCACTCATTTAAGCCTGTGTCCAACTCAGGTGCACCCACTCGTGCATGCCCACCCTGGAATGCTCGCAGCACCGAGGTGTCCATCATCACAGTGGTGGGAGGGTGGAAAGACCTGATTTCTCTAACCCTACAGCCTACAAAATACAATGTGCTCACATTAGAATGAACTAATTGTATTTGGAAGAATGGTTTAGACTTGATTCCACACAGCTTTCTGATGATTTTGTTCCTTGCTATGAATGAGTATACATTGCCCTCGTTGGCTGATCCTCTGAAAAATTCTCTAGGCAATGTTGATTATCAAGTAGGCTCCCTGACTAGGACACAGAAACCACAAAGTGTGTGTGTGTGTTGAATATGTAGTGTTTTTTTTCTACTGGAGAAACTTTGATATATGCTCTTCTATCCAGATTTCTGAGTTATGGGGATCAACACTAATATTCTCCCGAATATTAAATATAACTCCAAGTCACAATGAGTAATCTGTGTGTATTTCTGCATAACTAAAGGGTTCAACTTTGTTTAATTGGATCTTTGAGCTCAGCATAGTGGGAAAAACAGGGTAGCGTCTTTGGCAGAGCTCTGTGGTGCTCTTGCAAAACAAACTCCTGATAAGGCTGTAATCTCTTTGCTGGCTTAGCCATGATTAGATTGAGACTCTGGAAAAGTCCACAAAGGACTTTAATGTAATATAGATAATCACATATTCATAATGGCACCAGAGGGAGGCACATTAGGCCCTTTATAAATGCATGATTTTAGCAAACTTTTAAACTTAAATTGGATGTAACTCTAAATTTGAGAAATTTGAAGCTCTTGTCCTCCTCACCCTCTGAGACACAGCACTAAGAGAAGAGGTAGCATATATTCCAGTTGAACCTGAATTATAGGGCAAAGGATGTACTTGGTTTTGAGTTTAAGTTCAGTTTGTTCAAGAATTATCTATCGGGAGCAAATAACAGATCAAGTAAAATTCATTTTGGGCCTACTAACCCTACAGAGTTGTTGTTAGGGAGTTTGATTAGACTTTGTAGTTTTGACTCAAATCTGTGAATTTTATATTTCTGGGAGCACATGTGCAGATATGCTAGGTACACTTGGGTGGACTTTATTTTTATGCCTCAGTCATCATTTATTTTTAAAGATTTATATTTATTTATGCATACAAGAACTGGTGTGTAGGTCAGAGTTGCGGGGGGGTAGGGTGTGAGAGGATTCACCAGAGTGGGGAGCAGAACAGGCAGATCTGCAGAAATACACTGCTGAGGGGAGCAGTGAGTAAGATAGGAGAGGTCTGCTGTGCCATGTGTGTCAGCTCCCTGGTGGGGATCGAACTCGAGCTTCGGTGGCTAATGATAGCTTGGTAGCACTGAGGCTTTAACCCCTGTGCCACCAGGGAGGCCCTCCACCATCATTTAAAGAAAAGGTTTGTAGCTCCATAGAATCCTAATGTCAAGGATTCCTGCCCTGTGGAATCCTCTGGTCCACAATTAGACAGTCTGAACCTCAGATGTAGCATTCTGTAGCAGTAATTTATTTTCTTGTCCACTAGGAAAACCTGGGAGGAGTTTTAAAATTCTGGTGCCTAGGATTACCTAACTACATTGTCAGAAATGCTGGAGCTGGAACCCAGACACCAATAGTTTTAAAGCTCTCAAGAGATTCTAACATGCAAGGCAAATTAAAAACCAGTGTTCTCAAGTTCTACATTCAAAGTGAGCAAACCAACAGTGTTGATCTCCTAACCTGTAGCATGTGGCTTGACACTTTGTTGGAGGATCCTGTAAGTTTTGGGGAATTTAGGACAGGACTGATTGCTTTTGTAGATTCAGCACAGCTGGAGTCAAGTGAACTCACAAACCCCATCCACAGAGGTCAGTTCACAGACTTCAAAAAAATAACAGAAAAGCCAGCCCCCGCTCCGCTAGAGCTGAGGGTTGTCATTCACTCCCTTTCTCCTCTCCCACTTCCCATCCTCTTCTCCTTTCCTTAATGATGTTCTACATCCTTTCATTCACCACTCCAACCCCAGACTGCTGTCTGGCTAGGCTTTTATTGTTAACTAGGAAAAATAAAACTGCTGGACAGCACTGCCTACTCCTTGCCTCCTCTGATAAGGCAGGCAACAGCTGTGTTCACAAAGATGTGGAAAGCGGGTCTGTTCCAATCATCAGTCAAGGAAAATTATGCTGTGAACTGTGAGACTCCCTGTGATGAGGCAATTAATGAGGGTGAGAAAATCTATTGTATTTCCTTTTTGAAACTGGATGAGGGATGTGAAAAAAAGAGAGAGCAAGGATTTTTTAGGAATGATATACATAGTTTTATTGCTATATATCCCCTGACACAAAGATAAAGAACTTGGAAAACAAGGGTTCTTAGAGTTGAAAGTTCTTCAGAATCCTCTTAGATCAGTTCCTGGAGCTGGGTCCCTGATAAGCTTGCAAATGGACAGATGTGTCTGGGGCCCCGTCTTCAGATGCCTTTGCTTTGGGCCCTAGAGCACTTACAGCTTCCTTTATCCATTGTTTTCATGTTCATTTCACTGGGGAAATCATCTTATTTACAGAGAGGGAAAGAGGGAATAACCAAGATCCAAAAAATTTATTTACTGTGTAGGCTGAAAATTCTATGCTGAGTAGACTAGGCGGAAGTTTCAAGTGGTAGTAACGCTAAATGCTTGACTCCTGTCGGAAGCCTGGGGGAATACTGTAGATATTTGTAGGGTCAGAGAAATCAGGTCTTTCCACCCTCCCACCACTGGGATGATGGACACCTGCGGTGCTGCGCGCATTCCAGGGTGGACATGCACGAGTGGGCGCACCTGAGTTGGACACGGGCATAAATGGGCGGCGTCATGAGGGTGCCAGGACCAACAGGACTGACCAACAGCGACGGTACAGACCAAAGAGCAGCAGTGAAAGCGAGAGGAGCAGAGAGAGAGAGAGAGAGAGAGAGAGAGAGAGAGAGAAGAAGCGGCCGAGAGGGTGAGATGCGCTGGGGGCTGTGAGGCCTGCCAGCCCCCCGGCACCCCTGCCTGCCACGTACCTGGCCACTTCTACTAATAAAAGCATGAAGAGCCACCGAGGGCTCCAAGACTCCTTTCCCTGACCCATCTGCTAAACCATCCCGAACCTTGCTCCTGTACCACCTTTCCTGCCGCTACAAACTCTTAGTGACGGTACTAGCAGCATGAAAACTGTGACCCTGTTCTTAGAACACACATGCGTAGCTATTTTTGTATATGATTAGGACATGCTGTTTTAATTAAACATGAAGTTGTTATGTCTGTTTTTGGAAGTCATTTCTTGAGTTATGCTTAACTTTACAATTGTTTGCTCAAAATATTTTTTTTTCCTTTAGGAAAACAGTTTCTTATGCTAAAGGATTGATTCCACACCTGAATCTGTTCATAAAAGTGGATTGATATGTACATATATAAAGTGCATTAAATATTTTTTTCTTAATAAGACAATCTAAAGCCGACACTTGCTAGTAACGTTGGCGTAGTGTCTGTGAGGTAAATTCTGATGATCTTAACTTTCTTAACCTTCCCTCAGAACAGCTCAGTTCTATGTTTAAAACAGGAAGAGGACAGAGGACCATGCTGCCCACTTATGTCTCTATCAGAAAAACAAATTTCTTTATCAGAATAACTAATTTATTCCAATATCTGCCTAGTTGAATTTCATTAAATTTTCACTGGTCTAGAATGAAAGACTAAGAATGGTAAAGGATGGTTTAATTGGCTTAGACCAATTGCGGCCCCCCTGAATTTGTGCATAATGTCGTTACAAGCGAAACTGGGTTCAGATGGAATAGCGAGTAGGAAGAGGAGAGTGGGTAGGTAGCTGGCAGTTTCTCCAGAGTCAAATGTCTTCTGGACTTCCATTCATTGCTGGCTTCAAAGTTTCAGAGAAACTTGTCATCCTGGGACTCACTGAATTTCAAGCTTTGACTCATCTGTGCTAAATAGTTCACCATCTGCTCACAGCTGAGTTTGATTGGTAACATTTACTCTCAACTCACTGTCCTTCCCTATTTGGGGTGTTGTCTTCCTTTTTTTATTGTTGTTTTTTGTTTGTTTGTTTTACACAGGACTCACTGAACATGTATTCAACACCTATTTATTCAAGTGTCTACTATGCACCGGGTACTGTTCTAAAAAGTTGAGATTAGTTCATGTAGGGTAAGTGGAAAAGTTATCAGGCTTTTCTGCCCTCCCGCCATTGGTGTGATGATGGACACCTGAGGTCCTGCACGCGTGCCTAAGTGGGCATGTACAAGTAGGTGCACCTGGGCTTAGACATGGGCCTATAAGGGTGGCTTCACGAGGACGTCAGCAGGAGAAGACAAGTGGTGAGAGAAGAAAAAGAGAAGCAAAGCAGCCCAGAGAGTGAAGATGCACTGGGGCCTCTCTGCCTGCTGTGTACCTGGTCGCCTCTGATTTAATGATGTAATAAAAGCCTAAAAAGCCACTGAGGGCTCCAAGACTCCTCCTTGACCTGTCTGCTCAGAATCATCGAGAACTTACTCAGTGCCCTCGCTGGCACCACAGTTCATGATTACAGTAGGCAAAAAAACCCCTCAACCCTTGTAGAGTTTACATTATGGTGTGGAGACAAGTAAAAAGTAAACATAGGCCAATACAAGAAGTGTTATAAAACAAAAACAAAAACCTAACCAAACAGAACAAAGAAGCTGGGAAGTCCCACAGTAGCTATATTTGCAGCTCTAGATAAGATGCCAGGGTATGGCTTTTTTATGCTGTAGCCACATCTGACTTCCACTTAGCACGGTTTTGTTTCTTCAAGGAAAAAAAAAAAGAAATCTAGCGGGTCTTATGTTTCTTCTGGATCTCCATGAAAGCTATGAAGCTATGAGAATTAGGGTTTTTTGTTTGTTTTTGTTTTTTTAATTCAGAGCTTCTCTTTTGAAGGGTAGTAATTCTGTGTTCTTTGAGTTAGGATTTGTGTTATTTGTTTCAAATTGCTGAAGGGAATGTATTACTGAAAAGAATGCTAAATATATTCAGGGTTTTAAAAAATTTATAGTCACCAGCAATTTTACAGTTTGATTAGTCTCCATTTACATGTCACGTTAATGTTTTTGAATGAAGTTATATTTTAAATAGATATGCAATTGTGAAATAGAGATATACCTTAACAATTTCCATTTGCCAACTCCATGCTAATTTTATGCTTAATTATAGAATTCGATTTAAAATTGTGATCTGATTATGTTTTATTCCCCCTGCCCCCACTCCAGAGATGGCACTGTGTAAAAATGATTGCTAGGTCACAGGGTTAAGTTTTACTAACACTTTGTGTGGATGTCTATCTCTTATGTATTATATCCCCCTTCTTTTCATCAACTCCAACTGAACTAGTCCTTATCTTGTGTTACATTCTTATCCTGCCTAGTACTTACACTAAGTCCAGAACTAGGTCCAGAACTGCCTACTCAATCCTGAAAGTAGCCAACTGCCCCTGATGAACCCCAAGCATGGTAACTCAGACTTGTAGGCAATTCATTATTTGAGAAGCTCATAGTAATTCTCATATGAATTGAAACCCATAGCGTCACCTTTATTCTCTTTGTCCTCTATTTACTCATCATCATCTCATTTCTAAATACATGATCTCTCTTATCTTGTTATTTTTTTTAATTTTAATTAAAAAAATATTTATGCACACAACAGCTGGGGTACAGGCCAGAGGTGCAGGGTTGCGGGCTGGGGGTAGATTTGGGACCAGATTCACCAGAGACAGAGTGGGCAGCAGAACCATCAGATTGACTGAAATACACTGCTGAGGGGAGCAGTGGGCTAGGCAGGAGAGGTCTGCCGCACCATGTGGGTCCCCTTATCTGCTGGGGATCCAACTCACACTGCAGCAGCTGCAGAAACCCCATGATGCTGCACTCAACCCCTTCTTTCACAAGGGAGGCCCTCCTTGTTCTTATCAATAATGTTATTAGGAATAATCTTCTTTCTATAATTTCAGTAATAAGTCAGTAATAATTGTATGTTTTGAAGTAACCTAGAATTCACATTCAAAGATAAAACCAAGATAATTCAAGCCCTGTCTATTACTCCGGAGTTGAATAAATTTTTAAAAATTGTGTTGCTCTTTGAGTCTTCAGGCATCTACATGCTGATTGTAGAAGAAGCCACTGCTATTTCAGTAGGTCATAGAGAAGACAGTTGAGGAATTCATTGGCAAATTTTGGGTGTTGCTTTTTACAGTACTTTATTGTGAAATATGGATGTATCATGTCAGATTATTGCTACAAGACTACCATACTCAAAGAATTTTTAGATAAAATTTCAAGTGGGATTGAAAAAAGATTTCTAGAGAGACACGCATAAATTGTCAGTGTCTGCATGTGGTACTATGTGGGGGAATCCATATTGCATTAATCCCTTCTGGAATGTACTGAATTCATGGAATGTGAAGCATTTTTATTGGAACTTGTGTTTCCATGCTAGGCTGAGACCAGAGTTTGCTCTAATATTTATGATGGGACTAAAACACTATCCATGCAGTGAGCCACCATGTTGAATTCTTCCTGGGAGTGTTTCAGGAGCAAGTCAAGATCTCCATACTGGAGGAAATTAACATTTCAGGCAGGTACCTGGGGTGATACTCTATGCAGAAATAGAGAGACCCAGATTCAGTTAGAGCCAAATCTCTTAACTTGACTTACACATAAATCAAGTGATGATCTGAATTGTTTTGCCAGAGCAGTCCCAGTTGACAACTGCTGAGTTCTCAATTTGGACAATAACCATAGATGGTTACTTCACCTTAAGGCTAGCCATTATCTGGCACCACTTACTACCTGAATCACCTCTCTTACCCTTTCTCTGTAATACTCATGACTCAATATGATTTCAGTCATATTGAGTTATGTTCAAATTCTTGAAGATGTCCCATTTCGCTTAATCTCTCCATCATTGAACTTTCTCTTCCCTCCTCCAACACCATTGTCCTACCTCCACTCACAGTCCCCTTCTTTGCTGGGTTCACTTCTAGTTGTCCTTCACTTAGTTATCACTTCTCATAAGTCTTTCCAATCCCAATCTCCCTTCCCCAGCTTGAGCTAGCTGCCTTTCTAAGTACTTTCCCGTCCCAGAATTGACTAAAGTGCACTGCAACTATCTTCTCACTGCACCCTAGCTTTCACAGCCCATAGACTCCATGGGACTAGGTCAGTGCCTTACTCATAGCTATATCTCCAGTAAAAGGGTTAATTCAAAGCAGGGAGTCAAGAAATGTTTTTAAGCTAAGTTTGAGGCCTAGTTTTCAGAATTGTGGGTCAAGATCAGAAACTAGGGGCCACAGTAACTAGGACAAAACCCAAGTGGCCGAGTAACATTAGCTTAAGTTTCTCCCACTGGGTCTGCCTCTTCTGAGGCAGGGCAAATCTTTGGATGGGGATTGAGGAACCTCACTTGGGGAACCACAGGTTGGATTCAGCAAGGTCTAGAAAAATGAGACAGGGACACACTTTGATACCTACCCTGCAGCAAACTGGGATGTAAAACTTCAAAAGATTCATTCCCTCCCTTGGATGCAGTGGTGTCTAACTTTAGCCCAGTTGTCTGTATGTGGGAGTGAGGGGTGGAATGCAAATATGATATGTTACAAAGGGGGAAAATATGGATAAAGAGAAACTAGAACAGAATCTCCTACCTCTAGGCCTGGTTCTCAATTCTCAGCCTCTTATTTCTTGCTATTTTATTCATTCAAACCTCTCCGACCCTGCCTGTGCCTCCTGCATCCAGACCCAGTCCCCACTCTTAGTTTTCAATCTGGCTCTTCCAGCAGATGTAGATATTCAATCTTACCTTTGCCACATTAATGGGGTCAATTAAATCCAACCATCTAAAGGTTCATTGTCAGCACTATTATTTCTTTGACTGATCCACGCCCCAAATAGGGAACTTCCAGGGTCTGGCCTCTTCTCCTTGGGTCAGCTGATGGCCCAGTCATGGGTCCTCAGATCCCTGTCCCACCATACCTCATGCTACTTCTTCAGCTGAGACTAGAGCAGCCTTCAGTTAGGATTTTTATGCAGTATTCCAAAGTGTTTTTTAAGTTAACCAATACATGCCTTACAGTATCAAGAGATTATATGGGGAGGTGAAGGTGAGATTCAGAGAGATCTGGAGAACAGAATGAGGAGGTTTTTCTTACTGACTGGTCACTCATCAATGGATATTTAGAGAGACCCTACTTAGCTGTCTGCTTCTTGATCCAAATTATAGTAAAAAGTAATGAAATATAAGCAATATTTAAAAATTAGTCACCCATCACCCTGCCAATTTAAATATTTTTCCATTTTCTCTAGCTTTCAACAATTTGAGCATCTGGGCAGACACTGTGTTTCATTTCAGAAGATGAAAGGAGCTCTGGGGAAGAAACATCTCACTGGCAGGTGAGGCAATGGATGAATTACCCAGTTTCTGCCTTTGAAGTTTAATGAACTCAGGAATGAGACACAGAAGGAGCAAAATTTTACTGACTCACCTTTCATAAAAATGGGTTTTTGGCAGGTTACTATATCCCAGGTGTTGATCAGGGATTACTGGCAATTAACTATATGATTTAGCATCTTTATGATGCTGTGTGCGCCAAGCTGGATTTAAATCACGATTTAAATCATACAATTATGTTGGCCTCAGAATCTCCTCTGGAACTGTACTCACTATTCCTGGGAAGCCTGAGATACTCATCTCCTAAATCTTTCAAACTGTTATTTTCACATTGCCTACCACCCCCCCAAGTCCCTCTGGGATTCTTGCTTCCATGATTATACCCTCCGGTACTAGCAGAGGTTTAATACCTAGAGTCCAAGCAATGTGTTAATAAATACATGATCTTCAAGAGAAAATACAGATGTAGATCAAATTTGGACTATGGAGTGACTCTTCTGGTGTTATCCAGGATCTAGAGAGGTCTTTGACAGTGGAGAATTTCCTGGACGGGGACCTTCAGGTGGCACTGGCAGCCTGCAGTAAGTCCCGAGTGCTGGCACTGCAGGCCTCCTTCCCCCAGTGGTCTCCACCATTTGTCCTGTGCTCACAAAACCTGTGCAGCAGAAACAGTAGCTCCCAGAGAAAGGGACTCTTGGAGTTAGGTAGTGGGCTGCTGCTGTCCTAAGGTGTGCTGATTGGTGTCCCCCTGGGAAGCGCTTTGAACATCCCTCCAGGTGATTCTGTTGCTCCCTAGTGGATTCTGTGAGTCTATTATTGGATATTCACTACAGGGCTCAGGGCTCTGGAGAGCAGAACAGCAGATTCCTAAGTTGTTCACGTTTCTTAGAGCCGTTTCTCCATCCAACTTGGACAAAAATCTCCCAGACAGATGATGTCAGTGCAACTGAAGAGGAGACTTATTAAAATCTGTGCACTCACTGGCTGAGAAAACTTTTCCAGGAACTCTCAGGTACTGATGGTAGGCATGCAGCTGGGGACGGTCATTCTGGAAAGCAGTTTGGTAGTACTTGATGAAACTGAGTGTGCGCATGCTCTATGCCCCAGCCCGTCGCTGGAGTCTGTACTGCAGAGAAACTCAGGCACAGGTGAAAGGATGTGCGTGTGTCAAGGGCTCAGTTTAGCACTGGGTATGGGAAAAATGATGATGATAATGACAGCGAACACAGACTGGCTTATGTGTATTCAATTCTTTCCCTGTTTTCAGGATGTTACATGAAGTAGAAACTGTTCCTCGCTTGTTTTAGAAATGAGAACACTGAGTTATGGGCAGGTCGTGTAAATGGGCTAAGTTCTCACTTAATAAATGGGTAGGATGACTCCTGAGTGTGTACTCCCAACCATTATGCTTCCACCACTGGAGAATAAATAAATGACTGTGGAATGTGGTTTATCAGACACATGGGCAAATCTTAAAAGCACAGAGTTGAGTGAAAAAAAAAAAAAAAAGAAAACTGAGTTCCATCCTTCACAGCTGTATCATGTCTATGTGTCGATCTATCTACCTACCCACCTATCAATCTATCATCTATATACAAAGGCAGTATATATATAAAATTTCAAATGCATCAGAATACACATCTCCAAATTCATATTAGTGAGTATATTAATGTGGATCTGGAGTAGGGGCAGGTAGCAACCAGGGATGAAGAGGAAATGTATGAAACAAAGCTAAACAACAAGAGAAGCCCCATTGTGTGGAAGGGCGATGATTGGGTGTTATAAATGGAGGAGGTGCTTAACTCTACTCTCTTCTCCTGAGGTTAATAGTTTTCTCCTGTAATTCCTTTCATGAAACTAGAGGCCAAGCTCCCTTGCCCCATTAGGGAGGATCAAATGAGGCATGTTTTTTCTGCCTCTCTTCCTCAGGGCTCCATTTGGTGAGCTACCAAGCCTGTGAAGTGTGTGCTCTCAACCTGATGTTTCATGACACCTAAAGACGGGAGCTTATTTTTTCTCATTTACAGATAAAAAAGAGAAGCAGTTTAGACGGGTAGAGATCCTGCAAATTATCAGCAGAACTGGCACTTGACCCAGATCCCTGGCTGGAAGTTTCAGCCTGTGGTTTCTAACCTACACAATGTAGCAACCAGGCAACCCAACCACCAGCTTCCTCTGTAGAAACTTTAGTCATTATTTCCCAGAATCAGAAGAATTTATCTGATAGTGTTTGATGAGACCTTATAGCCAGAATTATACATTTAACAGTGATAATAAAAGATTTTAATTAAAAATTTTTCTAGGAAAAAAATTTTTTTCCTGGAGTTACAAAGGTCTAGGGCATTCTCGTAAACCTTTTGAGAAAATTATTTATTTACAGGTCATATATCTCTGGCACTAGCTGATCCTAACACCTGACTCTGTGGACATGCCCACACCTTCATGGCCTGCTGATCTGTAAATGAACATCTCTCAGTCCATTTTTATTGGAACATCTAGAAATGTGAATTCTAACGTCCAAATGAGTTAAACACGGGCATAGCTCACATTACTGCATATCATTGTTTCCTATACAGATGGAGAATTAATTCACAGCTAATGGTGTAATCAGACAGACCCCGGGGAATGATTCAACGGGATGTTATTTGGCAAATGTACAATGACTATAAAATGTGGTTACCTCATTCATCCTCATTTAAGAGTCAGGTTGGCATGAGAATTTGGCTTCTTTTGTCCCTTGGAGGTTTTATTCTGGCATATTTATAAGTCACCGCTTTCTGACACTGACAGAAAATACAGCTCTGATTGACGGACAAATTGGTCATGAACTGGGCAAAGGACAAAGGCACAAGGGATATTCAGACAGCTGCACCATGCGAGCTGGGAATTGCTGGTTAGGTTCTTCATAATTTTTGTGAAAATGCTGTGTCAGTTTCCGAAGTAAGGGTGGGTGGGTTGAAACTTGGAAAGGAGGTGGCAAGAGGGCAGAGCAGCGGTTCCAGCATTGTGATTTCAAGAATGAGGAAGAAGGTAGAAGTGAGTGGGAGAGAAGAGGAAAAGAGAGGATAATGATGGTGTACCCGGAAGGGAGAGGAAGGGTATTTCTAGATGGCAAAAGGGGAAAGACAGACTGAAATTATGAGACTTTATAATGGTTGGAAATGGGTCTCCTACTGAGTATGAGTGTGAAAACCTGAGGTCATGGGCACTGGGAGAAACTGTTTTGGATGTGTGCTTCCATCTCTTTAATCACTAGAGGCAGAAAGAAGTCAGCCAAGTGGCAGAACAAATTCCCCTGGGAGCAGTGCCAGATGCTCAGACGCAGGACACCTGCCCCCTACCCCCATACTCAGCATCCTATCCTTGACCCTTTGCACAGACCATTCCCCTCATCTGGGCAGCGGTCCTCATCCCTCCCCAGCTCGCTACAGCAGTCCAGTCTCCAAATCAGTGGTGGTCATCAGCCACATGCACACTCGCCAGGCACACACAGAAGGTCAGACTTAGTATTTTAAAAATATGAGTTCTCTCTTCAGTAACTTTTTTTTATTATTTCAAATGGAAATGAGAATATTTTGGATATGTCCATTTCAATAAAATATAATGCTAAATTTAATTCACCTCTTCTTATTTTCCCATATGAAAATTTAAATTTCCCACCAGAAAATTTAGATCACCTGTGTGGCTCCCATTACATGTCTATTTGGACAGCCCCGCCCTGGATTTCATGCATCGGTCAAGAGGTGGCACATTAGAGCAGCTAAGTTTCCAAGCCCTAGAGCCAGGCTGCCAAAGGTCAACTCCTTACCCTTCACAGATCTTGCCCTTCACAGCAGGGGACAGCTGGGTGCTTCACCTCTCCTTTCATCAATGTTCTCCTCTCCAACAGTCCTGCCTGCCTCCGAGGGGGGTGCAGGGCAGGTACAGCTCTGCAGCCAGCCTCCTGGAGGCTCTCATCACACCCCCCCCCCCCACTATATGATCCCATAGCCCGTCCCAGTAGTGATCACAGAGCGCTGCACCTTCTTCTCACTGCGCCCTGGCTCTCCCAGCCCCTCGTCCCCAGGAGGCTAGGTCAATACCATACTCACAGCTTTATCTCCAGTAAAGGGGTTAGTTCATAGCAGGGAGTCAAGAAATGTTTTTAAGCTAAGGCTGAGGTCCAGTTTTCAGAACTGTGGGTCAAGTTCAGAAAGAGACTAGGGGCTGCAGTAAAAAGGCCATCCCACTTGGCTGAGTAACACTGGCCTAAATTTCCCCTATTGGCTCTGTCTCTTCTGGAGCAGGGAAAACCTTTGGATGGGGATTGAGCATTCTCACTTGGAGAACCATGAGGCTGGATCCTGGAAGGTCTGACTCCAGAAAACTGAGACGCTCACTGGTACCCATCTGGCAGCAAAATGGGGAGGCAAAACTTCAGAAGATGCATTCCCTCCCTTGGAGGCAGTGGGGTCTGGCTTCAGTGAGATAGAGGTGACTATGTAGGACACATGCACTAGATGGGCTCAGGTATGTAAATTGTTTGTTATGATTTCTCATGGAGTTGTGCCTGATGTGTTTTCATTGTGACCTAATCTTTCTGCCAAGGCCCTGGCATCATGGAGGGATTGATGTGTTCTTCTCAGAGAGACTGCAGAGTCCCAAGCCATATGGCAAGGTTAGGTCACACACACTGAACCACAAGTGATGCTGTTTTCTTTTAAGGGTATGTGGGAATAAGGGCAGATTCTGCCCAGTCAATCTATAAGTCAGTCTATTAACACATTCAGAAAAACACAAAATTCATAACTAGACAAATCAATGAGGTTTTAAAAAAGGGACATTTTTGTTATCTCTATAAAATCACAAAATAGAACATGAAAATTATTCTGTCAACCCCCCTAGTGTCACTTTCAGTAACCTACTTTCTCCAAAGAAAACCATTGTCTTGTCAATTATTACCACAGATCATTTTCGCCATTTCAACTTACATAAGTGAAATTGTATTCTTGTGTTAAAGTTTTTTCGCTCAACATTGTACTTGTGCGATTTTTCTATGTTCTTATGTTAGTAGTTTTCTGTTCATTTTCATTTGCTGAATAGTTCATTTCTACGTATTTATCACAACATACTCATTCTATTGTTAGTGGTTACTTTGATTTTTCTGTTTGGGGTTATTGTGAAAAATGTTGCAGTGGCTATTCTCATTGCACTAAGAAGTGGCACTGGGTGGCTAGGATATGCATACGTACAACAATGGTAGATAATCCTAAGCCCTTTTCCAAAGTGTTAATGCCACTTTCCACTCGAAGTAGTTGTGTTCGTGAGAGTTCCAGATGTTCCCTATTGCTGCCAACACCTTGCTTCCCACCCCAATCTGAGGACAAGAAAATAAAAAAAAAATTCCTTATGAGTAATCCTTTCATATTTTTATTGGTCATTTGGCTATCTCCTTTGTGAAGTTCAAGTCTTTTGCTACTTGCTGTTCCCTCTTAAAATTTTATTTGGATGAGCTGTCTTTTCCCTATTGATGTGTGTTTTCTTTAAATGATTTTTATCTAAATCTAAAATTTCCATAGGTTGCAAATGTCCTCCCCCATCCACTCAGTGTTTTTATCTTTTAACATGCTAACTAGTGGGATTTTTATGAGCAGTTCTTAAATTTAGTAAATTTTAATCAGTCTTCTCCTTTAAGAGTCTATTCGTTTTATAATGTGCTTAAGAAATCTTTGCCTGCCTGATATAGCTAAAGTTAGTCAATTTTATCAACCCATGCCATGTATTAAAAACTGACAAGAACTTACCATATTAATGATGCTGGTAAACCATTTGACAAGCCACTGTGTAATCTTAAATGGTATAAATGCTGTCACTTGACTCAATTTTCCTCCTTCTCTGCTCCCCCAAAACTCACACTTAAATTTAAAAGCTTACTCTGTGGTGTTTCCTGTTTGTCTTTTCCATTGTTTTAGCATGCACTCCCTCCTCCTGGGCTACCTTTGTATTCTTTTTCAAACATTCATGAGGTGCTTCCTTGCACTTAATAGGAACAAGAATTGCTAATAATTACTGAGCACATACATGTGATGTGGAAACACATTGTTATGTGTTTTCCATGCATGCTTTCTTTTCATCTCCCGCAGACCTCATCAGCTACCCCCTAACATATTTTCACCTAAAGTGATGCTTAGGGAGGTCAAGGTCTTTAACTGTAAAGCTACAGAGCCAATATTCAAATCAAGGTCTTTTATATGCTTTTATGTCAAGACCTCATTTAATCCCTAGAAGGATCTTTGTGATTTCAGGAAGGAGGTAATAGTGTACAAGTTGCCTAAGTGAGTTCAGGCAAATGGCAACAGAGGACCAGAATTCTAGTCTCCACATTTCTAGATTCAGGTTTTACTACTGGACATTTCTACCTCTAGAGTAAGAGTCACTAACATTTAAATCAATGCCCCCCAATAGCTCTTTAAATGTCAGGCATTTTTCCTGTATGTTAGGGGGCATACAGACTATTGTCCTCTGCAAATAGTCTAGTGGAAAAGAATAATATTGAAATCTTTATTGAACTATAAGATATGTTCAGAAGAGCACACAAATCACAAGTTTTCAGAAGACTCAACTATCACAAAGCAAATATGCTTGCATAATCACCACCCAGATCAAGAAATAGAACAATAATTTCACCTGGCTGAACCCTTCATACCCAGGATAGCATCACTAACAATGAAATATGCTATAAAGTAGAACAGACTTCAGGTAAGCACTTGTGACCTTTCAGAGGCTAATGGAAGATACAAGGTCATTGAAGGAAGTTTCCCGGGTAGGGTGACCTGAGTATCCCCCTAGAGCAGAAACTGGGACAGAAAAGTGTCATAAGGGAGTGGAACAGTGGAATGAAAGTGGCCCGAAGAGGCTCCCTAGGAAGAGTAAGGGGGACGGGGGGCAGAGGAGGGGAGGCTGGGCATCCAAACCCCACTGAGGTCTGCAGAGAGGCAACAGCTGAGGAGACCGAAGAAATTGCCACTACATTTCCCCAAGCTGCTCTGAGTGTGGTGACAGGGTCACCCCCATGGAGGGGTGCTTTTCAGTTCACCTCCCCCCAAACACTCTCAACCTCATGCTTACACTCTTTCTCTCTCTCTTTGGGGTTTTCACTGTGGCAAGAAGGGTGAGAAAATGTCAAGTGTCCTCAGATTAGGGGAATTAGAACAGATGCTTGCGGCTTGAGTTCAGAGACCTGAACGGCAGTCTTCCTTCAGGTACTGTCTGAGGTGAGACGCAGGGTAAAGGAACCGCAAACACACTCCTTGTGCAATGAGTGAGAGCCGAGTGGTAGATGTGGTCTCACTGGGCACGTCCTTGGGAAGGACTTTTGCAGCCTTTGTAGAACAAGTGATATTGGTGGCGAGGAACCTCGAGTTTTCTCATGTTTGAATCATAGCTGCTTATCAGCTACACCAAAACTGTAGGTTCTGTGTGTGATACTCTTACTGATCTAAATATTCCAAAGCGGAAAGTCTAAAATAACTAGCTATGGAAAATAAGAAGCAGGTGGGCTGATCATCCTTTCATTAACTGTTTACACTCAGCCCAAGAAACAAACCAGAGTTTGAGTGTTCTGTTTCTTTTTCCTGGGGACCTCCATCTGGTACTGGACTGGTATTTTCCAAGAAGACTCTTCAGATCAAGGGTCTATGGCATTTATGTATTGGTGGTATTTTAGTCACTAGGGACTAGGACTTGGAATGAGTATGGAGAGTGGTGGTGTGTGCATGGTGAGGGCAGTGAGGATGTGAAACTTTAGTAGAATTGTGAGGGAATAGTTGATTTTGCACACATTTCCCCATTCCTGCCCTGCTCTTCCCACCCTGCCTCTTTCAAATCTCTAGTATCACCCCCCTCGCACCTTAGGCCAATTTCCCATCACAAACAGTTCCAATTGACCATGGGAAAAATATTTTGCCTACAAAGACTCACACAGCATTTCAAAAAGTCCATGAAATTATCTACCTATACTGTCTATTTTGTACTTTGACATTTTCTATTTTATTTTTTTTCCTTTTTAAAAAAGCCGAAATCCACCCAGAAATCTCAATTACACAACTTATGACTTGTTTCATTTTATTCAGGGAAGGTATTGATAAACAAGATAGACCTTTGTTGACATTGTTTGTTTGGTAAGCACAAAGCTTTGACCACTGCTTAGGCTTCTGTAGTTTTTCCCATGAGCCAGAAGTTTCTCTCAGGAGCCTTGGTCGAACAAAGAGGTTCTATGTAGACGTCCACTTTCTCCTACCCAGGAGGGTGCCCGCTGGCTCTCTGGACTGCTCAACTACAAGCAACGGAGGGGGACTTGCAGTGGTGCTCCTCCAAAGCACGTATACATCAGAGGGCAGAGCAGGCGTAAGGCTTTGCCAGCACTTGAATGCTGAACCACTCCATCACATCGACATACTGCCACAGTAGGTTCTTTGAAACACACCATTGATATGATTTACCATAGTCGTTTTAATTTTAACCTTTGCTTACTTTGAGAATAAAGAAGGACTTAGAGCTTCAATTCACAGGTTGGCCATCCTCTTTCTTGATGGAGGTTGGGACTTCATTGGCATCACTAAGCCTAGCATGTGGGGTCTGAGGTGTCTTGGAAAGGGCTTTTAAAGGGGTGGGTTCCTAGGGGATGAAGGCAAGCATTAAAGGATAAGAGTCATGGCAGGAACTAAAAATGGTCTGTAATGAACGGTCATGCTAAATAAGAAAGGCAGAGACATGGAGTTCAGCGCATAGCAATGAAAAACAAGCCTAAGTGAGGACATTAAAAGAAGTTGAACACTGATCCTAAACCAGTGTTGTATATGAAAGTGAGTATTCCTCTTCATTGACTCTGATATGTAAAGACGATCAGGTTTTCTTTTGACTCAACTTTTATTTATTAAGCAGTTCTTGTTTGCTAAGTTCCTTACTCTAACAAGCACTTTCACTTGACCATCTTGGAGCTGTCATTTTAGGCTCAATTCTTTCTTCTCATTAGGCAAACACAGTGAAATCTCGTTCTCTCTCTCTGACTTCCATAAATTCTCCAGTGGACAGAAGGGGCTGCAGTGAAAGACTCTTCATTATTAAGGTTAAAGAGTGGTCCCTACTC
The DNA here is from genome assembly GCA_019455555.1 of Galemys pyrenaicus. Lineage (NCBI taxonomy): Eukaryota > Metazoa > Chordata > Mammalia > Eulipotyphla > Talpidae > Galemys > Galemys pyrenaicus. The sequence goes on along the minus strand of JAGFMF010011942.1, from coordinate 9,148,454 downwards.
AAAGAGCTCTGGTCTTTGAAATTCTATGTCAGTAGGGCTGGTTTCTCTAATTACTAAAAGGGCACTAGAATGAAAGGGACCCAAGTAAATTCAGGAAGAGGGTTGTAAAAACAGAGAAGCTGAGCTTGATCTCAAGACTTACTTTCTGTTCAATTTTATTTTCTTACCTGACTTCAGCTCTGGCTATTATCTTCAAATGTGAATTGAACAACAGCAACTTCCTGCTGTTTGGATCCAAAAGTCATCCAAGATCTTGCCTGGATTCTCTAAAACCTGTAATCTGAGACATTAAAGTCAACATACAGATGAAAGGGAAACAAACATGCATTAGCCACACTGGCACATCTGAGCGTGATATCTTGATCAAATCAAACCACAGTCTCCTATCTACCCCTCTCTCTTCCTCCTCTGGCATAGCTGTACTTCATAACTTGCTTCAATTTCTTTTTTGTGCTGTATGTACTAATTTGCCCTTCCAGTTACAACAGGGAGAGCAGTATTGATAGCATAATGTGCTGCTGGATGATTTTTTTTTGTATCAAAAAGGAACGGGCAACTGAGAGTGTGATTTGTGGCCCAACACGTCCTCATTTTCCCACAGGAAAGAGAGTGGAGCAAAAGTCTGAGGCAGGGCTAAGGAGCAGATTTTGGGTGGACTGAATAATTAACTTGAAGCATTTGGAAAGCATCCCAAGAAAACTAAGCATTTGGGAGCATGCACTGCCAAATCTTATTAAGAGACTGTCTTAATAAGAAAGCTGCAGTGCACTTGCCTAAGAAATACTGTGTATTTGTAGCTACAGGTATAATGAGGGTGTTTGCAGTTGCCCTTCTTGGGGAGAGTGCTCAGAGCCTGGGTAAAATCTCATAATCCTGTGACCTTGGGGCTAAACAATCCTAAAGAAAAATTCTAAGGGAGACTGGAAGGGCATGAGGAAACTTACTCTGGGGGAAGATGTACTTTGTGCCAAATGAGCAAAAGCCACAAGGCAGCATCCCATCCTGTGTAGCAGGGTCAGAGTTCCCACAGAGAACTGCACATACAGGGTAAAATCATCTATTGGAATTTAGTATCAAATGCAACCAGCTAATTGAGCATGAATGTGGACCAGAGGAATTATGGATATGACAGCAATAGGAAGATTTGACATGGAAGCATCCTTCTCTTGTTTTGGGAAAAGCAGTTTAAAATTAGAATCTGAATCAAGATCTTTCCATGTGGGTAGATGTCTCCTGACACCTTCTCTGAAATATCTGGTCCAGGTTGGCTTCTTTGGCAAATTAGACCTAACACTAAAGCTGCCCCTCCCCCCTCTCTTCTCACTCTAATTCACTGTGAAGCCCAAACCAAGAAGTTCTAGGTTCATTTGTAGCCTATGCCAGCAGAATGGTGGTAGAACAGACTGCTTTGCTGAAGTGTTTTTTTAAGCGTTACTCTTCTAGAATTGTAGAGGGGTAACCCTTTTCTAGTGTTTCTGCAAAATTGAGGGAAACACATCCAAAAAAGGTATAGACAGTTACGTTTTTTTTTTTCTGTTCATACAAATACTGTCTAGCTGAGGTCACTATAATAAGAGACACTGGACAGTATTTGTCATAAAACAGCACCATTTTTTCTGAACTGAGGTCTCAGAACAGGAAGAAAAAAATATCAACAAAGCTGGGATAACAAAATGGGATATAAAGTGGAAATTATAAGCATTTGACACTTCTTTTATTTTTAGACACAATTCATTCAGTGGCCTTGAGCCTTTCAAATTCTGGTGGTTTAGGAGTGTTTACTCAGTGGGTTAGTCCTGAAATTCATATTGACAAAAAACTTTAGGGAGATGGGGCTGTTTCCTAACTAGGGAAGAATGCGGAGCTCTAGGGAATTGGTCCTTGTTTCTAGGCTCCTGAGTTAGCTTCACAAGAAAAAAGATTGGAAATGGTGATTTCTTGCTATAGGGCTCCTTATTGTCTCACCTCTGGATTCTTCACTGCGTTTGGGGTGTGATTTAGGATGTTGATTACTTGATACAGTGAAAGGTTTTTTTTTGAGTTTCACATTCAGTTCAAGAGTATCTGGCCACAGGAATCAAAGAGATTAAACTAGCCACATTTCTGTTACATACCACAAAAATCTTTTAAATGTGTCATGTCTGACGTGTCTTAACTCTGCTAACTTCCTGTAATATCAGCTCCCATGCTGTGAGTTCACCCCAGAAGCAAAGGCAAAGGAAATGATGGCATTTCCTTTAACTCTGTAGGATTTTAGGAGAGACATGCTGTTCTGTTGGGGCCCTGAGTCCTGAGGGGCCCCACAGCTCCTTGACTTGGGTGCAGGAGAGAATTCATCAGGAAGTCAGAGTAGACGAGATAGAAATGAAGCGTTTATTGTAAGTAACAGTAGACACTGAAGAAAGTATGGCTGGTTTAAAAGAGAATCACACCTTGGGTTTTGAAATTGCTCACACACATACACACACGTACACACGTTTAGTAGGGGGCACACAGATGGGGTTCTCAACTCGTTCTGGTCAGTTTTTGTTAAGCAAGACTGTTGAGTCATAACAGGACCCCATGGATTAAACCAAAATAGAGTTTAAACAAGCAGGGTTTGGGTCATCTTGTCCAGGAGCATGTATAAACCTTTCTTCCAGGGCTGCTGAGTTGGGGGGAAAGGCTGCAGTTTACCTCATCCCCCCTCAAAGATTTCATTCAGTCCCTTCCGTATTTAATTAATCTCTTATTTACCAGTCTGTGGGAGTAGCAAAATTTTGTCCTTAATGTGGTTCCAGGATCCTTCCAGTCTCACTCCCCTGAGACAGCTTTCATTCTCTTTATTTCTCACAGGGAGAAAGGGACACTGGTTTCAATCTTCTATAGCTCCTTCCTCCTGAATGTCTGTACCTAGGAGGAGGAGTGAAATTCTGTGTCTGAGAGAAAGAGAGAGTGAGTGAGAGAGAGAGAGAGAGAGAGAGAGAGAGAGAGAGAATGTTGCAGGCTTCGGTGAGGTTGAAACCCCTGTAATATCATTTTTATGTGAAGTTGCTGAATGTTTGACACCAAGAGTTTGAACACACAAGCCCATCATTAAGAGGATGAGAGTAACTATCAGGACCCTCATGAGAGAGGAGACCCAAGATCACCATTCTGTAAGCCAGTCTATGGATTTGACATCCCTTGAATTCTACAGCCTTTTGGAGACAAGGGGAACTATTTAGTTAAAGAAGCAAGGGACATAGAGGAAAAGAAGTCAGCACATTCTAAGTAGCTATGGGATCCAATGAGTTCATTAATCTATGCAAACCAATTAGGAGTCCAGGCACCAGCATTTAGTTTCTTTAAAGAGCCCCACCTCTAGGAAGCCACTTTTTATTTTTTAGTTCCTAGCTGGCCCTGGAGCTCAGTTCAAAGTGTTTGTTTGCTATTACTCATTTCTAAATACAAGCCTCAGAGAGAAAAAGTTAGATTTTTTTTTCTTTTTGTGTCCTTTAAGCCATTTAACCTCCCCTGTAGTTATTGTTAAACCACTCATATATGCAAAGTATGTCTCCAAGGGGATGGTAGCTAATGTCTGCTGTCCTGCCTGGGCCTCAGTGCCCTTGGTCAGTCCCTGCGTAGCTGTTGTTAAATTATAATTGGAGGGGGTGGTGGCCCCTTGTTTTTGTTACCAGGTCCTAGTGCCATTCCTTTTATTGAGTGGAAATTCCATAAGAATTTTCTTACTTATCTTAGTGGCGGACCTTGGCTCTGGTTTTCTACTCAGCTCCAGCATATAGGAAGCCCAAGAAGATGCAGATAAATTCAAAGGAAAGGGACACAGAGACAGAGGATCTGTAGTGGGGTGAATGTTGGCGTCAAAATAAAAAAATAGAGTTGTTCACACCTTAATTCCTGGAAACTGTCAATATGATTTTATTTGGAAGAGGGGTATTTTCTGATGTGATTAAATAAGTATCTGAAATCATTACTCAGGTGGACCCCAAATCTGATAACGGTGTTCTACAAGAGACAGAGACAGAAAGCTGATCTGAAGGTGGAGGTAGAGGTTGGGATGATGCATCTCAGTCAAGCACCAGTAATCATTGGAAGCCACCAGAAGTTAGAAGAGAGGCATGAAGCTGATCCCCTCAGAGCCTCCGAAAGGAATCCACACTGCAGACAATGATTTCTCGCTTCTGGCTTCCAGCAATATGAAAGCATGGATTTCTTTGCGTTAATCCGAGTCTCTGATAAATTGCTTTGGCAGGCATAAGAAACTGATGCAGAATTCTACAGAACGTCTAGGGAAAGCAGAGTGCCTATTTTGGATGAGCCTCACTGTGGAACTGACAGGTCCTTCTCCACTCTCACCGGAGGTGCTGCTCACTCTGAGGACTCGAGCTTGTGCGTTCTGGTCCAGCCTCACCAGGTGCAAGTTACTCTTTCTCCTTGGACTTTACTCTCTTGTTACAGAATGAGGGACTCTTAACCTGCATTCCATATACCTCACAGAAATGTCAGAGCTGGGATGGAGGAACAGGAGTCTGTAGAAGAGATGAGTGTCAGAGAGAATAACCTCCAATTACACGGGTCAATTTGAAACCTAGTTAGCAAAAGATTGAACGGTATAAGATGTTCACCAGTGGTTTTGTGGCTGCTATGTAATTTTGGAGAGGGGACACTTACTCAATTATTTTTCAGACAGATCCAGACCAAAGCTTATATATCATTACATTTATAAGGAATTAACAGTCTTCAGCTGAGAACACAGCTGTGTCAGCTAGAGTGCCTGCAGCTGAGTCAATATAAATTGTAACCAAGAACATTGTAAACCAGAAAAAGGTCTCCCTTATAAGAATACCAGGACCAAATAGGCCATCTGGGGCCTTGAGCTTTCATATGGAAGGTAGAGCCTCCTCGTGGGCTCCATGAACTGAGCCTTCCTTGCTGTTACCAGTCAGTTTGGGCCCCAGCAGCCAGTGTGAAGTGACTGAGATTCTGCAGTGGCTCTCCCCGCTCATGCTGAATGGTGGCGTGCAGGAGCGCAGGATAGGTACAGGCACGGATGCTTCTGAGCCTGACGAGGGTCTCGTTCCTGCCTTGTTTGGATGCCAGGGAGTTGGAAGCACAGACTGAGCATCATTTTCTTGGTCACGCAGTTTATTTGTTCCATTAGGATTGTCTTCTGTGCAGGTTGGAAATGGTGGCCCTCACAAGCCCCTGAGAGTGCGTGGGGAACTTCCAGTACCCTTTGTGACTATGTTTGGGCTCTTTTAACCCAAAGTTATGACTTCTGCTTACTCGTGTTTGGACTTTTATGTTTATAAACCAGAAACCAAAGAAGAGTTACTATAGTGGGAGGACACAGGGTTGTTAGTAGATAATGACAACCGAAGATGAAGATATCTGGAGCCCAGGAAATTCACTGGGGCACTTTTCATTGATTTCATGTATGGTGATAATCATGACCAGGCAAGGCAAGTGGTCTCAGTTCAACAAGAGCATGGTAATTAGGGACTCAGACTCCTCAGGGATGAAGGTCTAGATCACCACATCAAACCACCATTCAAGACCAGCCAAAATGCTAAACAAGTGGTCAAGGAAGGAGATGATAATTATCAATTACAACTTTGAACCAACCAGATCAGTGGAGACCATCAAACTCCCTATGGTCTTTTTTTTCCCCCTTTATTTATATATATTTGACATCAATTGTAATCCCCATGGATTCCCCATCACCATATCACCAGTGCAGTGCACCATCACCTCAGTCCCTTGTGCTCTTATCTGCCCCAACCCACCCCCTCCTCCCTCCCCACCAAGTGACCCCCAATTTGTCCTTGTCTTTTTGTTTTTGTTGTGTTTTTATTATTATTGTTGTTATTCTTTCCTTGATCCTTATTTGGTTCCCTTAATTCCTTCTAGGGGGGAAACCATCTGGTATTTTTCTTTTGCCTTCTGATGTATTTTGCTGAGCATAATCTATGGTCTTTTATCTTTTGTTTTTTTGAAGTGCTAAAGCATCACCTCCTTAAACAATCAGATTCCAGCCTGCATCGAAACAAAGGGTAGACTATAGCAGGAGCTGTTGCAACCCAACCCCAAATCCCTTTGCATTCATTAGTTCCTTGTGTATTGATTATTGCTTCTTCAAATCTCTGAGACTTAGTCCACACAGGTCCATACAAATGGAACAGTGAACAACCTGTGGGGGTGGAGCTAATGCCCTGGAACCTCTCTCAACCAGAGATGAATGACAAGTATTGAATAGTAACCCAGTTCCCCATACCTTGGTTGAGAAAACTCTAAAATCGAAAACAAGGTTGAATGTTAAACGATTTTCAGAAGCTAAAGCATAAAAGAAAACAAAAGTGAATCCAGACTTTTCATTGGACTTGCAGAGTCTGGAGGGTTACTGATTTAACTTAAGCTGAGCTCTAAGGCAATTGGAATTGGGAGATGCAAACACAGAGTGGGAGGCGCTACCCAGAGGTGATGGACCCACCAACAGAAATGAAAAACTCCAGTTCTCTGAAGAAATACCTCTTCATACTTCTTAATGTATGGACTCACCTGTAACTAGCCAATGAATTTTGGTCAAGTCCACATTTCTTTTCCCCTAACCTACTTCTTATCCAATAAAATTTAACTCTTTTATTCTCAATCTCAACCCCTAATCCTATATAACCTCATCTCCTTTCATAACAAGAGAGGTATATTTGAGTTTTTATCTCCTATATCCTCACCAATTGAATTGCAGTAAAGCTGATTTCTGATGTCATAAACTAACCTGTGCACATCTGCTCTCAAACCCCACATGGCTCAGTACTAAGATTGTAGTGCAGTGTCCTAGAGACACCCCAGGAAACAAGCCCCAGTTGTCACAGTTGTAAATTGTTTATCATGCCCTATGTTGCTTTTCTCTTTTCCTTGTTTCATTTCCCCATTCTCCTACCATTGATTCCTTTGGTATGATCTCAAATAAATTGCTATCACTTCAATCTTTGTCTCAGCAACTACTTCTGATAGAACTGAATTTAGACAACCTCCCACTGAAGCTAATTGACCTGGATGTCATAATGTCAGTCATTCCTTCTAAGTAATTGTTATATAGATTCAAATAAAGTAATTGGTATATAGTTCAAGTAAAGGTGTTTACAACTAGTTTATATGCTGTTCCTCCCACAACATGATTTAAAATTACATTCGTCTAAACGTAATAAATTAAAAAACTGAGGTGTGGAAACGGAAGGCAGTGGGTGGCTGACTGGGTGGCTGGATGGGTGGGGAAGGTATTTTGAAACTGAAGGGACTTTCTTATTCTGTTATCAGTAGGAGTGACTTTCACATGTGGACGGGTCACTCCTTGAACTACTTCTCCTTTTCTATTTAGTCATCCTTGAGTTCTAATGTATTAACATCCTTCTTCTAAAGCATGTTTAGTGATTTTTAGAATTTTTTGTAAAAACCTATTGGAGAACAAAAATACAATTGAGTTAATTTAAATATCTAATTGACTTGTTAAGTGATTCATGAATTCAGAGGTATCCCCTCTAGCAATTAGACAAGGGGCTGCAAGGAATTAGACAAGATGGATGGTTTTTACAGTCAAAAAGGGTAAGACAAAGTAATTGGCAAAAGGAAGGAAGGATTATTTTGGAGAAAGCCACTTTCCATTAGGGAAAGAGGAGAGTGTTTTATCCTGGCAATTAATCACTAGTGCTCATCCAGAATCCCCAAAATGTATTACTTGCTGGAGCTCTAGCCTTAGGCTCTCGATCCATCAAACCCATGGTCTGGTACCATTTAATTTTCTTTGATGAAATAACCTTCCATATCCATGAAACCAAATTCCAGGTCACCAGCAACTCAACATTACTTTGTCTTCCCAGGGAAGGGACATTAATCATTAGATATATCCTGGAAGGAAGGAGGAATGTTTGCTTTCCCTCCTGGGGGTAGAGAGTGATGGGAATGTCAGGATAGAAAAAGTTCCCTCCCTCCTAGAACAGGTTGAATCACTCCTTTCAGTGTAGAGAAGCAAAGAAAACAGAAAACAGGAGTGATGTTCCTGTCCATGTTAGAGCAGGTCACAAATTCACATCCACAAATTTATATTACTATATAATGCAATTTTTATATGTAAGATATAGAAGACACATTCCTTATAATTCCTTATAATTAAGGAGAGAGAATTTTGATGTCCTGAGGGTTCTATGCCCTGTTTGCACTGATTCTTCTGGAACTGAAGTGGTGTCAATGATTCCATTATTAACTCCTTTGTTATTATTATTATTATATTTTCTGGACCCTGGTTACCAAGTCTCTGAGCAGCTTCAGCTCAGGACCATGATGGTGAAAATTCATCACAGTCAGTGCGAATGCAAAGTTAAGAAAAAGTCATGCTTTTATTAGAAAAATCCTTAACTATCACAATGTGCAAATCAGAGGATTATGGGAATTAGTGATAGAAAGAAGGGATTGCTATATGTGGAGATGTCCCCTGAAACTTGAAGAGCTGAAATGTGAGCCTGGTGTGTGCACAGGTTAAAAACTTAAGGTTTCAGGTTTGTCTGTTATTAACAGGAAAAAGAATAAATTCTCCTCTCACATTCAACCAGTACATTTTTGACCAAGAATTGATTTTCAGTAATATGTCTAGGCTTGTATGTGTAAAAATAGCCAAGCTGTTTCATTTAGAAACAGACTTCTGTAAACCCAAGCTTTTTTCTTCTACTTCTGTCTTTGTCTACGTAGAGAGGATTTTTTTCCTACTAGTGATTAATTAGTATGTGGGATGATAGGTTATTTTGTTCTGATGCTTGTTACTTGTTTCGTTACGTGAAAGGCTGTATCCTTATGGGCTCCAAGTATCCTGTCTGTTAAGGAATTCTTCTAGAAAAGGTGTGAAATTCCCTGATCACCACCAATGATCTGTGCACTATAGAATCTATGTGGTGATTTAAATTTATATTCATTAAAATAAAATAATTTGCTGTCTCAGTTGCACTAGTTAAATTTCAAGGGCTTGAGAGTTGCCTCTGGCTAGTGTCTACCACACTGGACAGCACAGAACATTCCATTTTTTTTCAGAAAATTCTGTTTGATAGCAGTGCTATAGAATGTCACTTGAGTCAAGATGCCACCCAGAAAGTCATTTCAAACTGTGGTTGGCTAAAACTATTGTTTTTATGTCAATTCAAGAATTCTAATTGAGTATAACTAAGAGGATTTAATTGTTATTTTTCCAAATAGCAGAATCTGAATCTCTTAGCCTGTGAAAAACAAACTCTGGGACAGACAACTAGAGAGTTAAGATCCAGGTGTTGGATAGTCCTGGGTCTCATTCAGATATCACCAGTTTAGCTACATGACCTCCATAATGTCTGAGGGTATATTTCTCCTATAAGATGGAGACATTTATGTTCCTGCCTGCTATTTTTATCATGAATAGACAAGGATTGTATTATATCTGTCTTTGTATCCACAAAGTTTAGAACGATGACTGGTAGACAGTAGGTGCTCAATAAATATTTATTGATCTAAAAAGGAAGACAATTTACATGGATCCCCTTTGTCAATCAAATATATTCTTCATTATATCAGTATATGACTAGATGGAGGATTTTATTCACCAAAATTTAAAGGGTAATGCAGTAATATGCAGCTTGGGGAGAGTAGCTGTTTAGAGAATTTTTAGAAACTTTTAAAGAAATCCTAACAAAGATCTAGAAAATTCTTGAAAGCCTTCTGAGTCACAGTAATATGATTTAAATGCCTTGACTGCACCTGGCTTCAAAGCTTGGGTAACCATTTACATAGGTTGTAACCATATGAGAAATTAGAAATAGATCATGTAAATTAGTTTCTCAGGACATTTAAATTTACAATCTTCTTCCCTTTTGTCCTTTGTTCCCCACAACCCCCATACTCTTAAAATCTGTAATGCATCTGTTGAGAGGAGTTTAAAGAGAATATACCCCTAATCTGTAGAAGCTGACTTTCCCTATAGGTATGTATGAAGCTACGTCTTTTAGTGGATGCTCATGGAACAAAGCACTACAGACCACTAACCAATATGCATGTCAAGAATCAACTTTTTATCAAGCAGCATCTAAATGAACAGACAAAGCAGATCAGCCAGCCAGTTGTACGTGCAAGCAGAATTCCAGCTGAGGGAACTCAGAGGTCAGGCTGTGTTGGCAGTTTGGAGGAAGGGTTGGGTTACTCTGGGAAGACTTTCTGGAAAGAAAGACCAAATGTTCAAAACAGATTAGCAGCCTGACAGATTGGGAATGGCTTTGAAGATCTTTGTGGCCAAAAGACTATGAGGATTACATTGTTTCTTGCTTTCCCCTGTAAAGCCAAAATCCAGATGTGTTGAGTTCCAGGGAGGAGCTGATAGGGCATGTGGCCCAATCGCAGCTGTATTTTTACTTCACAGAAGGATGGAAGTCAGCTCTCTGCATTACCTTTGCACAGGAGAACCTGGTTTGGTGCTTTGCTGTTCGTCACCTTTGCGTAGGTGATTTTACATATACTTATCTTCATTAGGCCTGCATTCATTTGCATGTTTTACACCTTCCACCTATGACTCAATATCCCAGGAAGCTGAGGCCCATAACGGAAGTGGTAAATGGCCCCAGCTGTTTCTTTTTCAAGTTTGGCTTTTTAATCTCATATTCTAATGGGAGTTACATATGTAAGGAGAGGTTTGGGGCACTTGTTGCTTTTTGTCTGATATGACTTTTATCTGTTATTGCTGATGTTCTCAAAATACATTCTAAAAAAAAGGGAAATGTATTTTCCAAATGTTGATTAGATGAAGATCCTATTCTGTAAATTCAGTTTAAATAATGAATTGATAACATTCCAAGTCTCTATCCTGTCACTTTTTGATTGAGGGGGCACTAGTGATTCCAGATCTCAGTTCATTCAAGTTCTGTCACAGGCAGCTGGCAGCACTTAAAGCCTCCACCTTCTGTGCTAGAACATTACATTTATTTGGCTCTTCAGGAGGCACAGGAGTCTGGGTGCCTTTGGCTTAATTGTGGTCAGGGCCACACAAATAATTGGTCAGACCTAAATTCTGGGTGGGCATCGCCTCACTGTCCTTTCCCAAAACACATGGAAGACTGCAAAGGTCAGGGGTTCCAGAGGCCTGCGTTTGAGTTTCCAACAACCTTTTGCCTATATAGCAGGTCTCTTCATCCTCTGTTTCCCTCACCTGCAAAGTGATGGAACAGGACTCCGGAGTCACTGAGCGCCGCCAGCTCTGACACTGCTTTATCCATGTAGCCTGGAGCTCAATGAGGCAGGGTAGGCAGGAAAGAACTCACCGAGAAACTGCATCTCCTTACTGCAAATGTAAGAAAGGGCTAAGAGGCAGACTTTAGACCTCACAATTGATACTTACCTGGTTTAGTAAGAAGCCAGAAAGCAAAAGCTATTTTAAAAAACTATCCAAAAATGCTCTTTTTAATGAATCTCTTTTCATAAATATCCTAAGTATTTCTGCAGACATAAGAGATTTATTCTTATCCAAATGTCCTGATTTCAGGAAGTTTCTAGGTTTTCTATGTTGTGAATATTAGGTAAGTATTTGACTTATTGTGTGAGATTATGACTATTATAGAGTTATTTTCAGAACCGCTTTTATTTGAAAAACTTCAGGCATAATATTAAATGACATTTTAAAATGCTGGCATTAGTTTTTTGTTTTTTGGTATGTATCCAGATTTTGAAATTTATTGTGCCTATCAACACAGAAATTTATCTTTCATGTAAGCTAAGTCCAACAGCATATTTATATTCTCTTCCCAAAGTTTCCACACAAAGTTTCTGTGTCACTTGCTCCTCATCTGCTGCCATTCTCAGTCCTTTGCTGCTTCACTTTATGCACCAGAGTTTACAGCCATGTCTCCTAGCCCACTCTCATGGTCTCCGGTCCTGACAGATTTCTCTGGAAACCTTGGTTTTTATACCATAACCTTTCATTATTCCTGTTAATCCAAAGGATATTTTATGTGTTAGGTAGTGAAGTCTGCACACCACCTACTCCCCTGCCACCGCTGATTGCCAGAGAAGAGGACCTTCTAGGAGAGTAGCTGACTATTACCGTTACCGCTTAATAGAAGAAGTTAGGGTCCCTCAGGAGCATAGAATGGAGAACTTAACTAGTTCCTGAATGTATGGGAGTAATGTCAGGGAATAGTTCCCAAAGGAAATGATAACTTCTTTAGACTTAAAGGAGAATGAGTTATTGTTCAGTGGACAATGAAGGGGATAGAGCTGAGACTGAGAAGGAGCAAATCTCATAAAGTCTCAAACAGCCAAGTTAGCTCTAAACCTGCAGTGTCTAATCCCTGTCAACAACTCTGCCAAACAATACATCTCCTCAAGGCTTTCTACAATTTTTAAGCACAAAATGATCTTAGAAGATCTCCTGGCATCACTGGTAGAAATTATATTAGTTTTCTTCTTTGTATCTTTCTACATTTTATGTATTCTTTATAGTGACCACATATTACTTATATAACTTTCAAGAAAGTAAATCTTATTTTTAAACAAGAAAAGTTGAGTGGGACATTGAGGTATACATTTTGTGGTTGATTTAGCATGAGAAGACCGCTTGAATATAAATTGGTTGACATAATGCCTGGAACAGCCTAAGTTTTCAAGTGTTTGTTCCTTTTATTTATTTCTTGATTCATTACTGGCATGGTGCCGAGTTTATTTCCAAGAAATAATTGCAGAAGGAATCCATAAGCAAAAGCTCTTGCTAGAATTTTAGATATTTATTGTGAGACTACTGACCATAGTGGTTACATCTGTAAGAGGAAGGTAAAAATGACACACATTTCAGGGCCAGGATGCTCTTAATCATCCTGAAAGTGACACAGAATTGAAAAAAACAGCTAACATTCTGAGATCAAAGTTTTGACCTTATCCTAGTTCATCTGGAACTTAAAACACTGAATAACTAGATATAGACAACTATGATAGTTGAATGCTCCTAAATAAATTTAATAGAAAGACTATTGATCATAATGTTTATATTATAAATAGATCTTATAAGGGGGAAATATAAATAGTTTATATTATAAATTGATATTATAAATATAATAGTTTATATTATAAATAGATATAAGGGGGAAAATACCCTGTTGAGTTGGCCTTATGGTATAACTATTTTATTTTTTCATAATCTTTGTGGAAAGTCACTAGGAAATCATAATTTTGAAGTTTCATATGTATTATCTCTCAAGATGAGTTCATTTTGGCAACTTGCATCTTTTTGACTTTAAAGACTGTGATTCGTCTTTCTGGCATTAAAAGAGGGGAGCATAAAGGTTGATTCTAAGCTTTCACCTCCATTTGCTCCCAATCCAATCCTAGGCTTTACATTAAACCACTTACATAGTGGCAATCAAGAATTTGTAACATAAGTTACTTCACTCTAGCAAAGGACACTTCAACGTCTTCCTTTTCTGGCTCCTTTCCCTTGGCCTAAGAGAATGAGACAAATTTCATGTCTCCTCCATGTATTACTTCTCTGCTTCACCTGCATCTACTTCCTTTCAGGTTACTAACTGCCCAAAATACACCTCACTTCCATGAAAGTCCCAAATTTCTGGCTATCCCTGTGGAAAGGAATATTTTATTATGACCTGTGACCTACATATTTCTCTGTCTCACTGCATGCCATCCCTTCCAGTGACAGATTATAATCAAATTCTGTTGAGATTCTAACACTCCCAATTATAGGGCCAGTAGCCCCTGAAATCTATATCAAACCCATATGAAGTTTTTAGGTCCCCTTAGTTAAAAGAAGAATGATTTAAAAGGGCAAAAAGTGCTCTTCTCCTCAAAACTTAATATTGTGGATGACAGAAAGTTTGTGAACAATATAAAGTTGGCTTGGAAATCCCAAAATACTGAAAGATGACTAAATTTGTTTAGCCTTAAAATATGTATATTTTTTCCTGCTTTTGATTCTCTATGGGGGACCAGAAAATTGAGAGCTATGCAAAACTATAAAAGGTATTCTTTTATGCAAAGAATCCCACAAGAATGAAGGCTTGACTTAATGATTAGATCAAGAGTCATAATGTTGAAATTTGGAGTCTAAGAATTTACAATAACTTCTAACATTTCTAGGCCAAAATTTTGCCTATATAAAGCGAAATAAAAATAATACTCCTCAGCCCCTCCCTTAATGAAATATCCTGTGGCTTCAAATGAAAGACACATTTGCGAGGTTTCTTTACCAACATTCAGTACACATATAATTTAAAAGTTGTTATGTAAAAACACTGAGGTTGTCTGTTTTTAAACTGCTATTGCAACTGTCTTACTGTTTAATTTATAACTCATGGCTAGAAGGTGATATATGCCTTGCATATTGCACTGAGATCATGCTAGATGAAAATCACACAGCAATTATGAACTCCCAAAGCATCTGTCATTATCTCGTATGTCACTTTGTGCTGTTTTGCTACAATTCTACCTGACTTGAAGAGAAAAGATCATTTGCATCAGAAGAGAATTAAATCATGCATAATTACTCTCAGACACTGAAGAGATATCCTATCAGATTCTTGAGGATATTTTGTCTTAGTATCCACCTCCTCCATTCTCTCCAGGATGAAAAAAAAAATGTCTATAGTGAGATCTGAGTCCCCCAACTTATATGTTAAAGTTTTCCCTATTATCAAAGTGAGATATCTATAGGGAAGAACCAATGGAATGACAGTATGTTGGAGCAGCAGTTGCTAATTCAAACCATACTGTGGTTGGCAGCTTGTAAGAGGCTTCCGTCTGCCACATAGACAAGAAAACTGGAACAGAAAGACCAGAACAAAATGATCCTATCAACTTTTGGCACTTTCATGAACTGCATGTCCTACCTTCTCCATGAACTCAAGAGGGTTAAAGTTAAACTCACCTAGACCCAAAGGGGACATGCACCCACTCTGAATTATAAATGGGCTCTGGGGACTCTGTATTTTTCAGCGCCATCCTTTGCTATTGCTCCCCAGGCAGCCCAAGGAAGATCTCTTGGAAGCAGCAATGTCTTGCCTAGTACTTGACCTCAGGCTGCATCATGACCTGTAAATAATTTTTGTTGGTGAATTCATTGCACTTCTCCAGAGTCTTCTGACTCAACAGGTTAATCTTTCCCTTGTAAGGATTAATCTATTCTCAAGAAGTTTGTAACCTCTTCACCGGTTCTTGCGTTTTCCTGTCTTTGAACTTGAGGAAATCTAAATGTGGATGATCACGAAATCAATCAATTAACTGAAACCACAGTACCCAACAGGAAATTCTGCATCTCTCTCAAACATGTAAATAGTGTAATTATGTGGAATGAAGGATAGGTGTAGTTAACTCACTGCAGGCTGGACTTTTAAAGGTAAATGAAAACTTGATTTTCAAATGTCACTTCTTAGCGATTTCCAGGGGGAGATAGTTATGCTCCTAAAGGTCTACTCACTTGCTTTTTATTTTTTCTAACTGACTAAATTCTTTTTTTAAAAAAAGATTTATTTATTTATTTATGCATACAAGAGCTGGGGCACAGGCCAGAGTCGCTGGAGGTGAGAGGATTCACCAGAGTGGGGAGCAGAACAGGCTGACTGACTGAAGCACACTGCTGAGGGGAGCAGCGGGCGGGCAGGAGAGGTCTGCTGCGCCATGTATATCCCCTCCTTGGCCAGGGATCAAACTCACGCTGCTGTGTCACGGCGGATGCTTCACAGTGCGGTGCTCAACCCACTGCGCCACCAGGGAGGCCCTAATTTACTAAATTCCTGCTTTTTTTTTTTCATTTTGGCTAAGCCTGTTTCTACTGCGGAGTGTTCACACTCCCACTATTAGAGGACCATGATTTTCAGACTATACACCATGAGCCCCAGAGTCTGAGGAAACATCTCTGCGGCTATAGCGGGGACCTGAGGGAGGCTGAGTCAGTCAGGAACCAGAGCACCTTGTTTCTGGCACTGGATGTTTTTTATTTGTTTGTTTTACACAAAGGATCTGCATAAAACTTTGTTTGGAGAACACAGTACTTTAATTAAAATGTATTTGCAGACATCTAAACTTAGTATTCAGAAATCAATGGATAGCTGGACATGGCCCATGAAATCCTATGTGATACTCTAATCAGGAAGAGAACTGGTGGATTTTCTCCTTTTAGTTAAGCTCTGTGTTCTTCAGAAAGTATTCACTCCAGAGGGAAACTTTTGCTCATTCAGGCATTCATCCTACTAATATTTATTTTGTTCCTTGCCAGGACCTAAAAAAATGATCCTACTTTTGTGAGATCGTTGTTTTGTCTGTAGTTGTAGTGAACAGATACCTAGCAAGGACAAAAAACATGATTGTTTTTACCATGTTTATCATATTTTCTAATTTATTCTTCATCAAACCTTCAACTTGCAAGGTAAGTAGTAGTAGTATTATTGGATAAGGAAAGCACACCTCATCTAGATTAAGCAATTTGAGAGCTTGTTTGGAGGTTCTAGCAGGGGAGCGCAGCTCCTCGTATGACCGAAGACCGGTCCGTCTCTATTCGGGGAAGGCCGTCCTCTTCGACCGAGGGCGCAGCTTCGGAAGGGACGCTCATGGAGCGGTGAGGGAGGAAGGGGACACCCGCCCAGCCAGCCAGATCAGCCGAATCAGCCCTGGCGATCAATGGGGTGACAGATGTCGCAGCCAGTTCGCCCTCGCAGCCAGTTCGCCCTAGATTAAGCAATTTGTTTGTGGTCACTAACCTAATAGTTTTTCTGCCCTGTCCTGACCTCCTCCACTTTGTTATCTCAGACAGGTCACGCTATTTCTGAGTTCAGCTGAGTCAATATCAAATGTAGATTCTATTTTCTTTCCTAGCTCATGTGGTTACAAACATTAAAATGAGTAGAGGAAATTTTCAAGGTAAAAAAGCCAAAATAACTGAGATTAGGTGATGCATTATCTTGTTAAACTTTGTATGTAGTTTTGCACTCTGGGCATTGCTAATCAAAAGTCAGATTCAGTCATCACATAGTTATGGATCAAGGGCAAGGAGTTGGGGATTGGAAAGACCATAAGTCAGTACAGTGTTGCTTCTCAAGCCAGCTGGGATTAAAAATCAGTCATTTCTTCTAAATTCCTGTTTTATCATGGATGAATACACGAAACATAAGCCACTTCTTTTCTATGGTTAGCTTTTTTATGATTAGGGATTTTAAATTATTGTAGTAAACCACTGAAAGAAATTATAAATGTTATTCTCAATCTGTATTGTCACAGCTGATTTTAAAATGTTGGTGGGTTATGAACATACTTTCAGTAGTTGTTGGGTTAGATGGTCTAGAATGAGCTGGAAGTTAAATTTTGAATTAATTTTATTATACAGAGCTGCCCTTTTACCTATAAATTTGGGTAAAAAATGAGCACCCAGAGGAAAGCAAGAATGGGTGAGAAAAAAGTTTCTTCACACTTATAGTCTTGTCTCTCAAAATATTCATGTATTGAGAGAAATATAAAGGAGAATTGTTTCCCAACAGCAGTTATACCATATTTTTTACTCAATAGAAATATTCCCATCAAGGAGACGATAAAATCAATTTTTATCAAGTAGGTTATATATATATATCCACCACAAAACATCTCTGACAGTTGAAACTAAGATGAAGTTGAAAGATGTGTTTATTTTGACTTCTGTAGAGTGCAAGGTGGTATTAATGTTCATCCTGATGTTAACGTTTTATGTTCTTGACTTGGAAGCTGACTCAGTGCCTGGATATTGTAACAAAGCAGGGAAAACTGGTGGGAGCCATTGGTTGCCGCTGGCTGGCTGGACACTTCCTCCAGCCCTCTTCCCTTGCTCTTACTCAAGTTTCTTTGCTCCCACGTCTCAGCTCTCTTCCTTTTTTCTCAGTTATTTAGAACATCTACTAAAGCCACAGTGAAGTATCATACTTGGTCAAGAAGTGCCATTGACTAATGTGCTAAAAATAACCTTAAATTTGACACATAGATCACACACGGCGAACAGCATGAGAGCTGACACTTCAGGAAGTTCAAAACTGTTTAGATGAGATATAATTTTGGTTTCTGGTAATCTTTGTTGCTGTAGCAGAAGGTTCAAGTTAGCGAGCTGAGGAAATATATTTTTGAAGCTTTCTAGATTGTATAATGTGAATGGTGCCAGCAGCAATTCTTTGTGAAATTTAGGTTTGATACAGTATCTTAGGATTTGTCCTTTTAGAAGCAAAGGCAGATTCTTAGACGCCACATCCTGCTTTTCAGATAGAGATAACAGCTTGTTATCAGAGAGGAGATCCTTTATATTGCACCTAAGTTGGTAGTAAGAATAGTTAGCACCACTTTTGTTTTTTTTTTCTAATGACAGATTATTGGTTCCACTGCAATAGGAATAATTTCTGCTGTCCCTCCTCAATGTTACACAAAGGCACATTTTAAGAGTAGGCTAAATAAGGAGTAGGGGTAGAAACTAGGATAAAGTCATAGGTTGTGTGCTTGCACAGACAGACACACTAGCCAGGCCGAGGTTCTACGAGCCCGGATCTCTGCCGCCACTGGATTGCTTGTAGCTGCATCGCTTCTGACTGCCTGGTGCCTGTGCCATTTCGGTATTTCGGGATCTCGACTACCTGCCCTGGGAGTACAGTTACCTGCTGAGAAGTTAACTGGTGAAATATAACAAAAACACGAATACACCAAACCATGTTCTGAGACAACCCGAAATGGTTTCCATAAATGTGGGCCTGACAAAGTATCAAAACACCAAAATTCAAGGTGTCAACAGGAAAAAGGCATCCTGCAAAATGGCTGATGCCAAATCTAGACAATTGTGTTTACAGATGGTGTCTAAATGGGGTTGGGCCGTGTTTGTTCAGGCAATTACCTAACAGCTGCGCTACAGCCACCTCCCTCTGAAGGTGGCAAGGACAAGACCAGGAAATGGACACTTGTTTCTGTGAACTTTTATCCTAAATACCAGCAGTAACCAGACGGGTGACGCAGAGCCCCCCTCTGCTGCACTAAGGCTCAGTTTTCCCATTTTCTTTTGGGTTCAAACCGAAGCCTTTTTCTTCTCAATTGTACCATGTTGAAGGCAAGGTAAGGCAGCACAAAAGGCCTTCAAGGAAAAAAGAAGGTCACCCTGCCTTTCCTTAAGTGGCATGTTGTCCCACTACCCTACCCAATCCCTGTCGTCAACCAGGGCCAGCTGTTAATCATTTATTGTCTCAGGTACATAGAGACTCCCAAGAAACAAGTTACTTGGAATAAGATGCCACGGCCTCAATATGGTGGTCCTGTAAAAGTCCTTGTGGGTGTCATATGACTCCTTTTTGAGTTCCGGGAGTTTTATGTGAGTGCCTAGGGTGTGGGGATACCTTGGGGACAAGGGCAGTGAAACAGGAGACCTGGAGCTCCCCCTAGAGGTTAGTTGTATTTTACCCTGACTGAGAATGGAACCTGGCAACCTTACAAAGCTGGCATCTTTCAAAACCTAAAACAAAAATAAAACAAAGTATATTCTGCGAACAGTTCCCAAATCCAAAAAATTCTAAAATTATAGCCTGCTTTGTGATTCCTTGGCAACAAAAAGTGACATGAATTAATGTGAGACGACGTGTCTGTATTGTAATGTGAATTATTTTTTTGCAGATATAGACATGCACTTGATCATGAGATGCCACCCCACCCCACTAGTAGTGCTGCACTGTGCATACAGCATAGGAGCGCTTCACCTTACTAAAGTCTTGGGACTAAAATTCTGAATGTGAAATGCACCTGACCCCATCAACTAAGGGACTATGAATGTGTGTATCCTAGTGCTTAATAGTGTGGCTCTCAATCCCAGCTCACTTTTTACCATATGTCCGGGTCCCCCCCAAACCCCCCTCCCAAAAAAAAAAGCTAAGAGCTTTTTCCCAATGTGCTCAGGGTAGGCCTCTTGTCACGTGGACATGGGAAGTAGGTCAATGGAGGCCCTGTGAGCCTAACGCAGATTGTTTTGATTTAAGAGCAGTGAGAATCCTGTAGGCTTAGAAGTTTTTGTTCTTGCCTGCAGTCTTCATCTTAAAAAGAGATCCCCACTTCTTAAACTTCTTTCATTCTACTAAAAAAGCAATCGCTGCTCCCCTTTTTATGATGTAAAGGAATGTCATCTGGGGAGTCTCATCCAATTGTAGATTTATCAGTGAGCAGGTCATTTCTAGCTGAGAATCTCATCTTTTAGATGAGATTAAATGGAAAGGTGAGTTAATTCCCTCCTGTCATGTCACATCGCCCCCTCCTTGATGCCTGAAGTCCCTAAACACAGAATAAATATCTCCAGTTTGTTCCACATCTTTTAGAATTTGCAGTCATGTAAACTCTCCCTACATATGTTCATACTAGCCTCGCCTGAGAAGAACCCAGAGGCAAGGGGATTTCCCCCTGGACTCTTTCATGACATTGAACAAATGACTTACTGATACTAGGTTTGGTTTCTTCTTTAGTAAGATGAGGATATTACAGGTTTAGGTATTAAATGTGGTTATGCAGGGTTCAGCCTAGAAACTACAAATGGTAAACACCTTGCAATGTTAGTGTTTACTGTCTTTCTTGATCTGAAAAAGTGAATGCTTACCTCATCTTTCTCTGATTCATAGTCACCAAGCAGGAAATTGCCTACCAGATTCCAGGACCTCGGCTACCGGGAAGATGGAAACTTATATAATGACCATGACTTTTTTGGGCCATGGTTATTTATTATAAATTAGTAAATTGATATCCTAAATCCAGTCGTATCCCTTGAATATCTAAATTTTAAAAAATCAAATCAAAGATAAATTAGAGGTAGCTTCATTTCTGAGATCCATTGACCTACCTACCACACTCTCTTGGTTATTAGAAAGTTTAGGTAAAGAGAGCCAAAAGTATTTTAGGCAAAGGAACTATGAGAAAGAATTTTTTTATATCAACCTTATAATTTTATGAGAATCTTAGCTTCTGGCTTGTTAACATAATGACTACATTATTTACAATGTCACAAAAGTCCAATAACTTAGAATAAAATTCCAATAACTTGGAATAAAATATTTTACAAAGAATAGTAGCCCTGTGAGGGGTTTGAAAATAAAATATTTTCCCCAAATTATTTTAAAATGAAACCCTTCTCTCGGGGAACATTTATTAACATGCACAAAACTACTGTTCGATCCCGTGGTCTTTGGGAAATATATTCTGGAGAGTATCAGCTTCTGGTATATTTTCTAGGACGATAGTTCTTGACTACTGAGGGACTTCAGTTGTGTTAATTTGAATTTTTAAATTATTTTTAAAGTAAAATAATCTCATACAAATATAAAGTGCATACATGTGAAAGGGTTTATTTATCACAGTAGTTAATAAAGGAATAAGTAAGATGTTAAAGCTGATTGGAAGGAAACTGAAGAACAAACTCAGACAGTTACCCACTGCCCCGCTGAGCAGTGCATTTCAGTAGATCTGCCTGTTCTGCTCCCCGCTCTGTCTCTGGTGAAAACATTCATACCCCACACCTCTAACCCATACCCCAGTTCTTGCATGCATAAATTAATAAAATAAATCTTTTTTTAAAAAAGATGTAATTCACACTATGGGATTAAGTTATGAAAATATTTAATCTTCTTTATACTTTTAAGTGGAATGAAGTTATATTGCTTTCGCTTAGAATCAGTAAACACTGACTATAAATTATATACATTTATATACTATAAAAGTATATACATTACTTGCTGAACAGTATTGTAGGCTGAGCAGGTCCTATCTTTGAAGTTTTTGCCTAGACCAGGTATCCACATAGTCTTGCTCTGAATTCAGCATCCTCTGCCTACAACCTGGAGGGGATATTGTCACAATGCAAAGCACCATATTTCAGGGCCAAGTGAATTTTCACCAAAAGGTTTTTAACTGGGCTTGAACTCTTCCAGGGCTACCTTGCAAATTGCTATAAAAGTTGTCCCATCCATTGCTTGCTAAAGGTCTTTCTACCAGTTAGCTTGATAAACAGGAAAGCTTTTATCCTTGAGAATGCAGCAGGATGATATATAAAGTAGTAATGAAATGAGTCCTTAGCAGTTCTATTTTCCATCGCTAAGAGGTTTAATTGGAAATGATAGCTGTGGATACAAATTACCTAAAATATAATGACCCAGAATCCAAATGACTAAATTCAAAGGAAGTCCCTGTGGGCCTGCCCCTACCACAGCCTCCCTTAGGTTGCCCAGAGGGAGACACCTGACAAGTTTCAGCAGAAGGCAAAAGAAAGTACTTTAAATTGCAAAACAGTGGGGAATTGGTAGTGTGGAGTAAGGGGAGTGTTAACTAGCTAGAGATCTAGTTAAAGAATAGTGAACAAAGCAATACCATACTCTGGATGAATTTGTAGAGTCAGCCCAAGAATTTCAAACTGTGTGGAAAGAGGAAAGTTAGGTTAAAAGAAGCAAAGATTTCCCCACTTCAGACCCTTATTTCAGTGTAGGGTTGGCAATATGTGGAACTTTGTAATTTCCTTGTGGCTCTACAGTCTTTAATATTAGATGGCAATGTTGTTTATCAGCCAAATCTAATCACCTGGCCAACCAAAGGGTCAGAGGTGCTCATTGACTTCTCTTTGGATAAAAGGCAGACGGGGATCCATCTTCCTAGAATCGAGTGAAGTCACAGATCTTCTGGGGAAAAATAAGAACAGCCAATTTTCACCTACTGGTCAATGTCAGGTGCTGACCCTGTGACTGGACTGTGTGGGACTTGAGTAACTACAAAAAGGTAGCGCAGGATGGATGTTAGAGATACTGCAGGACAGGTATTGAGAAGTGAGGCACTTCCCTCTATTTTCTCCCGGGCAGTTGATCCCAAACTGACTTGGAAAATAAGTATTTATGTGCTGGACTAGTGGGTGAGATAAAATTTTTAATTTGACAAGATGAGACTATCTGAAAATAACAAGATTAATTTTTGCCATCAGCATAAATGAGGATTTAGGGCCACAATAGTCATGTGCCATTATTAGGTAAACTATGCTTTTGAGCTCTTAAGTGGACAGCTACAATGGAAAAATGTCAAAGCAATTTCAGTAGGATGGATAAAGTAATCTGAGAAGTCAGAAGGAAAAATTATTGCAAGCAATCAAATTGAAGCAAACATCAAGAAGTTAATGTGCAGAGAGGACTCAGAAGATGGGGTGACTGAATCTTCTGAAAAAGTAACAGCAATTGATTCTCTGAAACCCACCAACTTCTGGCTGTATAGCTGATCTCTTTGAGAATTAGTAAAATAGGAGCCAAAGCAATCTGGAATGTATTGCTGGTGACTTTGAAGTCCAGGTTACAAACTGAAGCATTTGGAAGAAAAAAAGGCATTGGGGAAGTGAACCATTGGCCACAGAAATGGTTTTAAAGTATTTTAGTCCATGGTTTTTCATGCCAGAACATCTGAGCCTTGGCAAGAGATGAAGTACGGCCCATGAGAAGAGGAAAACTGTGTTTGACAGGAGAATTCCTAACCTGTTCAAAAGGGATTTAACCTGAAATATGAAAAAAAAACTAAGAAAATAAATAAATAAAGCCCTGAAACAAGTCTGGTCATTGATATGACACTGGAAGAAGCACAACAAAATTGTCAGTTATTCTAACAGGGAAATAGCAATGAAGAGAAGCAACATGTGTTATGACTTCTGTCATATGGCACACACACGTTCACACACATAGATACATATATACACATCCGCATATATATACATATATACATCTATGTATACAGGCATGTGCATGTGTTTGCACATACATAAAAGGCAGTACAAAGCTAAGAGAACACACATACAACATGTGTATGCATGTATGCTTACATGTATGTATTTACATATGTATTACATAGAGAATCAGTACAAAACTAAGAGAATGTGACATTTAACACAGCATTGTCAATATGATTTTGTGAATAAAGAATGTTTTAACTAAGGTAACTACATTCTTTAAGACAATGTAATTGCACACTTAATAGACTACAATCGATAACATAACTTTTGTATGCAATGGGAAACAAAAATAATCGAGAAGATGTAGCAGGACAAGACTCATGATCATGCCATGTAGTTGGAGGGGTGATGATTAAGACTGCTTCAGTTTGTACAGCATGCTGAAGTATAAAGTGACAGTTCCTACTCAGATTTTCAGTAGGGTTGTTTAGAATCCAGTAATTTGGCTCTTGGATATACTCAGTGTCTTATCCAAGTCCATAAGAATTTTTTGCAACTAAAATTTTGGTGGGGGTAGGAGCTGGGGGCAATCCAGGTGTTCACTGAGGGGCAGTGGGTGATCAGAATGTGTAGGGGAATCCCATGGAGCATCACAACAGAGTGCAAGGAGTTATATACACACCTTGGAGATATTAATAGAACGTGTTTGGTTCCAGACCACCACAATAAAGGAAAATGGCAATAAAGCAACTCACTCGATTATTTTTGTTTCCCATTGCATACAAAAGTTATGTTATCGATTGCAGTCTATTAAGTATGCAATTGCATTGTCTTAAAGAATGTAGTTACCTTAGTTAAAACATTCTTTATTGCTAAAAGTTGCTAGCCATTATCTGAGCCTTCAGTGGGTCATAATCTTTTCACATGTGGAGGGTCTTGCTTCAGTATTGAGGGGACCAGTGCTGACTGGCAGGATGGTGCCTGCTGAAGGTTAGAGTAACAGTGCAATTTCTTAAAATAAGACAGCAATGAAGTTTGTCACATCAATTGATTCTTCCTTTCATGAAAGTTTGCTGTAGCATGGAATGCTGTTTTGTTTTTTTACCTGTGGGTCTGCCTAAGCGGCCTGTTTGGCCACCATTTTTGTTACCTACGGTTCTGCATTCCCCTACAAGGTCACAACTGCCTGGTCAATCAGTTAGAGGAGCCCAACCTTACAAGGTGCCTTTCAAATCAATAGAGAGCAGAAAGCTTGATCACCCTGGGAAGGGTATGCATCCTGAGATATGACCGGGAATGCAGGGCAGAGGGTAGAGGAGGGGTGGCGTTGACAGATGCATAAACGTACTCCTGACTTATACATCACAGGTATGATCAGGAATGTGGGGTGGGGGGGAACTGGGGGGACGTTGACTGATGTCAACGGTTTTTGACACATGGGTAACAAGGGACCCCAGAAGCTCATCTGTGGACCACCTTGACAAGATTCTCTTGCATATTCTTTTAATCACAAGACTGGCAAGTTGAAATTATTCCTTGATCCATGGTCTATAGAATGGATGTTGTGTTGCAGGCATGGCAACATTAACCTCCTTGTACCTCTCCCTCAGTACTCATGAGTGACCAGGTGGGTGCCATATCAGTGAGGGGTAATATTTTGAAAGGAATCTTTTTTCCTAAGCAGTCATTCTCAACACTAGGCTTAAGATACTTAGTAAAACAAGTTGCAAACAGATGTGTTGCCATCCAGACTTTGTTGTCTTGTTTAAAAAGCACAGGCAGAGAAGATTTAGTCTAATTCCCTAAGGCCCTTAGATTTCTGGAATGGTAAATAAACATTGGCTTCAATTTAAAGTCATCCACTGCCTTAGCCCTTAGCAAGCGAGTCAATCTGTCCATTAAAGCCAGGCACTGGCTTCTCTAACTACGAGAGCCCCAGATGGCACCTTTTTCTAATACAAGATTGCTCGGTTAACACAGAAAATCTGTTTAACATAGCTATCTTTGCCAGTGGTCTTTGTTATATCTTATGGGCCACTTTCTGTAGCTTCTACATCAGCTTGCTGCTTCATCTTTCACTTTTATGTTATGGAAATGGCTTCTTTCCCTAACTCTTATAAATCAGTTTCTGTGTAAAGAGCAGTTTACCAACAACTGTCTATGACACAGGTCTGGAATCAGTTGATAATGTGCTTGATAATGGAAACTGGAGATAACATCTTGGGGATAGCTAACAAAATTGTAGCATGCAGGTTTTGTTATCTTCTTTCATGCTAACTGGAAGATACTTTTGTCAGAAAGAAGGAATCTGGTGGCAGAATGCAGGCTTCTAGGGAAAAAAAAATAGAGCTTCAGCTCTGGGACTGTGGCTATTATTGACTCCATGGTTGCCTACTGTGAGATACTTGGGAAGCCTCCCCCATGGCATCTGAGCTGCCCTAACACCCTAAGTATTTCTTCTTAAGGTAAACATAGGGAATTAGCATGATACTATGATTACTCATTTTGCTAAAGCAATTTTACTAATGAGCAGCACTTATTGAAGTCTTTTTTGAGTCTGGTACTATTGTAAATTCTTCATATCTATTACTACTTTTCATCCTCCTAATGATCCTGTACAGTAGGTACTATTGTTATTCATTTTTATAGATGAGGAAACTGAAGAGGCAGGAAACCCAAAATTCATGCTCAGACTCTCTAGCTCTAAAATCTGTCCTTTCTGCCACTACACTGTAGGTCTTCAAGAGCCAGGCTCTATGGGCCACCAAGAAGAGAATCTGTGATACTCTCTTGACTGAAATGTCCTATTGACTTGGAAACACTACTTCTTGCTTTCTGAATCTCTGAAGGATGAAAGAGAATCTGCTTTCCACATTCCAGATTGAACAGGAGAGTAGTGATTGGCTTCCTGTGAAACCGGGCATACCCTCCTTTACTCCCTGTCTCAGGTCATTCAGGAGGCAATGCCCAAAGTTGGGCCCAGGAACTTTGGAGAAATGGAGAAGCCTGCTCTCAGGAGGAGGGCAGGGAGCCATGTGAGTTACTGCTGGGGATAGTGCTACACTTCATTTGGTGGGTAATAAAGACCCTGTAAAATCTTATGCTTTTTCTCCCTGAAATTTCCATTTCATCATAATCCGAAGTATGGTCTTGCCCAGAGAGTGGAGATGTCTTAATTTTGGCACCTTAAACACTTCTTCAGGTCGTTTATGTGTAGAAGCTGTACCACATTTCTTTGCTTAGGAAATTTATTGCCTTCAGTATCTTTTCCTCCACCTGTCCTCTCTACCCTCCACCATCCCACTTTCTCTTCTTGTGTTTTGTTTAGTTTTGTACTTATTGGAGCCTACATTACATTTTAAGCTATACAGGAAATATATTTTTCTCATTTTTTCCATACCTCACTTGCCAGTCTAGCAGAGTACTATGCTCATAATACTTTATAGTAACTATTTGGCAAATTAATGTATGTATATGTTTCCTAGCTGTGGTTATTGATCTGTTTCCTACTAAAAACAATTAGGGAAAAGTCATTGCCTCTGGTTATCAGCTGGTGTTACTTCATAATTGATCTTAATTTCTGCTGTCTGAAAAATGTAATTCAGACTAGAAATGAGGTTTCCTCTGGCTGTGACTTATCCGCTGCTCAGCATGTGTTACTTTCTTGTACCTTCTCTTTGCCCATCCTTTTCTAGTTTCTCCATTTAGTATAAACTTTTAAAAGTTTTTTTAAAGAAATAGAAGTTTTGATAAAGTATCATTAGGTTTACTAAGTCTTAATTTATTGATAACTTTAATAATTTATAAGCCTTAGTTTTATTTATTGAATACATTATTTTTCTTCAACCCAAGAACTCAGTGTGGATTTGACTGATTTTTATTGGCATAAAGATAAAATATATCTGTCTTTTACTCAAAAAAGGGCTTGAATAGGGTGAACTAAGTGTGGTTGGGGAAGCCAGTCTTGGCTTCTGAGTTTGGTTTAGTTCCAGTTGGTAGAAACTTGAAAGTTTCTAGTTCTTTTCAATATGATTACATAGTAAGGAGAAAAATGTTCAAAACAGGCAGCTGAGAAATAATTTCCCTCAAACCTTGTAATAAAAAAACTCAAGAAGCATTTGGATGTTGTCAGAAAGCAAAAAAATTAAATAGATAAAAACTAAGGGATATTTAAAAGATTTTATTGTACAAACAGGAGTCAACTGCAATTTAGATGATTCTTACAACAGAATCATCTTTCTGATATAGGAGGTATGAGCTAAACTGCTTCGCAGTACAAGAATGCAGTGCTTCAAGTAGAGTCCTAAACAATGCCACTTACTAATAATCTTCTTTGTAACTGGTCTTACTATAAATCAGAATATTTATTTGAAACTGTCAGTATTAAATGAATGTCTACCCCTCTCCTTGTTTCTGAAGCTCCAACTATTACCTCTCTTTGTTTCTGGAGCTCCAGAATTTTTGACATTTATCCAAAGATTCTCTGCTTCTCCATCTTCCATGTATTCCTTGCATACTTGGCCATACATATGTTCATATTTCTGACATCTGATTAGAGCTGGACAGTGAGATTATATCATGAGACATTCATGTGAATGTCATGATGGTCATGTGGATGTCATGTGATGGTCATGTGATTGTTATGGGAAAGTCATGGGAATGTGATGCAATGATGATATTCATTCTAATGTCATTAGCGTGTCATGAGATTTTTGAGTGATACTCATGTAATGCTCATATTAATGCCATGCAATGATCATGCAAATGCCATGTGATGGTCCTATGATTGATTGTTGTGTGATGTTCAGTCATCATATGACATTTAATGGTATCACATGACATTCTCAACCATCACCTGATGTTCACCTGAAAATAGCACATGGCATTCATGTGGAAATTCATGCCATCACATGCACATCACATGACAACACAGGACCATTGCATGATATTTGCACATCTCACAGAACATTCCCATCTTCCTAACTTCTTTCTAACCCTGTATATACTCAACTTTCTCAAGGAACATTGTGAAATGTTGATTGCTTTTGATGTTATCGGACAAGTATATCTACTCAAGAAAGTTGACATTAGATCTTTATTACATTAACTTTTCATAGTGGGAGACCTATCTATGAAGGCAGTATCTCTTTCTCATAATAATAATAATAATAATTCAGTTCACCAGGAACTGAATTAACATACTGCCTAGATTGTCTCATATAATTCTTAGCACAAAAACCAGCAATAATTTGAATATTATTATTGGCCTTTTGCACAAGGGAGGCACAGAGTTGCTAAGAAACTTGTCCAAGTCAGGCAACTCGTAAGTAATAGAATTCCTATGGCAGACCAGATGGTCTGACTTCAGAGTCTGTATGAACTTTACTAGATGGGTGATTCTAATAGAGGGACTCTCTAGCTCTGGCACATAATGGTGGAAGTGGAATTGAAGTAATTTGTCCTCTCTTTGCTCCTCCAACCAAAACACTCCCTGTCTACCCTACCTGTGCCTTGGGCAGCCCTTCCCATGAATGGGGAGAAAAATGTAGGGAAAACCTGTAGCAGTCCCCATCTTCACACCAACATTGGACCATTTTCCTTTAAAGATAGGGTAGCCAGGACTAAATTAGCAAAAGCCTATTCAGTTGCAATGAAGTTGCATAGGAAGAGCATGACCTATACTCACCAAGCTGTAGATCCAAAGTTTATCGTGTTCAAGGAAATTCTATTGCTGAACTCCAGCTTCTACACATGCCCATGCAAGTTCATAGGGACTTGAAGAGTTATGATGGGTATAAATTTTCATGCAGTGTAGGTGTTCAATGTAATGGTAGTTATTCTAGTGGCTGAAAGGGACTTCCTTGCTAATTGACCTTTAAAAATTAGATCCATGGGGGCCTCCCTGGTGGCGCAGTGGGTTAAGCAATGCACTATGAAGCAGACCTCAGCCACTGCAGCACGAGTGCGATCCCTGCTGCCGGCCAGGGAGGGGACCCACATGGCTCGGCAGACCTCTCCTGCTGTGCCCGCTGCTCCCCTCAGCAGTGTACTTCTGTTGATCTGCCTGTTCTGCTCCCCGCTCTCTGTGGTGAATCCTCTCACCCCCCTACACCTCTGGCCTGTACCCCAGCTCTTGTATGCATAAATGAATAAATCTTTAAAAAAAAATTAGATCCATGGATCTTGAACCTTGGCTTCAGTTTTTACTTATTTTTGCTATTAGTTCCTGGGTTTTACATCTAGTCTGTATTTCACATGTCTATCTTAGTCACTTGCTTCATGTGCTCATCCCACATTTGGGACCTTTGTTTCTTGGGTCTTCCTACTTCCATGTGATATGTGGATCCAATTTCCCTATATCCTTAGTTTAGGTGCCAGGTCCCTAGATATTTGATGGGTAAAGCTGCCTCTGAGTTGAAACAATTAGCACTTAGAGAAGTGGAAAAGGGAATACATAAACAATACCTATAGAAGAGCTGGAAAAAAGAATGGCTATGGAATTAGAGAGAGTAGCTATAGAAACACAAAACAAGAAAAACACTATTGCCTATAAACAAAGTTGAATCATGGGATGTGAAAAAAATCTAAGAGTCTTTTCCATTGGCATGTGTGTGGGCATATTTTTTGGATGCTGATGTCTTAATGAGACTTCCATTGTATAAGAAATTAGCATCAAAGGAAGTCTTTGATGCATGTTGAGCTACTGAGGCAAAGAGTAGACTTGCTTGTGTACTGCGGGCAGGAGCCCACAAACATTGGAGACATGTTTGCAAAGTAAAAGATGACTTTTGTAGGTTAAATCTACCAAGGACAATTTCTTCCTTCCTTTTGTACTAAACTTTTTGCCAATATCAATATGTGATTTTAGTTCTCTTTAAAAAATACACCTATTTCAAGTTGGCTTTGCAATTGTCAACCGCCATCTGTTGGCTAAATCATGTCTTTGACACTTCTCCTCCTCCTCAAAGTTGAAGGCTTTGAAACCAAGAATGGAAATGCTACTTTGAAGGGATATCCCTACTAATAATAAGGTAGGACACAGTGTGTAAAAAGTGTCACTGGGTTAGGGACAGTTTAGAACCAGGACAGACATGCGATACTAAGTGATCAACACACTGCCATACCCATGCAGCTGGCTGCAAGTCATTAATTGTATTTATCTGAATTTGGTTTGTGATAAACTTCTGCACAAATGAGAGTAGACAGTCTGAATCTTACCAATGCTTAGAAAGCAGATCATTCACTCAAGTCCGAAAATACAAGGAAACAAGAGTTTCCCAGCTCTCTCCACCTCCATGACGCCTGTGAGAGAAGGAAGCCCTGGAGGTAGACGGAGAATGAGATCAGGGAAACAGAGGGCAGGGGTGGGGTGTGGGAAGCTGAAGTGTCTGCTTGTGGAGCATGGTCCTGTGTATCCTACCTGGAATGAGTCACAAGACAGTTTTTAAAAAAAAAAAAACTTGAGAGAAACATTTATGTTTGATCTTAGAGGGTTCAGCTTCTTAGAATTCCTGGCCTAGCCAGTCCTGAGAGAGAAGCCCACAGGGTTCACATACCCTGGACTTGGCCCTCACCTCAGTCTTGCTCCAGGCCTCGTTCCTAGTTGTGATGTCCCCAGATGTCTAGCTGATCTTAGCTCCTATTTTGTTGCTGGGATCTTGTGTTTGCACACTCTCTTTCATAGAATGCATAACTAGTCTTGACAAAACCTGTTGCCATATCCATCTCAACTATTCATAATAGTTTTTCCTCTGGTTCTAATAGAAGCAGAAGTTGGGGATGGGAGGCTGATAGGTAGCTGCAGCAGGAACACATTCATAATTTTATTTACTCAGCAAATATTTACTATCTACCCAGGGAAAGGAGGTAAGATTTCAGTAGTCCATGAAATAGTTTGCTTGTGAGTTTTGTGGGACTTACTCTGATATGCATTTGGGTTCCGTTTAGTACATGCTGAGTTCTGCAGCCATGGAAGATATTGACAAAAGGCCTTCATCCTGTGACATATCTGCAACAATAAAATAGGGGCTAAAATTGTCACTTCTGTTTTTTAAGTTAAAACTCAAGAATTTGAGTAGCTAGTCCAGGTTCCTACAACCAGTATTGGGCAAATCTAGACTTTAACCAAAGCTTTAACTCTTGCTTCAGTGCCCTTAATATCTGTGTTTCATTCTACTAGTTTGGAGTCCCATATCCTTGCACATTGCCACACTTACAAGTTTGTTGAATTAGACTATTTATTCAGGGAAGGGCTGCAGTGTCAGCCTTGTGAATGAGGAGAAGGTGGTGACACAGGTGATGATATTATGATGGATTACATGTAGCCTGGAGCTTGGCCTATGGGGTTTACTGTGTGAGGTGACTAATTACCTCCTTTTTCAGTTCTCTTTCACAGAGTGCATAACTCCTGTGTATTGATAGAAGTTCAACTTTAGGGCTGGACATCTTCATGAGAATTAACTTTTTCAGTCTTCTTTTTCCTCTTGGGAGATAAGAGTCTTAGAAAATAGAGATTGTGAAGGGTGCTTCTAATGCTTCAATGAGTCTACCATTGCACTTTGGGCCATAAGATTGATTCTAAGACTCTTAAGCAGGTGTTTTACTTGAAACCAACTACTCTTGTCTAGCATTATGGTTTGGGCAAACACCTACCTCAGATCATAGTGTATCCCCTGGTATTTCTAGGCAACTCCCCTTTTTTTTCTCCCCAATTTTCTCCTTGTTTGACTGAAATGCCAATCAAGACGTTCCTCTCCCTGAACCCTGAGAATTGTGGAGTCAGTCCTGCTGATGTCACACAGGGGATTTAAAAGGTTGCAGTTCTAGTCAACGAAGCTGTACTAGAGAATATAA
Source organism: Galemys pyrenaicus (assembly GCA_019455555.1). Classification (NCBI taxonomy): domain Eukaryota; kingdom Metazoa; phylum Chordata; class Mammalia; order Eulipotyphla; family Talpidae; genus Galemys; species Galemys pyrenaicus. The sequence continues at coordinate 9,115,897 of JAGFMF010011942.1, read as the reverse complement.
CAGGAACTTGCTTTCTCCCCTGTTGGGAAGCTCCACTGTCAAGGAAAAGACACAACCCAACCCAGAGTAGTGAATATCTGGGCAACATATTTATTGCCCAGACTGTAACAATGAGCATGGTCTCTTCTGGGACAGTGCCTAAACTCCAAAACCCTACAAGTTTTGTTTGGGTTGTGGCTCACTAACAACTTAATGCTGTCAATCTATAGCCAGACAACTCAGGCTGGTTAGCAGGACAAAACCCATTTCTGGGAAATAGGGGGTTCATTGTCACATTATTTGCACCAGTGAAGTTCTATAAGAAAAGGAAAACATTCATTTCCTACCATAAGTTGCTTTTTTTTCTGAACACACCCAAGGATAGGTGAGTCACCTTCAGGGTAGCAACCAATTATTTTAAGTCTGAGAACTTTGTTAGGTTTCTTTCATCTGCAAGAGGTAAGTTGCGTGGCAGAAAGAATGAGATGATCCAGGTGGTAAAAGAATTATGAATTCTCCACAGAAATAAATTCTAAGTCTGACAATCGTGCAAATTATCTATCCAAGGTATTCTGTTTTACCAATGAAGTTTCCCTTTTCAAGTTTAGCATAATAACTGATTTTTGATTAGTGCTTACTCAGTGCAAGACATTTGATTAGGTGCTTTTAAAATATTTTACATATATTAAGTCCCTAAATTCTCACAGAAACTCTATAAGGTAGTATTATTTTTATTCCTATTTTAAAAATGAGGGAATTGAGTGCTGACAGGATCAGTAAATTGCCCAAGTAAGGGAATAAGGAGAGTCAGGAGTTGAATTCAGACAGAGACTTAAGATGGCCCAATCACACATGCCAGAGAAAAGGAAACAAAAGAAAGCAGACTTGGATATTTCTTTTGTATGTTCTAGGTGGTCCTGTTTTGCATTTGAATGATGTGAACTAAACACAATGGGCCAACTTTGGCTATGGATCTAGTTTTCTGCCCCTTTGTCCTCAGCACTCCTTCCCTGATGTGGCAGGCAACTACTATGTATCCCAGCTGGTAGCTCAAGGCTGGTTATGTCTGAAATGGTACTGGGGATGTGGCATGTGTCCACTCCTAAGAAGAGTCACCATAGCATGGAACCTTCAGTCGGGTTTCTAGGTGGGTTGCATCAAGTTATTTGCTTTCGGATCTATTACAGGAACCCACACCTGGATTCTGGTTAGACAGTATGTCATTTTCCAGAACTTAGCGTGTGACTGCCAAATTTCTAGTCAAAGGTGACATTTTATGAAACACCAGATGTTCTTTAGTGTCTAACTAAAATTAAGTGTAAAAACAGCCATGGATCCATAATAATAGAACAATAGTCTTCCCAGGAAAGACTATCTTAGAGGTCACCATCTAAACACTGAAATGACCTATTCAACTCAACAGTGTTGCAAAGGGAAGGTAATTGTGAAGAGATCTTAGTTAGTTGTGACCACCCAGGTTATAATGTAAATATTTCTCTTTCATTTGTGTTACTTTGTGTTTTACTTTATGACTTTTCCTAGTGATTATTTTCATAGTTTTTGTTTTATTTTTATTATTTAATATTTCATCTTATAGATTCATGTTGATTGCTCCCAGTTCTAAGACCTCTGAAGTCCAAGAGTTGAACAAATATTGGAATCACCTGGCCCAATCATCTTACATTCTGAGTGAAAAAGTTGGGACTTAATCAAGTGAAAGGATTTTTGAGGGTCACGTAGAATGAGATGGTGGGACACTGTCTCACAGCTCTGCTTCCTCCAACCAAATTGGTGGTGATATGGCAGAGGTAGATGAGGGCAAGAGTTCTTCAAGACTGGCTTATTCCTTCTTTCTGATCCCTATGGCAGTTTACCCTATGATGAACATCAGGAGTCATATTGATGACCTAGGAAGTAGAGGAGTGAGCCAGTGTGGCATAGTGGAGAGTGACCCTTTCAGATGCTCTGTCTCTCTGAGGCTTCTAGTCCTCATTTTCAGGTCATTTTTTTGTCTAAGGCTGCTACAATTGGCATACCTACACTATGATACCTCAAGAACAGGAGATCGTTTTAGGAGTTATAATTATACAATCTTCACAGAATTGGTTACAGGCAAAACAGATTTTCATTTTTCTTGATGACTGTTGTAATGAACAGTGATTTTTTATTCAAAAGCAGCTTAGAGGACTAAATACGCTCTGTAATTGTACATACTCTGTAATCATCTTGTTCTATGTAGGACATAGCTACAATGTGCATTTATTTATTGGTATTTACCTATTGAGATAGCTATAGATAGATAGATAGATAGATAGATAGATAGATAGATAGATAGATAGATAGATATACCCTGAATCTAGGGTCTCAGTTTCCAAATTTATGAAGAAGTCCAAGTGAGTTTTATTTTTATATCTCAGCATTGGAATTAGAGTTAGATTAATTAAATGATGATTTTTACAGTTGAATCTACTGATAAATAACAGTCATAGGTTGGTAGAGATTAACTTTTCTCTGAAATCCTGTTCTAATTTATTCAACTCATTCTTATGCATAGCATTAATTCCTCCAACTTAAAATTAAATTTTAAGGAAAAATTTATTGAGTCAAGGAAATAGCATAGGTCAAACACAATTATACGTAAGACCTCCCCCTTTACCTCGAGGCAGCTGCTGGAAGAATGCAATAAAAGCAAAATGGTATCTTTTCACTTGTGGCAAATATCCCATGATGCTCTGAAGTTGGGCTAACTTTCCTATTTCCAAGTGGTGAAAACAAAGACTTTAGGAGTTCCCTGGACCCGATCCCTGTTGTGTGACATGCCAGAAAGAAACCTGCAAACTGTTCTAGGAAACAATGTGTTCCATTTACCTTGTTTACTTCCCCTTTCTTTGCAGTGCTCAATTTGGATCTCAAGGACACCGGCTTTGATATTTCCTCTCACAATAACTCTACAGAGTAGACCCTGAAACATATTTGCCTCAGAATATCCGAGTACACCTACTCCCTGAACTGCTGATTCTAAGAGCCTCAGAGAAATGCAAAAACACCTGAGACATCCTAGTAATTGCCTAAGGTCACGTTATGAGGGAGAATCTCATTGAAACTTCTAAAGGAGGAAATATCTTGTTTTAATTTCAACAGCAGTGGTGAGGGGATGTCGACTGCATGCAGTAAAGGAAATGAAAACTGTAATGGCAAAAGTCCTACCATCAGAAATGTAACCACATCTATGCTAACACACATTTGAATCTGTAGCCTAATAAGCTTCTACATTTCATTCATACCCACCTAGATGGGTGCTTTAGTACCCAGGCATTAAGCCTGGGATGAGAATGCCCTCTGCTCTACCAAGGAGACAGATAAAGGCATTCCTGACATACATCAGCCAGGCCATCTGTGGTCTAAGCCAGGAAGAAGCACAGAAAGTTGAGCCCTGCCCTCACTGGCTACATGCTGCCTGCAGAAGCCAAGTTTATTTTGAATAAACTCCAAAAAGCCAAGAGTAAAATGTGAGAAAGGTCAAAGGACTTACCTCAACCTTAACAGACCTGGCTCAGAAAATATAACTAGATCAATAAATTTAAAATGATTAAAAATCACAGAAAATGTACTTACTGATTATAGTGGAATAAAATTAGAAATCAATAACAAATGAATTTGGGAAGTTCATAAGTATATGGAAATTAAGCAAATATTTCTACATAACCAATGAGTCAAAATCTAATAAAACTGACTTATGAAGAAACAGAAAATCTGGATATATCTAACAATAGATCGAGTCAATAATTAAACACCTCCCAACAAAGAAAAACACAGGACAAATAGATTTTTGAAATTTAACACCAACTCTTCTCAGATTAAAAAAAAATGTAGAAGAAGGAATGTTCTTAACTCATTTTATGAGGCAGCATTATCTTGATATCAGACCGGACGAAGAGGTTATAAAAATAGAAAACTACAGAGCAACACTCTTCATGAATATAGATGTAAAATTTCAAAACAAAATTTTAACAATGTGAATCCAACAATATGTAAAAAGGATAATAAAATGTATCATGACTGTGTTTATCTAATGAATATATATTCAAAATTAATTAATATAATTAACCATATAAACAAAGTAAAAAAGAAAAACAAACTATGCTATAATAATTAATATCTATGCAAAATAAAAGAATTTTGATCCATAGCTCAGATCATATGAAAATATTAACTTAAGATGACTCAGATATAAATGTAAAAATAAAACAACCAACCTTCGAGACAAAACATCAAAGAAAATCTTTGATACCTTGAGTTAGGAAAAATTTCTTTTATCCAACACCAAAACCACTATCTATAAGGAAAAAGAAAAAGATTAATTGAACTTAGTGAAAAATTTTAAATGTCGCTCTTTGAAAAAGCATTGTTAATTAAATGAGAAGTCAAGTCACAGACTGGGATGAAATATTTGCAACGCATATATCTGAGAAAGGAGTTGAATCTAAAATATATAAAGAATTTTCAAAAGTCAATAACATGAAAGTGAACTACCCAGTTTTTAAAAAGGAACAAAATGCTGGAGCAGTATTCTACTTCATCAAAGGAGATAGAGGCAGAAAACAAGTAGGCAAATGGCAAGATACTCAACATTTTTGGACATTCACAAATTAATGCAACAATGTGATTATACCACCTACCTACTAGAATGACTAAAATTAAAAAAAGACTAACCATATCAAGTTAAAATGAGGATGTAGAGCAATTGCTGGTGAATGTAAAGTGACACACTACTTGGAAAACAGTGTTCACTGTTTCTTTAAATGCTAAAACTGCCTTTTCTACAATCAAGTCTTTTTCTTAATTTTTTACGCAAGAAAATATAGAACCTATGTCTATAGAAAGACTCATCTACAAATACTGAAAGATTAGCCCAAACCTAGAAACAATCCAAATATCTATCAGCTGGTGACTAGATCAATTGTGGTATATCTATACAAAGGAATAGTCCTTATTCAGTTAAAAAAAAGAAAAAACTACTGATACATCCAGTAATGTGGATAGATATTTAAATAAGGATATTGAATGAAAGAAGACAAAAAGAGAATATACTGTATGGTTCTAATCACATAAAATATAGACCAGGCAAACTAATCTGTAATGACAGAAAGCACATCAGTAGCTTGCTCATAACAGAGAGTTGGGGTGAGTGTTGGCGGTATGAAAAGGAAGAACTACCCTTTTTGGGTGATACAAAAATTCACTCTCAATTTTGCTAGTGGTTTCAGGGATGTGTGTGCAAATACACAAACATATATTTCTCAAAATGTACCAAAACTTATACTTAAAATATGTGCAGTGTATTGTGTATCAACTATGCCACAATTACACATATTTTAAATAACAAAATTATGACTATAAAAACAAAAAAAATTAATTCAGTGATCAAAAAAAGTAAGTTTTGGTATTGTGAATAAATTTCCTTATTCCTACCAGTGTTAAATAATAATAAACAAGTGTACTTATAGAAAGTTTTCCAGGAACTCAGTGTAAGTGTAGGTATTTCATTTGTAAAAGTGTATTTAATATTTACAACATGTCTGTGAGGTAGATGACTCCATTATGGTACTATGTAGTTGGGGAAACTGAGGCACAGGTAGATACAATTCAGAACTCACTAGTAAAACTAGATGAGCCAGGACTTAAATCCAGACTATCTGGCACTCATGCTCACTACTGATCACTGTACTGCACTACTTTACAGGCAAAGAACTCAGTGGTTGCCCAACTTACAGACTTGAAGTAGCACCGACAGAACTAGGAGGGAGATCTCCAGGCAGCCAGGGAGAAAGTCTAAAGTATTCAGAAAGAGACACCCATCACCCTGAACTCTCAGTGTCAAGTGGCCCAGACGTACACTTCTGCGGTACACGTTACCTGCATGCCCACCTGGTGCTGTGCATGTTTCTTCATCAAGTTAGCCTAGGCCTTGACTCAGGTCCCTATTTGTGTCGAGGGACTGTTCCTAGCCCAGGTCAATCTTGATACTCATCAACTTGCACAAGAAATCAACATAGTTAGCATATCCTGAATTTTGTTTCTAGTTTTCACGAAGATAAGGGGATGCTTGGGAAAGAATCACCTCCCAGTCCATAGCATTTACTCAATTCCTCCACCCCGGGCTTCCATCTACTTCTGTAAGCCTCACTACCCCTCCCCAGCCTGTCTGCCATCACTCCTCATATTTGCCCTCCAGCACTGGGTCCTGGTATTTCCTATATTTGCTTTCTCCACTTACAGTGTAGACTAAGACTTTTACCCTCCTCATGAGCCATCACGGCCATTTCTCCCTTAGGAAATACTCTGGTCAGCTGCTACGAAAATAAAGTTGCCTCCATCCTGATAGAAACTCTGTAGAATTCCCAAGTTTGATTTAGCCATGTTTTGCTATTATGAACACATCCAAAAAGAATTCCTGGAGACTCAGTCCTTGGGAAGTCAGAGCTAATGCCCCTTCCCCACATCCATTAGCACCTCTGAGAGCTGACTCAATCGGAATATCCCTTAGAGCTTAGTGGGTGCACCTCATCAATTTGTCTGGTTCTGTTAGGAAGGAGGTAAAAATGATCACACACTTCTCCCCTCCTTGTAAGCCCTGTGTCGTCTTACATGGGATTGCAAAGTATGGTTTCTACTGTGAACCCTGCATTGACAGAAGGGGCATTTATAACGCAGGAGCTCAGGTCTCTGGGTGCAGGAAATACATAACTAGAATGATATCTGCTTCCCATCTGGATAACTCCTGTCATTTCCTCTCTCTGTGATTACATTTGGAAGACTATTGGGTTGGAGATGCAGGCAGAAAAAGTGACAGGCCTTTCTCTGACAGTCCTGCAGTGTGAAATGTGGGAGCTGAGTAAACACTGCTAAAGGAAGTGAAATCCCTGATGGGACCATCTTTGCTTTGCCTCTTCTTTGCTGTCTCACCCCCTCATTCGAGCCATGACTAAGCTGATTCATTTGTGCACACAAATGAATACTTGGGGAATACTTGGGACTTGAGAGAGGAATAAGTTGCAGGTCACAGACCCTTTTAGAGAAGCAGAGGTGTGTAGGCTGGCAGAGGGCTCTATAAACATGTCTAATTGTAACAGGGTGGTCCCCAGAAAGAGGGGAAGTTCCCGGATCCTGGTTCCGCCCTAAATAAGGTAGAGCTGAGCAGGGATAAGAAAATGCTAAAAAGAAGAAATAGGTGGACAGAAAGAAGGAAAGAAAAAGGAAGCAGGATAGAGAGCAGCAAGGAGACCTGGAGGAGGCACGTGTTGCAGAGCGACATAAAAAAACTGCGCTTGCCTTTTAGTCTTGGACTAGTTAAAACAGATGTGGGCGAGAGACCCGTGGGAAGCTTAATAGTGGCAGCTTCCATCTTAATTCTAATTTTGCTCTTTTCCTCCCAAATTTATCTCCACTGAAAGGTCTTTTAGACTTGTGGCAGGCTTTTGGGCCTTGCTTTGGGCCAGTCCTATTTGACTGAACTTTTACCCTCAAGGAAATGGGTAACTTTAAATGCTTAACTTAGTAACTATATTCTTTATCCTTTCTGTGTTGTTCCCCAATTATATAAAAGTTCTTTTCCATTAAAGGACTTATATGTTTGTCTTAATGTGGCAGATGGCAGAACCCATTTAGAGAGAGCAGGTTTGAGGGTTCTGGGGTACCCCCCTCCCCGCCCTGTAACATAACTGGGAAGTGCAATGTTTTTACAAAGACCTGAATTAATTGCCAATGTGTTTTTTAAAATGGAATTTTTCTTTTACATAAAAATATCAGAATTTATGAATATCAACTAATCTGGCAACCTCCTCTATATTAACAGCTTCCTGTCTGCTCTTCCTGTGTAAACTCTGTTTTAGACATATTAGCCAGAGGGAACTTAAAACAGAAATCAAAGCATGTCCTCCATGCATCAAAATCTTCCTGTGATGTCCCATCTCACTCAAAGTAAAAACTGAAAGTCCCAGAAATGCTCTTTGTGCCTACTTGGTGGGACACTCTGCTACCTTTGTTCTTCTCCTCCCCTGTCCCACTTTTCCCTCCAGATTATGCAGATTCAACCTTGGCCCTACTTCCCATGAGTCTTTGGATAAATGGATTGGTCTGTGTGTCACTTGTTCATCTATAAAATGAAGAGAAAAATTGAATCTGGCTCTTAGGGTTGTTATGAATACAAAGGAAGGTCATATTTTGAAAACCTTTAAGAGATGCCTAACATAGTTCTTCTCTCCAGCTGTCTGGGCCTTCTTGAGTGTACTCAGATTAGTCAGGTTTGTACCTGTATGAGTATTTTTGCAAAGGGCCCACTCTCTTTCCAGCCTTCACTTCCACAAACACCCAGGAAATTTTTTCCTTCAGCCCCTTCAAGACTTGGAGTGATTCAAAAGTCAAAGCAAATCCAGTCAGGAGGAGATAAATGAGTATTGATTGAATTCAGAATGAAATGTAAGAAAATACAAATTTATCTCAAAATGAAGACTTGAAGACAAGATGACTAACGGGAAAGACAGTGAAATAAAAATTTAATGAGGAACATTGAAGTGAGACTGGAAAATGACTAAGAGAATGAAAATGTGTGAAATTTCTTTTCTAGAAAAATGAGACCCCTCATGTTATAAACTAGATACGAAACTGTGGTTTAGGTTAGGGTTTACCAAATTATTGTTCTACATATTTCTGTCATCCCAGCATCTAAGGCCAGATTGTCACCAATCCTCGATATCAGAAAATCTTTTCAAGATCTTCACAACTACCACTGTGCTTCTTCCCTTAGTCCAAACTGAAAGTCCTGCCTGGACCTGTCACGCCAGAGTCAGGGACCCTTACTTCTTCCCTTTAGTCTAGGACAGGCTGAGACACCCGTTTCCAGGTCCCTGGATTTTCCAAATCATGCCACACGCGGGGCTCCCACACTCCCCTTCCACTCTTCTTCCCCTTAGGTCTCCAGGTCTCCTTCACCCTGCTCCTCTTCCTGAGAGCCATGCTGCGTCCGCTTCTTCCTGTAAGCCCCAGTTACTTCTTTCATTTATCCATCCCTAGGATTTATTTTAAGTCACTAATACCTAGCACTGGTTTTTCCCAGAGAATTCTGAACAATTTTATGTTTTCTCATATTTCCAGAGGACTCTGAAAAATATTAAATGATGATTTTATTAGTGATTGACTATGGAGTACCCAGGGACCCCCAAACTTGCATACTCTAAAGGGGCTTAGCCATCTGTGTATACAAAGCAAGCAGACTTTCAGTATGAAAGTACTTTAATACAATTAGTGTGTGTAGAGAAGGAAAAGAAAGAATAACGGTTTCCCAATAAAACACCTTAAGTTACCCATTCCCTCGAGGGTAAATGTCTAGCCAAACAGGGTTGGCTGGAAGCAGGACCACTGATGTCCAGAAGTTTCACAAGTATAAGGCACCTTCTGGTGGGGAAAATAGGAAAGGGATTCTGAAGAAGATACCAGAAAACTGGGACAAAAGAAGATACCACATCAAGGTAACTGCTCTTGTCAATCGCTCCATGGGTCTCTCACCTAGGTCTCTTCCAAATGTCTCTGCATGTCTCTTCTCCACGTGTTTCTCCCTCCATGTCTCTCAGGGTGCAAGCCAGGAAGCAGGAACGAGAAAGCTCTTTCTCAGCCCACATGTCTTGCATGTTATAGAGATTCACCTGGTCTCTTGACTCACCCCTAGTTCCCAGTTGCTAGTTTAAAATGGCTGCAGGCAAGTTGGGGCAGGGAATGTGGCACCTCTCATACAGTGTCAGTACGGAGGACCACAAACATGCTCTACAATCTGGCTTTACTCCGCGGAAGGGTGGGACTGCCTACTAGGGGCTCTTCCTAAACAGTTTGGAAGAATATTTGTAAATCCTGACCCTTGGCCAGGCCTAATCTGGACTCCATGGTGCTGCAAGGCTGTGAAGGGAGGTCCTGACCAGACTCTAAGAGACAGAGATGTTTCCTCTTACTTCTGGAGTTTGGGAGACCAAACTCGTGAAAGTAGGCTCAGAAATATATAAGCTGCCAAAGGATGAAAATGAGGGTCATCTAATTAAAAGCTTTTAAAAATATTAAGACACTCAGACTAGGTAAAGATCAAAATTATAGTAAGAAACCCAAATCTCAAAATATATGTGGCTGTTTTGTTACTCATTTGAATTAGAGTAGGCGGAAGAGTAGAGAGGATGAAGTTCTCAGCTTTTCCACCGTTAGGGGAAAGGATGTCCTGAACCAACTCCACAGACAGGTTTTGTGGGCTCCACCCCACTCCACATCAGGGTAGGGACGGGTTATGGACCTCAGATGTGAACTATCAATAATTCTTTTCTTCTCTTCAGGAAGCTCGTCATCTACCCCCTCTCTGCCTCTTCAGATGAGATCAGTTTTGCTAACAAGCTTAGGAGTATAAAAGAGTTCAATAAATTTATTCCAGAATAGATAGTGTCAATGTACTTGAGACTCACTTATTGATTGTTAAGTTTCTTTTTAACGGAAACAAAACCCAAATTTCCCATTCTGCCACCACCACCCCCCCCTTTTGCTCCTCTCCTTTCATTTAACTATAGCGGCTTCTGTCACTATATAGGAGTGGGAGAGTGGAGCTGACTGTGTCTCCACCCAAAAGGAACCCTAGTGATAGGAGTGACCAGCTGAGGATGGTCACTGACAACTCTCTGCTGTCCCCAGCTTGTAGCAGAAGAAGGCAAAGCACCATTGAGTGGGTTAAATAAAGAGGCCAAACATAAAGACATTTATTAACAGTGTTTTAAAGGTCACATAAATTTGTCAATTCTATAAACACAAATTCTAGAGAAATTCTAAATCTATATATTTTCAGACTTGAAGTCCATATTAGTATCACTTTTGTAGTTATGCCTTCCTCCGTTTCCCATTCAAAGCCAGTATTGCTGTGGCCTGTGATTATTTAAAATTTGCCTTTTGAGTTTAAAATTACATGTTTGTAAATGTTAAAGAAAGTCCATTTAAAATCTGGAAATGAACAGATGCAGTCTGTCACCCACTTTGGAAGTATAGGAGTTTCTGGGTTGTCTATGTATGTCCCCCTTCCTTCAGTTTTCCCCACTCTGCCCCATGCACACACTCGCCACCTCTCTTCTCTCCCAGAGTCCCAGATGAAGCTTGACTGCTGTTCACACTCTGATATGTAGTGGAGGAGCAGTTAAAACCACATTGCTTATCTCATAGTATTCACTTATTTATTCATTTGGCAATATTGAATGCGTTTTTACACTGTGGCTGGCACTGTGCTAGGCAGGCATAGCACATGCAAGATGTAGACTTGGTTCCCCCACTCATGGAGCTTAACAGAAGAGCAGAGAGTAAGAATGCCACAAATAATCATTTGGTAAATAAGTGAAAGTTTTTTTTTAAGATTTATTTATTAATGCATACAGGAACTGGGGTACAGGCCAGAGGCATGAGGGGTGAGAGGATTCACCAGAGACAGAGTGGGGAGCAGAACAGGCAGACTGACTGAAACACACTGCTGAGGGGAGCAGCGGGCATGGCGGGAGAGGTCTGCTGCGCCATGTGGTTCCCCTCTCTGGCGGCAGCAGGGATTGAACTCGTGCTTCAGTGGCTGAGGTTTGCTTCATAGTGCGTTTCTTAACCCACTGCACCACCAGGGAGGCCCCCTAAATAAGTAAAAGTTAATTCTAACCCCAAATTAGTTCTTCCCTTCTCTTCATTTGTAATATAGAAAATACATGTTCTTCCGATTTACCTTTATAAGATTTAAGTGTGTTAATGATTATCACTCCACTTTGGAAATTCTAAAACTCACTGCCAATTTTTATTGCTATGTTTGTAACAAAAATTTATCAAGACAAGGTCCTGGGTAGAGCACAAAGACAAACTGGACACAGGTTCTGCCTCCCCCTGCTGAGGGACATAGAACACCTCAGCATCTAAACTATGGTGTCAGGCAAAGTGTGCTAAAAGGTAGAGAGGGGCAGAGGAAAGCAATTGACTATTTGAAGGGGGCAAAGAGAGACTTATTTAGAAGGAATCAAGGAAAACTTTACGGGGCAGATTTGTTTAAATTCACCTTGAGAGCTGAGGACATTTGGACTCCAGGAGATCAGAAACATAACACGCAAAAGCAGAGAAATGAGAGAACAGGGATAACAAAGAAAAGTATGAGGTGCATTTTGGCTTAACTGAAGGAGGCATTAGGTGGCAATAGTTGGCAATAAGAATTTAGACAAGTAGTTTGAAATCAGATCATAGAGCACCTCGGATGCCAAGCCAAAGAGTGTGACCTATGTTTTTGACAGCTTGCAAGCCATTAAAGGAATTTGAGCAAGAAATGACAGAAGCTGAGTCAGAAAGAATAATCACGCTACAGCAGCATGCTGGGTGGATCATTATGACTATTGATACGATTTTGCTGAGTGGTTAGGAAAAGAACTGTTGAAGTCCTGCTGTTTTGGTCTTTGAAATCCAGGGATCTGAAGCCACAATAATTCAGGTAGTCTAGAGAACCTGAAGTCTATTTGTATTTCCTTAGGATAAGAAAAGTAGAAAATAAGCTTTACTCCCTAAATAACATAATATAGAGTCAAAGAGTATATTTCTCTGTAACTTCTTTCATTTTGTCAGCATGAGTTACATGATGTATAATTTTATATCATAGAAATAGGCAAGAGAGATAAAAACAATTTCTCTAAAACCAAAGCTATTATGACTAACCATTCTAAAAGGTACAGACAGACCCTCTGGTTCACACCCACTTAGGGCTGTGACTAGCATTTAGTAATGGCTGATCAGAGCAAATTAGTGAAATATCCCTGCTTCTGGAATTCCCATGGGCTATATGCACAGAACAAACTGATCCTATTCCTTTTACCCTCGAGCTTCTTGGAGCCAAACAGCTGTGGGAGGTGAGTGGTGGCCGGTCAGCCAATCAACAAGCAGCTGACAGATGACAGGCTCCATTTGTGACTCTGCAGAGAAGGCAGAGGAAGCCAAGTTGCCCTGCCCAGCTGGGTTCAGATCATTCAAATGAAAGAGAAGAACAGATGTTCATTTAAAAAAAACAAAAACAAAAAACTACAAACCCAAAACATGATTTTACTATACAAATCCATGCCAGTGCATATTTGGAGAGTAAGAACATTTTTGCCAGCCCTCACACAGGGCTCTGGAAGACACACACAGAGAAAGATCCACATATTTCTAATCTCTGTCACTTTTCCATGATGAACTCCAGAGAGCGTGAGACACTGTCTTGGTATGTCCTCCAGAGGAAGGCTCAGGGTTTGTGCTGGGTTTGTTTGGAGTCAAGGGCAGACATGGGCTTCCTATTCCCCAGGCAAGAAGAACTCATTAAGTAGGAGCAAGATAGGTAGCTGAGGACTCCATCCTATTACTTCATGTAAAAATCATCACATTAAATAAACACCTTTGGCACGAATTTATCAACAGAGAGGAAAATGACACTAAGTTACCAAGATAAGAATTCAAACTCCATGATTGAAGTTCTCTTCATCCAAATAAGCAAGCAACTAGGTGTGGGTTCTCAGTGTTGAACAGATTATGTAATAAAGGGAGACAGCCAGAGGTCAAGCCCTTTCTCCCAACTATGAGCAAGTAAGTAAAAAATTCCCAGAGAGGAAAGTGCCATTTAGGGCCTCTTCTCTCAAGCCTCACCTTGTTGCCTTGGCCCAATGTCAGCGTGTCCATGACTGATGTGTGAGGTCATGAGTTCTATAAAGGGCTTGGAAAGTGTCAGAAAGGTCTTAAAAAACTGGGCTGATCTTCAGGCTCTAGTCTACGCTTGTACCTCTGTCTTATCTGAAACTGCCGCCAAGGTCTTCCTAATTAATTTGTGAGTAGACCTAAGACTTCACCTCAGTACCAGGAACTACTGATCACCCAACTCTCTCTTGGTGCATTACATAGAATGTAATGAGGGAAGAACCAAACTGACTTCCAGTAAACTAGAAGTTGTACCTATCCTGGACAGTCTTCCTTGCTCATATACTGTTCAGGTAGAGCCTTATGCTAGAGTTCAATTCACTTGAGGAAACCTAGGTGATACCTGTAGAAATGTGGGAGTAGAAATTAACTCCAGCAGGGAGCTTAGATCTCCCCAGACAAGTCCCTTCATCTTTGAACAGTTCTGATATTTATGACTCTTCTCTTGTAGGAAACTGAAATATTATATAGTAATTGGGCATATAAAATCATAGCTCTCAAAATTCTGGAACAACAGTAGGGAATAGTGAAGGAAATAATCAACAGGATTAGTTTTTCCATGAAGGGAAACTAAGTTAGAATTGTTGGGTGAACAATTAGCTCTCTCTGTTGCAGTTGAAAACACAGGAAAGAGATGGGTTCATGCAAGCTTCTCTCAGATTGTTATGCTCTGAATATTTATGGAAAGAGTTCCAAATCTCTAAGTGTATATGTGTCAATTCAATAAACTAGGTGAAAATCACTTATTTATACATAATAAAATATTTATTTTTAAAAAGAACTTTTAAAGTCACCCATGGATTTAAAATATTGTTTTATGCTATATTTATATCTTAATCTCTCCTACAAAATTCTTAATCATTTAGACATACCAGTTACCATGAATAGGTATACATGTATCAGATTTTAATGTCCATCTATTTTGAGGCAACTATAAATTTTAAATAAAATTAGAGTTACAACTTTTATAATTAGTTTTATTTAGAGTTAAAACCACAATCTTCTTTTGCCTATTATTTTTTTAATAAAGTTTTAAGTATAGTCATGTTAATTCAAGGCTAACTTGTCAAACACAAATTCTTTCCATCTTATTCTAAGTTTACACTCAGGCAAACTGTCACATCACCAAACTGTTAAAACCATTATTTAATGGCACCCTTGTACTCCAATATCCAAATCATGCAATCGCTCTGCTCTTTAATTGGAAGCAGAAGCCCAGGGGCTTGCCTTGCTCTGCATATATGGGATGTTCTGTGTGCCCTGTGACATGTGTCTAGCCTGTGTCCTAGTTCCAGTCCATTTTGTGTAGTTCATGCTCAAAACATTAAGTGCTGGGCCTCCCTGGTGGTGCAGTGGGTTAAGCAGCGCACTATGAAGCAAACTGCAGCCACTGCAGCATGAGTTCAATCCCTGCCTCTGGCCAGGGAAGGGACCCACATGGCACAGCAGACCTCTCCTGCCTTGCCTGCTGCTCCCCTCAGCAGTGTGTTTCAGCCAATCTGCCTGTTCTGTTCCCCACTCTGTCTCTGGTGAATCCTCTCACCATCCTGGACTCTGGCCTGTACCCCAGCTCTTATATGCATATAAATAAAATCTTAGAAAAAAAAAAACATTAAGTGCTTGTCTCCTGAAGACCATGCCCTGAGACCAGGCATTCTCCTTGCTCTTCTAGGGCACCTATGATAACACACTCATTGATAGTTTGGCGTTCAAAACATTCTTAGCAAGAGGATTTCCCAGGAACCAAGCTCCACCCCCATATTATGTTGTAGGCACACAGTCTCATTACTTTGTCACCCTGATCCAACTGCATGCTCTCACCAGCTCTCCATCAGTGCCATTGGGGTCAGTTCCTATTTCCCATCTCACTCCTAAAGGGACTCTCAAGTTTTTGTTCTCTGAGGTTTGCTACTCACTATTGAGTAATTTGCAATGAAAATGAAACACTGATGTTTAAAGAAAATTGTACCAGTGGTCACTTGGAGGATGGATTGGAGAGGATGAGTCTGGTGGTCAGGAGACTAACTGCAAGAGGACCACAGCCAGAGAGGTAAGAACCACAAGAGATAGGAAGCTCTGGCTTCTGATTTCATGACAGACCGGGCCCAAGTAGCTCACAGGTGACTATTTGTGTTTGGTGCTTACTGCTTCGTTCTAACCCTTTAACTCCTTCGTGTGATTCTACCAGTCTTTGCCGTAGGCCACACATCTGAGTTGGTGGCTGCTCTGGTGCAGGCACCAACTGAGCATTAGCATTGAGGTGGGCACATTTCACACACTAAACAGCCATTCTCAGTCCCATTCATAGAGGTAGAAAATAGAATGGTGAATAGCAGGCGCCAAGGAAAGAGAGGCACAAGGGTTATTATTTAATTCCAGAATTTCAATGTGTACAGAATTTCAACTGGGGACAATAAAAAAGGCGTGGAGACGGTTGCACAGCAAGATGAATATACTAGTGTTTCTGAAATCTACACTTCAAAATCATTAAAATCACAAATATTATGTAATGCATATTTAAGTGTACTACACACACAAACAAACAAAACAAAACTTGGAGAGCAAATCAGCCAAGAAGCTTGACCTACTTTGGGACATTTTATTTGTATAAACTGATAAAAATTTCCTATTGTTTATAGCAGTTTATAGCAGTTAGCTGTGGATTCTCTGTTATTTGAACCATGAAGCACTCTAATAAAATCACAATTTAAAAAGTACACCCTGTTATTTATATAGATATAGAAAAGTAACCATTTACATTTTCTTAATAAGAAGAGGTTCAAGAGGTTGACACCATGCCCAAGTCCTACAACTACTGACTGAAGAGTCTAGGAATCTAATCTAAAGGTTTTTTGGCTACAAACTTTATGTTGCCTTCTCAGAGGCAAAATAGACCTTATCCTATAAATGAATGAAATCTCCAAACCTGGGAACTATTGTATATATCTCTAATCAGGATATATTTTTTCATGCAAAATTGTTTCTTTTATTTTTGATGCAGTTATTTATGTACTGAGTCTGGTTTTTCCTGGTAGTTAATGTGAAGGTTTCTGCCAAAATCCACCATCACAAATTATTTGCAAAAGAATCGCATGCTTTTATTTTCCACACTCAACTTTTAAATAAAAATGTTATTTAAAACTTTGGAATGTTACCTGTTAATTATTCTTCTTTGAACTTCTTAACTCACTTTGAAGACATTGTATTTGATCTTTATTCTAAAAGTTTTAAAAGCACTTAAGTTAGAGCAATATAGATTTTTAAATAACTTTTTGAGATGATATTACAAACTAATGTAACAGGTTTTTAAAAAAATACAACATAGTTCAAATTAATATAACTTCAAAGCAGTCATCTTAGAAGACTACAGGAAATGATGCTCTGATTATTCATTCATTGAAACTCATAATATAAGCACTTATTCTGTTCCAGACACTTAGAGAATTTTTGAAATTCCTTTTTCATATTTCTTCCAAATACAGTTAATTAACCATGAAGAAAATGTTACCTTATAACCATCCACTATATAAACATCAGAATTATATAATTTGATCACCTACCTCTTTCACACTCCTGGAGACATCGATCTCCAACTTCAAAGGTTGAAGAATAGACAAAATTGAAAATATGCCAAAGATTCCTTTACATACAACCTGTAACCACTTTAGTGAGGTTACCCCTTGATTATATTTGATTATTATATTTTCACCAGTCATTTCTTTCTTCATTTGCTATCACCTTTCCCAGCATTGTTTTTCTTTGGAGTTTACCTCCCACTAATAGAATGTGATTTCCATGAGAGCAGAGATTCTTATCTGTTACAGTATTCTCAACATGGGATAACATCCAACACATAAAATGTGCTCCATAAATAGTCTGAGAATAAATGAGTCAATAAAATGATGATTTATATTATTTTACATAAAATGCATTTGCTCGGTTTCACAGTTCTATAATTCAATGTAGATATAAGGTTAAATTTTAATGATGTATAGCACTATGTCTTATGTAGTTATTATTATTACCTAATAAATAAAGATAATTAAAATATTTTCTTCACCAGCAGTGTAGATTTTTTTCTCCTGTTCTTTCCTTCTGACAGGTCATAGTTGGTTTGCCTTCTGGGGTTTTGCCATCTCTCCTTTTACCTGATTGATACAATTTTGAACAAATTTTGTACCTTCATTGTATGGGTTATGCTGAGCAAAATGAAGAATAAATACAGCGCTACCCTATGTTCTCAGATATTAAAGATCTGCTTGGAAAAACAAGAACCATATTTGAAATACGAAGTGACCAGGAGAGTGAAGCTCTACAGAAAACCTTCTGAGAGAAGGAAGAGTAGTTTAGGATGGAGCATCTGAGAAAACCCTTGGAAGAGATAGTACAAAGCCAGACACTGAATGAGCTGCATGTGGCCCGTGTGGTAAGGACCCATAGACACGAGGTCTGAGGTCACATAGTTCAAGCCAGAGGTTAGTGAAAACCATACACTACTCCAGCTGCAGACACATGTCTAGACACAAGTATATAAATATTTGTTTATGGTCCTATTGTCTGTTTTCTATCACTGGAATATAAGCTCCATGAGACAGGAGTGTTTATTGTTATATCCCTAGTGAGTAGAACAATGTCTAGCATTCCATAAGTATTTATTGACTGAGTGATTGTTCTGAATGATGTGATCAAAACCTACAGTACCACATCAGTACAGCAAAACCACAAGTGAAAGACAGGGCAATTTTAGCAGGACAGGGACAGGAGACAGTTAAGGTGAGAACTGATAAAATGAAGATGAAAGAACTCTCAGGCAGAATATCTGGAGCTCCATAGACTTTAGATGACTCTAGAGTTAATGGAACATAACAGGGATTATGCAGTGAATTCAATATGTTCCACAAATCAAACAAGGAAAGTCTCTGATAGGAATAGACTACATAACGGCTACAGTTTCAGTAGCATTAATATTTTAAATGAAAAGAAAGTTAACAGTCTTGCCACGGAAGAGTATACTTGACTAATATTAGTGTATCTTCTCTGATGAGCTGCGAACTTCTAAGAAGAGATTGTTTCTTTCTCTGTCCTGGTACAAAGTCTGCACTCTTGTCAAACATTTGAGAGAAGGACTGAGAGAAGGGAAAAAGAAATTGGACCTTGCTCTCCACTTAGCTATACTTAAGCTATACTTAAGCTATACTTAAGAACTGCATAATTAGAATTTCCCTTAAAAAAAAGATTTATTCATGCATACAAGAACTGGGGTACACGCCAGAGGTGTGTGTGGGGTGGGGTGGGGGGTGAGGATTCACCAGAGACAGAGTGAGGAATAAAACAGGCAGATTGACTGAAATACACTGCTGAGGGGAGCAGTGGGTGAGACAAGAGAGGTCTGCTGTGCCATGTGGGTCAGCTTCCGGCTGGGATTGTTCATAGGTTCTTAGTGCTGTGACTTAACCCCTTGCCATCACCAGGGAGGCCCTGGAATTTCTCCTTCTGAGTCTGATGGATAGAGATCTTTTGTACGCATTAAATGGTCAATGATTAAGACTTTAAACCCAGTACTGTCCATCTTTCCCAGCTCAGAACTAATTGCCCAAGCAGGAAATTGATATGCATACGAGCTTATACCTCTCACACTGAATACCACCATTAAATATTTGAACTTCAAATCATTGACATTTATGATTTAAAATGAATCATTAAATCATTTACACAGGTCTTACCTAGCTCTCTGCTAGGGCAAAATGCTCTTACAGTGGGTTCAAAATAGGAGTTCAACATTTTCTTAATTTCTACCTGGAAAAAAGTAACTTCATGCTCCTGGTTGCCCCCAGAAAACAGCACAGTATAAAGTAAATCAGTAAAACAAAATATTAAAAACGTTCTTCCCAATAACTTGTCCACTATTCTATCAGGTAAGTTATTATTATTTATTTGTTTAAAAAAGTATACCTGTCCTTCAACCTTGGGTTAAAACCATGTGATCTTGCTGGCATTTAAGAAATACTTTCAGAATGTTTCTCTCTGGGGATTACCTTTTTTAGAGGTCCTTGGGGTTACTGCAGTATCCTGAATTAATAGCCAGTGCTGGTTTTCCCCTTTACCTGGATGTTTATTTCCTTAGTTTGCAATACACTGTGATTACTGAAGAAGAAAGTCTTTTTCAATTTGAAGCACATAAAATGTGGCCAGCACTCTTAAAACTGAATGTTTGATTAAGGTCTAGAAAGGAAAAGGAAACTCACCTAGCTCTAGCCGGTGGGCAATATTATTTGTCTCTGCCACAAAGGTGTGAAAAAAGAAAACAACTGTTATTTTTACTTCTGGGAGGAGGAACTGGTTATCACAGATCAGGAAATGTGGTTTCCCTCTAAGACCACATGGAAAAGTCAGTATTTTCCTGTTTTTTTTTTTTTCTGATACCCTCTTAAGCAAATTATTTTCGTCAAAAAATACAACAATGACTTAAGTCTAGTTCAGTAACACCGACTGCTGAGTTACTCTGCACGTGAGAACCACACTATACGGGACCTCAGCGTCTGGGTGGCGGGTCGGGGGAAGCACTTGGTCCTGAGTCCCCGGTTGCTGAAACCTTAGGTCCTTCTCCGTCTGATCAGGTGTAACACCCCTTTCTAGATACTCTCCTAACCTTTACTCCACCTTTCATCAAATAACTACACCCACCTCCCCCAGGTTTTCGCTCTCAGAATCACTTTGTGACTGGTAAAGATAAGGGTATTTTCTTGTGAGTGAATTCTTAAATTAGCATTTCTAAAATTAACTTTAAATTTTATTCTCTCTCTCGCTAACTGGTTAATGTTTTTAAGTTTGCAGGGAAAAAATGGAAATATCTAAGTGGGGGACTTTTTACTACAGAACTCTTAAGTCATGGATTACAAATTGAGAACCATTACAAGCTATAAATCATTCTCCACTTCTCCAGAAAGGAGTACATGTTAACTTGCTTCCTAATTATTCTTTTAGGCATGGGCTTCCTTGGGGATTTTTCTGAGGTCCCAGGCTTTGGGGCTGGGAAATCTTGAGCGGGAAGGAGAAATCCCACTGTACTAGCCTGTCTGGTGAGGCGTTGCATTTTGTGGAGACTCAAGAGGGAGCCGGATGTTAGCTGCTTTCCCGCGTGTGTGTTCAGTGCGCCATCTAGTGGCTGAAGGGAAGAAAAGTTGAGAGCTACCCCACCCTTCCCCCATCTCAGGGGGTGTTTTGGCTTCTCCTCTTGGTCAACTCCCGCTAAAAATTGGTTGTATTTCAGTTTCTTCAGTGCACAAGTGATGAATGTCGTGTACATCGTTGGGAGGGATAAAAAAAATACCCTTAAGGATCCATTTAGGAAAGGCAAAAATTACTGCTCCACAATTATTCCAGAAAGTAGGACTCTAGGTTGAGCAAATAAATGAAACGCTGTTAACAAGGGAAATACAAAAAAGGAATTGAAGGAAGAAAAAAAAGAGAAGTTGTAGGAAGAAAATGAAGGGGAGAGATGGGATCACAATTCTAAACCATGGTTCTTATTTGAGAGGAATACTTATCATTATGTGACAGCAGATGATTTATTTAAACTCACTAGGCTTCAGTTTATTTACCTGTTACATTGAAATCATCTCACCTATCTCCAAGGGATGCTTGTGAGGGTTAGGTGAAAATATATATAAAAATGCCACGCCCAGAATCTCAAATGAAAAATGATCCATAAATGGTAGTTCTATTGTTATTAGTAGAGAGAAAACAAAAGGAAAAGAAAATAAGGGAGAAGAGCTTGTAATGACTTATGTGGAAGGTATTATGATATAGAAAGAAAATAAACCCAGGACTGTCTGACTTAGCACAAGACATTTGATTCACTTAATAAGTAAATCCCATGAAAGGAGACATTTCTTCTGATTCTGGTGGATGGAGGGTCTCTGTATGAAGCCCATCATTCTTACTGTACTCACAAATGTGTGAGAAAGTCTTCCTCTTTGGTAACCCTTGGACTTCAAGCCACAAACTGAGAGCCCCACACTCAGTGGCTGCTCAAGGGGTAGGAACAAGGGGTCAGGTTTTAGTCAATGAGAGTAGCCATTAGTTTGCAAGAAAACCCCTGAGGATCCTAGCTCACACTCTGTGATCGTTAATACCAACTGAATGTTCTTGGAGAAGATGGAAGAAATATCTGTATCACCTGATGCATCTTCTCGCACTAAAAGCTGAGTCCCCATGGCTGATCGGGGAGGTAGACACACAGACCTGTTATACCTGGTATGGCTATTTCTAAGGATTGCCTAAAACCCTCCAGACACCTGAAGCCTCTAGAGAGCCAAATATCACAAAACACACACACACACACACTCTCTCTCTCTCTCTCTCTCTCTCTCTCTCTCTCTCTCTCTCTCTCTCTCAAGGTTTCAGCTACTATCTCTAGCCAGACCCCAGAACTGGATATATTTCCCCCATGTAATGACCCTTCACACTCTCAGGGGAACAGCCGCCATTGCCTGCATTTCTAACCTTTTACCAGCTTCCTTCCATGCCAAGGAGAAACTGGGAACAAGAACACGGTAATATGATCCCTAATTAGCATAAAATAAAAACAACCAGTCATGTTTTCCATGGACTTTTCCAACCTCAAATGAACATATGAAATAGGGAGAAAGAGATAAAAATGCACACATAGAACCATATTTATTTACTGTTAGTGTATGTAAAGCACCCTGACCCAAATGAGTATCTGTCTCTAGGAAAACCAAGAAGCCAGATGCAGAAATCTGAAAGTTTCCCCTTTCCAAAATGCAGCAGAGTACAGACAGGAAGGGAAAGTGTCCTGATGGCTTGGTATGGAAGGGGTTAAGTCCTCAGCCATCCTATTCTAAAGTGATTTATGATAATGTGTTGTGTTTCAAAACTCTCCCTCACCCCAGTGAACAGCCCTCTCCCTCCCCACTGAGTCCTCTCTCAGTGCTGAAATGGGAAGGAGGCGGTGTTTTGCTGATCTGTTAAATTCTTAGTCAGGTTTCCTTGATTTCCAGTGGCTGCTGTTGTTTGAGTTTGGTTTGGATCAAAACTGAGGTTGTCCTGGCATTTCTGGGACTGAATCCAGGCGAGAGGAAGAAGAAAAAGAAGGAGAAGGAGAAGAGAAGAAAAAAATGGTGGGGAGAAATTAAAGGGAGGAGAGAAACTTAGGGAAAGAAAAAAAAATCCTTTCAGCATCACATTCCTGTGTTTTCCCCCAGCCTGGAAAACATATTAATCCCAGTGCTTCTACACTCCGAGACAAAGGGACTGAGTCAGACTGTGGGGGAAAGGGTGATAAGAAGGATCCTGGAACTCTAAAGAGAGAAAGAGCAAGATACAGAAATAGCTGGGGCTCCATATTAAGGGGCATCCGTGTCGGCACAGAGAACTGGCACAGACACACAGGATCGGGCAGAGACTACAGACAAATGGAGATGCGAAGACTTGAAAGGACAGTACCTTTCACCTCATCCAACTTGTCAAGAAGGTAAAAAGACACCACCAGAAGAAAAGAAGAAAGCAGCTGAGTCCTCAGGTCAGAACAGGGTGTGGGTCTGGAGTGCTCTAGGAGCACGAGCTGCAGTACCCCCCTCTGTATCACTCAACCTCCAGGAGAGGGAGGTCTGGAAGAAAAGCACTGCGTCTAGGAAACTGGCCTGGGACCTCACTCCAGATTGCTTTTTAAACCTCTGCATTCCATCTCCATGAGCCACAATGTAAGTGTGCCATCCTTTCTCTTTGCTGAATTTGTCTGTTTCTTTGTTGCTTGTTTGAAGAAATGAAACGAGCGCGTTGTCATAGTGAACGTGCTCAGTGTGCATTGGCTCTGGGGCATCAGGGAGTCCGCTGAAAGAGTGAAAGCATGCTTACTGTAACTGCCTCTGCTAAGCACTGACAAATTACAGGGGCTTAAAAGCAATAGAACTTTATCCTATTTTCCATTCCCTGATCTCCCTCCTTTAAGCACCTCCTCCCCCCTCCCCTTAGCCAAGACAGAGAAAGAGAAAATGCCCAGGTCTGTTCGCAATTAAAAGATTTTCTTTCTCCCCACCCCCTTCTGTCTTTTGATCCTGATGTTTCTCAAAGTGGACTGCACAATGACATGGAGAATGGGACCCAGTTTTACCATGCTGCTGGCAGTGTGGCTGGTGTGTGGCTCGGAACCCCACCCCCAGGCCACGAATCGAGCGAGACATGGAGGGCGGAAAACACCTCTCTTTCCCGCAGTCAACAGTAGGCCAGCTCGGTTTCTGAGGCACGCGGGGGCGTCTCAGGGAATGGCGAGAACCACTCTGGAAGGACCACATCTTCAGCCTCTCCAAAGAAGAAGGAGTGTGCCTGTGCTCAAAGTTGCTCATGCAACGGCCCTGCCAGCCCCGCTGGGCAACCACAGGGCCCCGCTGAGACCTGAGCAGAGACCGACAGCCCGGAGTCTACCCCGTGAGATGGTCCGAGACGAGGGGACCTTGGCTCGGTCAAGAATGTTGCGCTTCCCCTCTGGATCCAGCTCTCCCAACATTCTCGCCAGCTTTGCAGGGAAGAATCGAGTGTGGGTCATCTCCGCCCCTCACCCCTCAGAAGGCTACTACCGCCTCATGATGAGCCTCCTGAAGGACGACGTGTACTGCGAGCTAGCAGAAAGGCACATCCAGCAGATCGTGCTCTTCCACCAGGCGGGTGAGGAGGGAGGCAAGGTGCGGAGGATCACCAGTGAGGGCCAGGTGCTAGAACAGCCCCTGGACCCCAGCCTCATCCCAAAGCTGATGAGCTTCTTGAAGCTGGAGAAAGGGAAGTTTGGCATGGTGCTACTGAAGAAGACGCTGCAGGTAGAGGAGCGCTACCCTTACCCAGTCAGGCTGGAGGCCATGTATGAGGTCATCGACCAGGGCCCCATCCGCAAAATAGAGAAGATCAGGCAGAAAGGTTTTGTCCAAAAATGTAAGGCTTCTGGGTTAGAGGGCCAGGTGGTAGAGGAGGTGAACAACGGTGGAGGAACAGGAAGACCAGGCCTGAGCAGTGAGAAGAGGAAAGAGGATCCGAGGAAAGCACAAGTCCCACCAACCAGAGACAGTCAGGTGAAGGTGATTAGAAAACCCGCCAGCACTACAGAGGCCCCTCCCCCTTCTCCACCCCCAGGGGTCACCACTCTGCCTCCTGCGCCGGTCACTACAGTGACTCGGGCCACCTCTCGGGTGGTAACTGTAGCTGCGAGACCTGCAACCACCACGGCCTTTCCGACCACCCAGAGGCCCTGGACCCCCCGGGTGAGCCCTTCCTTAGACACCCACAAGCTTCCAGCAACGGCTGAGGTGACCACTGTCAGGGCACCAGTGGCCTCAGAAAATCTCTACCCTCCACCCAGGAAGGAGCAGCACAGAGAGAAGCCGCAGGCCACCAGGAGGCCCAGCAAGGCCGCTAGCTTTGAGAGCTTCACCGCTGCCCCGCCCACCAGCATCTCAGAACACGGAGCCAGAACTGGCTCCGGCCGCTTCCGGGACCGGGACAACCGCACAGACAGGCGGGAGCACGGCCCCCGGGATCCAAATGTGGTGCCAGGGCCTCACAAACCAACAAAGGGAAAACCTCCCAAAAAGAAGGTCCAAGATAAAATACTTAGCAATGAATATGAGGACAAGTATGACCTCAGCCAGCCCACTGCTTCTCAAGGGGAGGAGGAGCTGCAGGTGGGGAATACTCCCTCCCAAAAAGCAAAGGAGTCTAAAAAGCATGAAAAGCTTGAGAAAACTGAGAAGGAGAAGAAAAAAAAGGTAAAGAATGAGAAAGCAGAGAAGTTACTCAAGAGTGAAAAGCCAGTGAAGAAGGACAAGGCTGAGAAAAAGAGCAAGCAGGAGAAAGAGAAGAACAAGAAGAAAAAGGCAGGTAAAACCGAGCAGGATGGCTACCTGAAACCCACCACAAAGCACATCACCCAGAGTCCCAAGAAGTCAGTGACCGACCTGCTGGGGTTCTTTGAAGGCAAGCGAAGACTCCTTGTAAGTAATCTCCTTGGCATTGTTCTGTGACAGGAGGGCAGAGAGGGTTCATGTTTGGTGTGTTGTTTTTCTGAGATCACAGTGCTAGATGGCAGGCTATGGCTGGACCTGTACCCCCTCAGGAAGGTCAGGAGGTTTGTCAAGAAAGCCTAGCCAGACCAGCAGCTCCTTTGGGCATAGATAAGTTGTGGATAGGTTCTAATATCCACACAAACTCACATCCCTAAGGGACAAAATTAATATTTGGGGGATCTCAGACATAAGCTGAAGTAAGCCCCTGTGGGCCACTTCTTCAAAGCCCACCAGTACCCATCCCCCATCTTTCTGCTCTCTTCCTAGTGATAGTTCTGGATAGGGTTTCCTTTTACTAAGTGCAAAGAATAAAAGAGGGAAGGAGTTCCCAAGTTGGCATGCATCAAGTGCAATCATGACATAGGAAAAGGGATTCTCTCTGTATGAGTTTGAGAACTAAAAGCATGTGTTTGGGAAATGGTTCTTCCTTTGCCCCCTAATTAGTCTATAGCAACAATTGGAAGCCTTGAAGGGTTAAGTGAGGCAACTTGGATACGTAGGGAAGGGTCATTGTCTGTGTGACCCTCACAAATACTTTGAAAGTCACTGGCTGAAATCTTCTCCCCTTTAAGGGGATGTGGCTCCCACCACTACCTAAATGCCAGTAAAAGGCTTTCAAAAAGATGGAGTGTGGGGAACTGGCTTAATTGTTCTGATTTCTAATACCCTAGAGACATATCTGAATTTGGAGTCAAAATTTCTGTTTCTCCTAAATCTCTATAGAATGAACACGTGTCTGGTACATGTGGTATGTGTGTATGGGGGGTGTGGTATATGTGGGTGTGTGTGGTGTGTGGTGTGTGGGTGTGATATATGTGGGTGTGTGTGGTATGTGTGCTGTGTGTAGTATGTGGGAGGTTGTGGGTGTATGTGGTATGTGTGGTATGTCTGATGTGGGGGATTGTGGAGGTGGGCGTGGTGTATGTGTGGCATATATGTATGCAGAGGACAGAGCAGTCCTTACTCTCCACTTTGCCTGTGTTTCTCAGTGTCATGAGTATCAAGCAAATCACAGGTCCTACTTAATAGCTCTCTTTTGGTCATTACTTGCTACCTCCAAAGAACAATAACGGAATCTACTCAAACCCAAGGAGTATGGCTCCTTCTCCACTGTGTGTCTTCTTGTCTCCTCTTTTAGTGCCCTTCCAAGATGTCTACTCCACCTTCTTTTTTTTTATTAAAATATTTTAAAATTTACATATACTTGCCATTAATTGTAATCCCCATGTATTCCCCATCACCATCTCACCAGTGCACCATCACCTCAGTCCCTCGTGTTCCCATCTCTACTCCACCTTCTAATGCTGTCTTTATACTTTAGGCTTTTGCAGGAGGAAAAGGGTATGTACAATTACTTTGGAGAAAAATTCATGTCGGGTAATATGTATCAAGAACGAATCTCTTTGAAGGAAACCATTGCCTGTTGGGGACAATTTCCCTTCTGCTGAAGGTGGAAGCAACTCCATACCCTAGAGCCCCGTCACTGAAAACAATGGGCCACTCATCTCTCGGAGTCCTGGTTTTTCTACTTTGGCATAAATTTTGATTAATTATCTTGGCAGAGAAACTCTGGTGCCCTTTTATCATTAGTGGCATCAAAACATTTACATGAACATTTGAAATGTTATGCAGACTAGAGACCCTGGTGTCCAAACATTCTCTTAACTGTTCCACTATAGTGTATTAAAACAAAACCTGAGTTTTGCTTGATTCTGTAGGTAGGTATGTGTGTAGTCTTATTATGCAATTTTTATTGTTGCTGTCCCTCGTTTTTAACCGCAACCTTAAAGTAACCATATAAACTTGGGGTAGCAGAGGATAGACTGTTAGAATAGGAACAGCAGTTTGCTTGTTCCAAGCACATAAATGTAAATGAAAACGGTTCAGTCAGTACTAAAACAATCACTCATTTACTGATTTCAGAGTAGAACTTTACCTGGTGCTAGATTGTTAGCACATCAGCGGTGTGCTCTGTTGCTTCCCTCCTGAGTATGTGGAACACTGTCCAAATTGCAGGAGCACACCACGCATCCAGGTAACAGGGAACATGGAGTGTTCCTCAACACCAGGTTTTAAGCAGGGGGCACATAACCATAGGTAAAACGTCAGGATTGTAATTGTGCGCCCATCTGGCAAATGTTCTGTTGCCTCTAGATTGTGAGTCAAAAGAAAGGGTTTCTAACTGTATGTCTGATATTAGTCATGCCTTTCAGTTAGCCCTTTCTCTCTCCACTCCCTTAGTCAGGGATTTAAGAGCCCAGCTGGGTCTTTTCTGCTTTTAACTGTATCCCTGATCATAAATTTCTACCAAATGAAACTCAGATGACAGGTTCTGCTGATGTCATGTGAAGCAAAACAGAACTCAGCTGGAGCTGCTCTGTGTAGTGCTGCTCCTTAGGGCTGGTGAGAGAACCAGGTCTGTTATTAGAAGGTACCAACAGGAGACATTTCAGTCCTGTAGCCACATGGGCTCAGCTGACGATCACATCAGAAATGTGTTTTCTCAAAAGCAAAAGGGAAGAAAAGACGATGTGTAATGACATGATACAAAAGATGTAGAAAATAGAATCTGTTTCCACAGACACAGAGGAAATCAGTGTTTTTGGGTGAAAGAACTTGTTGGTGCCATACATCTTTTTTTCACACACTTTTCCTGTCAAACATGGCTGATCTTGTTAAAGAAGTTTCGTGATTCAGTTCATATTCATTAAGGCTTAGCACTCTGCAAAATGACAAGTACTTTAACTCCAACTCACATCCACCTAACTCAATGTTTTCAAACTGAAATGAAGTTTTTGCATTCCAAAAAACTGCTGTTTATTTTAGTTCAGCTTTCCAGCTTTTCAGTAACCTGGTGTCCAACTATAATTTATCGTAAGCCTGTAGTGCTTTGCATCTATTTGTATCATTGTCTGTATGTAAAAACATGATGGCTCTTTAGCCAATTATTTAGAGAAATGCTAGCAACAACAGTTGGCTGAACAGTCTAGAGCCCTTCAAAGAAGCTGCAGATGGAGCCAGGGATCCTATTTTTAGGTCAAAGGTCAGTCCTTCAATTTCTCCTGCCTCTCAGCCCATCAACCACAAAGGACATACCTTGCAAGGTGCTTTGCCCAAATTGTATGGTTTAATTTGCATAATAATTTCAGATGGAAGGACTTATTAACTGCTTTTTACAGATGAGAAAAGGAAGGTAAGAGAGGTTTAGAAGTTTCCCATGTGTGTATAGATAATAAGGGGCAAAGTCAGAATTAGAACCCAAGACTTTAATTTCAAGTTCCTGCTCAAGCCACCCCCTTATCCTGTCTTCCTGGAGTGGAGGTGGGGGGTGGAGTGAGCTTTATCTGGACATATGTAATAATATAGGAAAACAGGAAATTATTCCATTAATCAATGTAAATGTTTTAAACTTCATTTTCAACCTTGACTTGTCCAAATATGTGGGCTATATCTAGTGGCAACATTTTGTGCTCAGTACAGATGTGGCATTTCTGGCTTTAATGCCCAGATAGCTCTGTGAACCTGCACAGCCTGACTTACCTGGCAGTCAGGAGAGAATAGACTGAATCCCAGTGAACATAATCCCTCAGACTGATTGGTGTCTATTTGGAGTTGACAATGGTGAGAACACAGGTAAACTGTTTATCACTAAAACATTGCACTAAGTGGAGTCTAATTGATAAACTATCATTTTGTGTCCTGAGATGTACCTGCTTGTCTATTAACAAGAATCCTCACAAGCCTGAAATTGCATAGGTTAAGCTCAGGTTTAAATGTTCTTTGGAGATCAAGTCCTTTGTCACTCAAGTGAGTTATACTTTCAGCCTTTCTCAGAAATTTGGATATTGGGAGAACAATCTGCTGATTTGGCTCAATTCTGGAAAAGGATATCAAGTACAGCTTTACTAAGGCAGCCTACTTACATGAATGTTATTGTTCAGAATTCTGAGAAACCTAGTATTTGAGCCTATTACAGTGTTTAAAATAATCTGAGATTCAAATCTCTCCCCCTCTCCACAGTGTCTTCCTATTTTTGGTTGGTCCCTTCACTGCTTATGCAAACTGACTTCTTGTGAGAACACATTGGTTGAAACAGAAACATTATAAAGAACCACAATACAATTCTAACTTGTGATTCATGCCCTGATTTATCACTTCCAAACTGGAGAGAGGCCAATGCCAGACAATAATGTTTGCTGAGAAGTTCTAGGGTCTCTTTTAGGAAGAGGGGAATGAAAAATGTTACCATTTTAAACACTGTTTGAGTTATTGCCCAACCGGAAAATAAATGGGACAGAGATGTTGATACATAGGGAAAAAGTCTCAGAAATGTGTTCAAGTCATCAGCCTTTTCTGCTTTTCCTGCTGCAAACTCCAGGAGCAGATTCAGGGTAAAGGAGAGTGTTTTTGCTGCATGGTTTGTGGGCTGTACCTAGATATTTATGAGGAAGGGACTGTATGCTCCTGTGGGTGCACACACATATACACACACATTTTGTTTTTTGGTTTTTGTTTTGATTTTCACTACTTTATGAAGTTGGCAAAGAAGTTTTTCTTTTTAAGATTTATCTTTTTATGCATACAAGAACTGGGGCACAGGTCATAGGTGTTGGGCGTGGGGTGAGAGGATCCACCAAATAGAGCGGGGAACAGAACAGGTAGACTGACCAAAATACACTGCTGAGAGGAGCAGCGGGTGAGACAGGAGAGGTCTGCTGTGCCAGGTGGGTCAGCTCCCTGGCCAGGGAACAAACCTGCACTGCAGTGGCTGGGGATAACTTCATAGTGCTGAGACTAAACCCCTTGCATTACCAGGGAGGCTCCTGGCAAAGAAGTTTTTCTACATAAGTATGAGTAAGTTGAGGTGCATAAGAGTAACCAGAGGTTCTAAGGCCTTCCAGCGTTGACGGCAGTCACCCTTACTCTGTGCCACCCTGCCAAGACTCCTTTCACGTCATAATTTAGGTTAATCTGACTATGTAGTAAAGAGATCACCTGAAGGAGGAAGAAGAGGAAAGGTTAGCAAGAGAATCTGAAGCCAGGCTGACTAGGGCCTGAGCTAGGAAATGAGTCACACACAATGAATGTCCCCTCCCTAGTGGGTTTAGGCCCCAAGGTGAAAATAAAAATTAGAACTCTTTTTTTCTTTAAGTGTGATTTCCACTGACTGGCTGTCCATGACAAATTGCTACTCTGTTCAGAGATTTATGGGAAAAGTTGTCAGGGAGGAGAGGGCGAGGTTCTGCATGATTATATATTGTCTGAAAAATCTCAGAGGGAGAGCTGAAAGAACCTTGAAGGTTCTTGAAATCAGATCTTATCAGGGTATGTCTGTGGGTTTTAAGGGCCCTTAAGGAAAATCTGAGATGAATAAAATGCAATCTATATAGGAACATAAGTTACAGAGGCAGGTAATTATCAGTCATCCAGCATCCTGGCACTGTGGCCTAGAGACTCCTCTAAATGTATTCTGAAATGGATTTTTCCTTAATTTAGAAGGTATTCAAAAATCACTGATGGTAACCTTTTCTCTTACCTAATTTTGACCATTTTGTGTTCTCACTTAAACATTCATTTTGTTTCTATCAATTCAGTATGTTTATGAGCAAAAATAGTCAGAAGGTGAAACCTAAAAATTACCAACTGACAATAAAAATTTCAAGGTTTGGGTCACCATCAAAGCCTGAAGAAATATTTTTAAATGTCATACAGTTAATTAAAAACAAATCAAAACTACCATCACCATATCTTTTTATAGCCACTATAAATATTTTTAAGACTAAGTATGAATAAATTTGTGGAAATTTTATAATTTTTCCTCTTGGGAGAATGCATTTCTAAACCAAGTATGTCCTACCCACCCTATTCTTGTGAACAGTCATATAAATAGATAATCAAAAATAACTAAATCATGTCTACTTAATGGTCTAAGTAAAAAAATGAAAACTTCATCCCAGCAAACCTTTGCTGATGTTCCACTCAAATTCTATTAAACATTTTAATTCCCATGAGGGAGAATGTTTTGTCAAAAATAGAGAATTCCTAGAAGAGAAAGCTGTAGGCAGCAATAAACACATCTCTGACAGAGAAAAATAAATCATAGGATCAAGCTGGAGCCAGATTTATTAACCATTTTAACAAAGTATTTGGCAGAAGTTGACAAGAGTGATTTCCCTTCTGATACATACCAAGCTAATAGCTTCAAACTCCAGATATTTTGTAAGTTCGGATGGGGTAAATAGAAAACAGCTGATAAATGTGAACGTCGTCTAGTGCAAGAAAGGGCAAAAATAATACAAAGAACCTGGTCCCTGACCTCAGCGACGAGCCAATAAAGGATAAATAGGATGTGTTCTTTGCAGGGCTCAGCCTAGTGAGCTGCTGAGGAGTCGAAGAGATTAATTAAGACATACATGTGACCAGAAGGAAAACTCATATCCACCCACCTCCAGGATAAATTTCTGTTTCTGTTCAGGGAAAACCTACTGGAGCTGGAGGTGACTCAGGAAAGGGCAAGTAAAATAATCAAGGGAACGGTAAAGGCTTGTATTAGGCTAAGTGAAAATACTGAGACATTTTTAGGAGAGCGTGCAAGACCTATAAGAAAGAGTGGTACCCTCGTTTTATCCAAAATAATGAAATGTGCCTTTTCCCAGGTGACTGGCACCCAACAGGCAACTCTTTCTGTTACTCTGTCATTCCTCTTTCCCCCAAGAAGAAGTTAGGGGTGACAAGATGATAAGGAGAGACACAGGGGCTAGGTGAAAAATATCAGGTCAGAGTTAGAGAGAGAGAAGGCTGAAATGAGAATGAAAAGTCTGACCTGTTGGAGTCCACCACAAGCTCTGTGCGGTGACAACAAGCATATTCCATGTGACAAGACACTGGCTGAAAGGCCATCATGAAAGCTGTGCACAAGGCAGGCTAATACAAATTCTAAAGCATAGAATGTTCCATAGTGCCCAGGGCTGGGTACAGAATTCCATCAACCCTGTGAGGCATGATCAGAATGATAATAACAGTCAGTTAGCACAGAAGTCTGAGCTAATTAGGATAATGAACATCAAAATCAGGGAAGGGAAATAGCATTTAATGAATAATTACTACATGCCAACTATTCATGTAATAGTTGTATTATTACAGTCTTGCAAAGTAAGTATTCCTATTCAGAGTTCACAAATGAAACTCAGGGAGACTAGTAGTGAAAGTAAATTGTGGAAGTTAATAGAAAATTCTAAGTTGTGTGAGCCACTTTCAAAAAGCCTTTCCAGGGTTCTTTTTAGACCCTGATTGTGATAACTATCCAAGCTATTTAGTTTAGTTGTCAGTCACGACCAACCCCCTCTTACAAATTAAGACGAAATATACTCAGTGTGAAACTATCACTATGAACTAACTGTGCTTGTCTTCACCCAACCCAGCTGATCACTGCTCCGAAGGCTGAGAACAACATGTATGTGCAACAGCGAGATGAGTATCTGGAAAGTTTCTGCAAGATGGCCACCAGGAAAATCTCCGTGATCACCATCTTTGGCCCTGTCCACAACAGCACCATGAAAATCGACCACTTCCAGCTAGGTCCTCTTAAATATTTGAATTCTGTTGTAGTTCTCATATCTAAGGTGGGACGAACTGTTGGAGAGGTTCCTGGGGAATCAAAAGAAAAATTCAGATGCACAGAGGCTCTTTTGTTGTGGTAACAAAGGTCAGTTTATATATTCCTGATGGTTCTGGCTTAAGTTTTGGGCAACTTCTAATGAAAAACCTACAAGTTCTTAGGTTTGAAAGTCAGTAAGGTGGAGGAGAAAATGAGAGCATTAATTCATGAGGGGCAAGGGCATGGGATGGGAGAGAAGCAGAGAGGTATTCAGACCCAGCCAGGAAGAACACAGATCACTACCTCCTGTTCCTGCAGGCTGTAGGTTGCAAGTGACTCACTTACAGGTGGAGCCCTTCAAGGCCAGCTGAGAGAGGGAAATAACCAGGGCTGAAAGAAGCTATAAAGCTAATAAAGAGTCATTGAAAATACAGATGGAACTGTGCCCAGGTCATGCTGGAAAGTAGAACAATTTGGGTAAATACAAGGTTTTTATAATTGCTCATATTAATGAGATGCATGTGAGACTTCAGAGGTCTACAGCTTGGCATCGGGCAATTGAAATCTAACTTACTGTGGTTCTTATGGGCACATGGTAAGAATTACTGTGAGTATTTAAGCCTCCTAGTCAAAAGCTCCTAGTCTGACCCATGCAGTTTTTTAAAATTATTCCATCTATACTCTAGAGCTTTATTTTTTAAATCTTTTTTCTTACATGCATTCTCTACCTTTAAAAAAATTCTCATTTTAACTATAATGAAAATCCTTCCTCTTGAACCATTTGAATACTTGCATATTTTTTCATAGAACATTTCATTTGAAAAAATCTGCAATAAGACAAAATACATTTTCTCCAATAGTGAACATTTAGCTCCGGCACACATAACACGTTACCTCACTGATTTTTCTGTTTTTTTGATCCAGGTAAAATTGAACATCAATCAGTAATAATTATGTCATCATTTGATTTGAATATGATGTAAGCTTTTAAGTAGTATTTTTCTTATTGTGATAGAATCAGTTGGCCTGAGATTCATCCTCCTAACTTGTAGGTGCACTGTACAGTATTACTAGCTACAGGTACAGTGCTGAACAGTGGATCTTTAGCACTTATTAAGGAAGAAAGTTTAAGTTATATGTTCTATATGTTTATTGGCTCACCTCCCCCTGAGATAACTCTGAAAGAAATAAGTAGCTCTCTTTCCAATGTTCCATCATAAATCCTTGAATTGTTGATTGGTTTGTGGAGATTTATGTCTGTGCTGTATCTATTTTTGAGAGGCAGGATAACAATAACAACAGAAGTATCCTTAACCAATTCAATAGCAATCACATAAGCAGACACAGACATTTTGGAGTCAAACAGACCTGTTCAAATCCACAGTAACAATGTGTTTAGTGGGTGACCTAAGCAAGTTACCTCCTAAATTTCTGCTTAGAAAATAATTATTATCTATTTTGCAAATTATGGTAAGGATTTAATAAGATCAGGTGTGTGAATATCTGTCATGTAATAAGCCCATAATTGTCATCCTCACCACCATTTGTTCGGGCAGTTATCTGGAGATTGACGAATTGTCATGGGGACTAGAGCACTTACAACTGAAGAGCACTTATACTTTCTGCTGATGACAAATGTTGACAATGAACTCTCACAGCTGCTCTTTAATGATAGGCTGATTCAACGCCTGGTGACAAAGTTGAAGCCCAAGAGACTAATATTATAAAGCCACAAATTTAGTGGTTAACTGCAATACCACTGTTTTATTCCTGCATTTTTAAATAGTAGCATGAGCCAGTGAGCTTAATTGTAATCCAGATGTCTAGAAAGGAAGTAGGCCTTCAATCCTGTATGAAACTGGTGCTGGCTGGTGATAAAAGCCCTTTCACGCCAGGTGTTCCCAATGTCAAAAGTGTCCTACCAACTGTTACACAGAGTTCTTTTTCATACCTTATTTCAGAGAAGTTTGGAAAAATCATTATATCTCCCACCTCAACCTTTATAAGGTCTTAACTGTTATAAGCATCTGGTGCTGCCTTGGCAATTTTTAGCACTATTCCTGCTGCTTTTTAGACATCTGGATTGAACGTGATCCTAGAGGGACTGACGTTTTCTGTCTTATTGAAAATCAGGTATTGCGATTTGGGTGTTTGCCTCTCATTGAGTGGCAGCTTGGACATAGTTTGGAGGCCTTTTATTTTGTTCTTCATCTAATTCCTGGAAGGTCTTTCTCTCCTTGTGTCATGTCCCAGGTTACCTTTATGGGCAAGACTGTAGTATTTTTCGGCCAAGACTGGGAGTCAGCCGTGGGAAAACAGGAATTGGCATACACCATGTTCTCAGTGAAACAAACTCCAGCCTTGACCAGTTTTCAACTGGAAATCTATCAGATGGTCTTTCCTTAAAAAATTAATCAAGCACTCTATTTTTTCAGATATTTACTAGACTTTAAAAGGAGAGCCTCACATTCAACTATAGTGTGGGCTATATTCGCCAACTGCTCCACCTCCCTAAATGTATTCGAAACATCTGTGATAGACCTACCCACCAGGACACTTACCTTAAGGGTCAAGACATTAGCATAACCAAATTTATTTATGTATCAGTAAATTTCAGGACAGAATAAGTGCATCTAGTTTAGCCAGCCCAAATATATGTGAGGACTTTGAGTGACTGGACACTTAAAGGCATTCTTAATTATTAGTGGTATTTAGCATATCAATCTAGAATAGAAATATTGGTGTATATGTTAAGAAGATGAATTATTTATTGTCAAATAGGAATAAATAGCTAGTTAAATGGTCTTTATTTCAGAAGGGAAAGAGAAGTTGGGGAAAAACCAGAAAGCATGCTTCTTTTTGAGGAAAATAGAGGGATAAAAAATGCTTTGACACTTGTATTTGATCATCAAATCCTAAGGACTCGAACACACAGGATATTTTATGGGGCTAAGGAAGTTCTTTGATAACTTTTTCTATAGAAAGAGGATATTGAGGGTAATAGATAAAAAAAGAAGGTAGAATAGTTGATGGCAATAGAATGTGGCAACCGGAGAGAAAGTGTTGACTTTTATTTACATGAGCAAAGAACTCATAGGTGAATTTTTAAAATAGCCTTTGTGAGAATGGTGGCGTATGTTTCAGTCTAAACAATTCTGACTTTGATCCTGTGGAAGATAACTGTTCTTTATGAACGTCTCACAACTGCCAGGATTTAGAACAGTTTAAAAATGCTGCTTTCACTTGGAGGGGACTTTGCCGCAAATTCTCCTTTTATCAGTGGTGACAATACCTGGCGGTTAGTCACCTTCTATAGCCACTCTGTGCATGGAGGCAAGGCTGGGGAAGTGATCAAAGTTGCAGTCTCTGGCTATTCTCTGTTTTTTCAGCTTGATGATCAGTCACTCTAGCTTGATAATCTAGAGGGTAGATAGCCTTCCTCTAATTTGTTCATTACCCTTTTTTTCTGCCCTGGCTGTTTCCAGCATCAAGAATATTGGTGTTAAGTTCAACCTCTGACCATCAAGGGACAAAAAGCACCTGATAAATCAAATATCTATAAAAAAACAAGTGTTTGAAGAATGTAGGGAAGAGATTAGCTCTCGCAGTTGCAGCCACCCAAGAAAATATTATAAATATCAGAGAATTTTGAAATCGAGTGGATATTTTTGGAGGGACTTTGAAAACTAAGTAGACATTTGACAGAGGACAACTGTATTTGAGGTACTTTTTGTCTTTTTTTAAAAATAAATGATATTGTTTTATATTTCAAAGTTAAAGCTATATAAAAAGTATGCTTAGGTGAGTTTTACTCATTGCTGACCCCATTATCCTATTATTCCCTGCCTCTATGGGTATTTTTATGATTCCCTGTTTATTCATTTAATGCCTCTCTATGAAAATGATTATAAATATCTGTTTCCTTTATTTTCATATATGCTTTTCTTCACTCTACTTTTTCACTAAAATATATTTCCTGGAGAATATTCCTTATGAGTATTTAGAATCTTCCTCATTCTTTATTAAGCCTTGTTGATGGACACTTGGAATATTTTCATATTTTGTTACTATAAAGAATTTCATCATTAGGGGCCCTCCCTGGTGGCACAGTGGGTTAAGCAGCGCACTGTGAAGCAAACTGCAGCCACTGCAGCACGAGTTCAACCCCTGCCGCCAGCCAGAGAGGGACCCACATGGCGTAGCAGACCTCTCCTGCCTCGCCCGCTGCTCCCTTCAGCAGTGTGTTTCAGTCAGTCTGCCTGTTCTGTTCCCCACTCTGTCTGGTGGATTCTCTCACCCCCCGCAACTCTGGCCTGTACCCCAGCTCTTGTATGCATAAATAAATAAATCTTAGGGAAAAAAAAAAGAATTTCATCATTAGTTACCATGCACCTATGTCACTCTCTGTAGGTGGGTCTAGTTCCCTGGTGAGTGAGAGGGATGACTCATCCCGGGTATGAATTCACAAGTCTTCTCCCAGGGGTGACTCAGCTGTCGTCACTCTGGCTGCTTTTTCTGACTTGCTGCCACCAGGGTGGGCAGAGATGAGACTTGACCATCTTTAGATGAGTGACTTTCAAAATGGGTTCATATTGAAAGTTTTTGTTCAAACAAAATGTTAATGAAATAAATACAACTAATGAAAACTGTTCTAAGTATTTCAGGATGGAGGCCCAGGGCCTCTACTCACTTATGCCCCACTGGTTTCTGTCCTGACACACCCAGATTTACTCACATTTTATTTTCCTTAAGATAATGAGAAACCCATGCGAGTGGTGGATGATGAGGATTTGGTAGACCAGCATCTCATCAGTGAGCTGAGGAAAGAGTATGGGATGACCTACAATGACTTCTTCATGGTGCTGACTGATGTAGACCTGAGAGTCAAGGTAAAGGCTCCCGTTTGAGATAATGCAGTGCCACGCCTTAAGATAGTGATGACATTTTTCTGTCAATGAGTCTTATGTGCATGAGTAAGCCCAAATTATTTTATAAATGGAAAGTACTTGAAATAGAGGAAATATTCCATTTTGTCTTATAAAATTTCTGTCTAGAAATGTGGTCTCTAGAAAACACTGGATTGGATGACTTCCCATAGGCCAACTACTTAACTCAGACAAAATTCTTCTCTAACTTCAGTGGCATGTGTTCATCAGACACTTGTTGAAAAGTTATGATGTTCCAGGTTGTAGAGATAACAGGAGAATGTTTGGTCTTTGCCTTCAGGAAACCCAGGTTTAACCTGGGCTTATTTTGCAAGGGTCTGGAAGATTGCCTCCTGATCTAACATAGACAATAGGGTTTTACAACAACTTTCTCTTTATGCTTAGGGACAAAGGTTCTGAGCCATGAAAAATGTGGCATGGAATCATAAGAATAACAATGAAAATAATTAAATTTATTGAGTGCTTTCAGTATGCCAGGTGCTAACTTAAAGTCTTTACAACCCTTACCTCAAACCCCTAAGGTGAAAAGCAAGTATTATCTTTATTTCAGAGGAACAATCAGAGACCCAGGGTTATTAAATAATAAGCCCACATTTACCCAGTAAGAGATGGACCTGACTGACACTCACAGAGACTGGCTCCAGAGCTCACTGGTCTAGCCATTCTAGTATGCTGACAGTATACCATGCTTATGAAAAAGACTGCCTGGGCTTTCCAAAAAGCTGATTCAATGTGCAGTATTTTTCTAGATCTGGAGCAAGATCCCTTCATTAATTCAACCCACATTTGTTGTCTCACCTCTAATGTGGAAGTTTGGAAGATCATCCCTAAGGTCTTTGCCAGCTTTCACATTCTATGGTTTACTGAATTCCCAATGAGGTCATAGCTCCAAGCTGTGTTCCAAGCAGCTCTCTGGCTTATGCTGGTTCTTTTTAGCCAGCCCCCAAATCCATCTCAGATTGTTATTGTAAATCCAGACAGTTATGAATCAGACACTGATTTTCATTATCTTTAAGTTGATCCCAACTTTTTCCTGAGGATACATAAGAAAATATGACCTAATTTTAAGTGATGCTCACTCAATAAAATAGTCTTTGAGTGGATGTGGCTTCCTGATGACCACAGTACATGCTTCCTTCTAGTGGAAAATTACCCTTATTGATCAGGTCACATTCTCATCTTATTCTATGCCTGTGTTAGGTACCATGTTTCCCACTTTTTCTCCATTTGTGTAGTGAGTAGGAAACAGCTTGGTTGTTCCATGGAAAGTGAGCCTCAAAATATAGATGAGACCCATTGCAGGAGCAAGTTTATAAATCAGATTATATGTCCTCTAGATAGAGGGAAGAAACACACTTATACATTATATCCATTCTGTTTTGTCTTAAACAGCAGTACTATGAGGTGCCTATAGCAATGAAGTCAGTGTTCGACTTGATCGACACTTTCCAGTCCCGAATCAAAGACTTGGAAAAGCAGAAGAAGGAGGGCATTGTCTGCAAAGAAGACAAGAAGCAGTCACTGGAGAACTTCCTATCCAGGTACCCCACCTTTGGAGCACCCCCGGGAGGCAGATGGGAATGTGCTGAGTGAACTAGTGAAAATGTCCCAGGAATACAGCAGCACTTGTGCGCCTGTGATCTGCTGAGAGCAGTGTCTGTCTCACAGCACTTTGGCCACTGGGTTCAGTCTTGTCCTATTGCAAGTGGCTCTGGTCACAGGCTGGCTGGCGCCAGCTCCAAGCTTAAATAGTGTTTGGTAGCTTTGGAGAAGTCTCTTCTCTCTTTCCATCTCTTTTTTGAGCACAGATGATAGAATTCTGAGCTGTGAAGATTAATTTATTCTGCCAGGAAATCGGAGGGCTTTATACACAGGCAGTCACTTATATTTTTATTTATTAGGCCCCATCTAATTCCAAAAAGGATTTGAATGCTTCCTTCCAACTCTGTAGAGAATGACAAAAAGGTTCCACTAGGACTGCAAAAGGAGAAATCGTCTTGACTCAACTCTGATTCCCGGGGGGAGTGTGGTTTTGAAAGCCGTTGAAGGGAAACTCCAATATGGACACAGAGAAAAATGTCAGTGATATCACCAACTTCCCCCCTTTCCCACTCCTTCCCCATGTTGGATCAAAATTCTACTGAGTCACTGGAGCCCAGAGTGGAATAACTGGATCATATGCAATTTCTGTTTTTACCTTTTTGAGGACTCTCTCTCTATTCTCCATAATGACTGCACCACTGTCTTCCTGATAATACCATTCTCATAGGTGCGAGGTAGTGTCTCGTTGTTTTGATTTGTGTCCCCCTAATAGTAAGAAATGATAAAAATCTTTTCTTGTGCCTATTGGCCATCTGAATATCCTCTTTAAGGAGGTGTCTTTTTATAGCCTCTGACTATGTTTAATCAGGCTTTTGTTTTTGATTGCTGAGTCTTGTGAGTTTTTTTGATATTTTGGATATTACCTCCTTGTCAAACATATGATGTGCAAATATCTTCTCCCACTGAGTAAGATGTCTTTCAGTACTAAAGATTAAGGCCCAAACCTAGAACAGTAAGTAAATAATAAATTCTGGCTCTTAGTAGTATTAAAACCAATTCTTAAACTCCAAGCTATAGAACTTTGTCATTAAAGCAGAGGCAAGAGAAGGAAATTTAATAGACACCTCAACATTAAAACTCAGGTAAATAAAACTGACATTAAAAAAAACTAACAGTTCTATAAATAAACTAATAACCAAATGGGAATTTTCCTTCAAATTTGCTGAGTTATTGGTGGGTCTGTATGGCCCAGTTTCAGCTGGCCAGATTCTGAAGTCAGTCTAGTTTTTAGTGACATTAATCTGGTTCAGGCTATAATTACCTTTCTTCGTGACAGAAGCCCAAGAGGGTGAGCAGATGCAGACTAATTTGGGAATATTGGTTAAGATAAATAAATACAAGCAAAGCTTGTAGAATTTTTATTTACCAAGAACCTAAAGTGACAGAAAAACAGTTCATCCAAAATAAGGCTCTGCATCAAATACACATCTCTTGTTACATCCTGTGGAAGTTATTTCCTTCAGTGTCTGCCCTTGGGGTTAGTATCTTAATGTAGACGTCTGTGGGAGGAATCACTGTTAACTTTGGAGGAAGCAACCCTCTCTCGGTTGTGTCTGACAGGACAGGGAGTCTCAGAGCCC
Source organism: Galemys pyrenaicus (assembly GCA_019455555.1). Lineage (NCBI taxonomy): Eukaryota > Metazoa > Chordata > Mammalia > Eulipotyphla > Talpidae > Galemys > Galemys pyrenaicus. Next base: position 9,074,367 of record JAGFMF010011942.1, on the reverse strand, counting down.
AGCGCTCTCCAGTCAAGACAGCCTTCATGGGGCATACAGGTAAACAAGTTAAAATATACCTCTCCCAAAATAACTCCCTCAAGGACACCCTACAGCTCTGTGTGAGGCCAGGAAGGCTGGCCTGGTGTGGAGGTTGACTGGGGACTGGTGCTGGTCTGGCATGGCTCCTAAGGAAGCAGAGAAAGTACAGGAGAGGGTGTTTCTGACCCAATAGCAGTCGCTATTCCCTTTCCCAGGAAACTCAGACAGTCTCAGATGCTCCTCTCTCCCAAATACATTCGTCTCTCGATCCTCAGTGGAGATTTTAGTTGTTCTTTCCCTTTGAAGAAAAACAAGCTGAGGAAGTGAATGTAATGTCACAGCAAGCACTTCTTGGCCAGCCTCACTACAGGCATCCATTCAGAGGTTGTATTTCATCAGACTATCATTTTCTCTCATTCACCCAAACCACTATTCCCCTAAGAGGCCATTTTCTTTGGGGTTGAAAACTCTCATGTTCACTCTGAGGCTGGAAGGGGCACAGGGAAAGAAGCCATGAATAAAATCAACTAACTTCAGCTCAGTGAGTGCACTAATACCCCGTAGTCTCCTGCCCTGAAGGCAGAAACAAAACCTCTTCTCTAGTGAAGGTGGAATTTGAGACAACTGCATTCAATTGTCCCTTGGATGTAACCCCCCTTTTCATATCCTCTTAAGGATATGACAGCTCAGTCAAGTATCTTCAGCTCTGTGGGTGACCGGCTAGGAAACCACTGTAGCAGTAACTGGAGAAATCTGAATTTTGGTACCACCTCTTAGCTGCAACTTCATTTCTCTACGTCTCATCTTGTTGTCTATAGAATGGGGAACATAAGCCATTCCCTCACTGAGCTTTCGTGAGTGGACAAATACCTTGTAAGTGAAGGAAAGCTATAAAATGACACACAAACATCAGGATTAAATAGATTAACATAGAGTATTGTGATCGATAGTGTCCAGAGTCTTTATTTAATAGGCAAAGTTCTACATGGAGATGCAGTCTATAGTCATGTCATCAAATGGAGAGGTTACATTGATGGGTTTTAGAGTTTATTTCTTCTAACACCTCTTTGAAGTAGATGTTGTTCTTGACTCTAGAGACAGGGAAAAACTGAGACTTGGACAAACTGAGTGACATAAACAAGGACACCCAAAAAGTAGGGGTACCAAAGCATGAACTCAAATTTTTGAGCTACAAGACAAATACTCTGTTCACAGTCTTATTGTGTTAGAACTGGAAGAGCGGAATTAAATTTACTATTTGTTGTAAAATCCTGTGGCTGTAGGTTTAGACCTTTCCACATCACAGGAGCATTCTGTGTACATTGGTCCTAATTAATGAAAATTTTAGAACCTGCATTGGCTTCTGGAAGAAACCGCTGTCTACTGGGGAAAGCACACAGGCTTTGTTTTTACCCAGAAAACCTCCTTGACCCATACCTTCATATTTTCCTTCTTCTTATCAGTGTCATCTACTTAACTGCAACTCTTTTTCTACTCTATTGCCTATCTATAGCATTTTTTCTCAACACCCTCCAAACTCCAGGGCACTCTGCTAGAACTTGTTTCCTTCATATTTCCCATTTCTGTTGCTACAACTTAGCATATCATTTTGGCCAGTCTTCATCTCTTCCCAAGAACTTCATCTCTCCCCAAGAACTTCATCTCTCCCTACGTGACCTCACCGTATGACAACCACACTTGGGCCTCCTGCAATTGCTACAGAGGGAGACTGTGAAATAATAACAGAAAAGGGCAACTTATGTGGAAGAACAGATTAATGGCTTTGGGGAGCTAAGAGATATTTCTCAGGGTCAGTCTTTTATTTTTATTCTGAATATAGGAAAAAACTGGCAGGCAACACAACCCTGCTTGCTCACACTAACCTCTATTGTTTGTTTGAAGCAGTAATGGTGGGCTCTGCTTCTCTGCCAGGTTCCGATGGAGGCGGCGGTTGCTGGTGATCTCTGCTCCTAACGATGAAGACTGGGCCTATTCACAGCAGCTCTCTGCCCTCAGCGGCCAGGCATGCAATTTTGGTGAGTGGGGCGCCTCCTCGTCACTGCTTTCCCATACCACCCTCTCATCCTGGTCAGTTCTAAAATGGAACAGAGTAGCTTAGATCATCCAAATAGTCCCCACTTCAGACTGTAGATTTCCAGACACTTACTCAGTTTTACTGAGTATAAAGTTACTTTCAGACTGTGGCCTTGGTCAACTACGCTCAATTTTTTTTTTCCTCTCAATATTCTCCCCTCTCAGGTTCTTTGTTAAAATATGAAAATATCTGCTCTTTGGCTTTCAGTGATCTATAGTACGTGTCTCACCTGTTTTACTTTGTTTCAAGATCATAAATCCTAGGTATCATTCACTTAGCTAATACTTACCTGACACTGGGTATATACACCAAAATCAAGTGTCTTTTGTAAAACAGGGGTTTGGGGAGTCAATATATTCATTGACATGCACTATACTATGTTGTCACTCCCTTAAAAAGTACTTCACCATGAAGATGGCAAGATCTGTGAGACAGAAATTTATTTTTGAGACAAGCCTGTCAAAGAGAAACAGTTATTTTGATTATTTTGTGGTTAAGTGTTTTGATGTATCCTTCCTTTCCCAAACATTATTATCCTAGTGATCTGAGATAATTTAAATCATTTTGAAGATTAATATAAAGAAAGGTAAATGTATATAGGACACTGAATTTATTGCTAAACTCAGCGGGGACCCAAGGAGATAAGGGAAATTTCAAAAGTGGAAAAATCACAACTGAAATCTCATTTAAGATAAATCTCAACAGAGGAAACATTTTGTGCAAGTCACGAAAGAAGGAAGAAAATAACTGGGCACAGATTTAAAAATTTATAGTTGGAACCTATATGAATCAATTTTGACACGTCTATTAGGAAGAAGAATCACTTGTTACTTTCAAAACTGCTCTTGAGTTATTCAGTGGGAGAGTTAGAAAAAGTTTTGCGAAGCATCAGCAGAACCTGGGGCATGGCTGTGACCCAGATTCTGTCAATTAGAAGTACATTTCAGTTTTGAGATATGAAATAATAAAACAAAGCAGAAAACATTTATAATATTAAGAATAATTAGAATAGTGAATTTTGCTTCTAACCCTTTTATTAAGGTTAATAACTTTAGGCTTTATATTCAATACATTAAGATTTGATTGTGCCAGTATTTTAAAGTGTATTTTAAATTATTGCTAGTCACCAATGGTGCTAGGTAACACAGTTCTTAGAACACTTAATCACCCTTCACAATAAAAATATAAATAAAATCATGAATTGTTCATTTTTAAAGATCTCTTTGCAACAGCTGTTAAGTGGCATTTTATTTTTAACATGTGCACACAGAACCTAAGTCATATTAGTGTAGGCAATCATAAGTATATCACACATAAAATGAGAATAAGTCACATTTCCCAGTAATAATTAAGTTTGTAATCGTCGTATTAAACACATGACTCAACAACACGTAAAAAGGAATGTCTCACTTCTCTGAGAGAAGAGTAAAGGTCACAACATTTGTGAGGGGCAAGAACAGCATTTTGGTTGGATTTTCACTCTTCTTTATAAAGGCCTTCCCCAGACAGCTTTTAGGTTTCTTCTTCCTGGGACCACTGACATTCTTAGTGTGAGTTCTGAGTTATGATCCTGCTAGTCTAGGATTTTGAAACTGTGAAATCGTAATATGATGCGTGTAGGTTCCCTTGTCCTCCAATGTTCTTCTTCCCGAGTCCCTTCACGTGTCCTTCATCTTCACAAGAATTCCAGCAAGCTGCCAAGGTATGACCTTTTCTCCTTTCCTGAAACTTTAGCTGAGGGTGAGCAGCAAGCAGAGCTTGCTTAAATGCCCCTTTGAGTCCTCAAAATAAATGCTAGGAACCAACCTTTTAAGCAAACAAATGTCTGTGCAAGGAAGCAGGACTATTCCTTTGACACTTGCGGGAATGGGGTCTGCGGTCTTCCCTCTGAGAGACATTTGGGTTTTCCAGGTAGTCCCTTGTGACTTCAGTCTGCTGACTTCTTCCAGAACACTAATTAGCTTAGACCATCTCAGATATTTTAATGTGCCTGTTTGTCACTTAATCACAGAGTGAGAATCACAGTTTAAGGGAAAATTCTATTTAATCTAGAAACAAAATCACATCTCACCCTATGGTTAACCCTAAAATCTACAATTGCTCTTTTCCAAGGTTTTAAAACTATTTAATTTTATGGAGAATTTAAAAGTGGATTATTTTACCAAATCAGATTATATTCTTTTTAAACTTAACAGATTTTTAAATGTCAGGCAGCCAGTCTTTGGAAGTAAAAAATGGCTAGCTAATTCTATGGTTTTCTTTTTTTTTTTTTCTTTCAGGTCTGCGCCACATAACCATTCTGAAGCTTCTAGGTGTTGGAGAGGAAGTTGGGGGAGTTTTAGAACTGTTTCCCATTAATGGTATGGTGCTGTAACTTTCAAGCAGTGTTAAGTTCATTTCAGTCACGCTCTATTCAAGAAGTGGTGTGACTGTAATAAAGAACTTTTGCTGAATCCTCTCCCAGCTGTGTGTGTTAGTGTGTGTGTGTGAATGAAATGCAATTACTAATATCTTTAATATAAACTCATTCATAAGTGACAGTAAAATATCTATTTTCTTAACTAAGATAATGGTTTTTATTTGTATACATTTGATTTAGGGTTTACAAAGCATTTTCATCTGTGTTACTTCATTTAATTCTCACAGTGATTTTATGAGGCACAGAGTTTTGTGGGCCATAGGTCATATCTGAATGATTCCCTTTACATGTGAAGACATTTGAAAAAGCTCAGAGAAACCGAAAGAAAATGAGTAGTGACTGCAAGTTTCAGGAGGCAAATCCAGTGTAAGATCAAACTTTTTACATGAGACAATGGGTATAAAATCCCTGGCTCAGGACTGGACAGAGCAGACGCCCAGCAGGTGTCAGCATCCTTCCCTCTCGCGTTCACTAATCATAAGAGTTTAAATACATTTATCCTGGCCTTACTTAATTGGCATTTCCACCTTTGACAATGAAATACACTTTTGTTACAAAAACAATAGCATCAAAAAGAAAATTATCATTGCAAAGCAGTAACTAAGCTAATTGGAATTAAACTTAGAAATGTAAACATTAAAATCTTCGTTCATGGTAAATTTTAATGAATCTTTCCAGGATTAAATTAAGATTCTACTTTTATATTTTGTAACATTTCTGTAAAGGAGACATCACCTGCCCCAACATTTGATATTAATAATGTTGTAGGACTTCAGGGATATTTAATTTCTAGTAGAAAAAAATCACAAAATTCTTTAATTGAATTTTGAGCTAAAGAGGACAGACTCATGGGTCCTGTATTATCAGAGATTTTTTTTCTCACTGGAGGTTGCTTGAGCTCTAACTTGAATCCACCAATATCTTTTTTTATTTTTCTTCTAGGGAGCTCTGTTGTTGACCGAGAAGACATACCAGCCCACTTGGTGAAAGACATTCGTAACTATTTTCAAGTGAGCCCGGAATACTTCTCCATGCTTCTAGTTGGGAAGGATGGAAATGTAAAATCCTGGTATCCTTCCCCCATGTGGTCCATGGTGATCGTGTACGACTTAATTGACTCCATGCAGCTCCGGAGACAGGAAATGGCCATTCAGCAGTCACTGGGGATGCGCTGCCCGGAAGATGAGTATGCAGGCTATGGTTACCATAGTTACCACCAAGGATACCAGGATGGATACCAGGATGACTACCGTCATCATGAGAGCTACCACCATGGATACCCTTACTGAACAGAAAGAAGTATGTAAACTTAGCCCTGGTTTCCCCTGCAGCTGTTGAAGTCACGTGTGGCCAGCTACATAAAGGAATTCTCCCACATTGCCTTCATTCCCTGCCTTTTTCTTTCAGAGTTCTTCCACAATTAAATAAATAGCAAATTTTTGCCTACTTGTGAATTATTGGAATCTTAATTTTTTAAAAAGTTTTTTTATTTATTTATGCATACAAGAGCTGGGGTGCAGGCCAGAGGTGGGGGGTGGTTAATAGGATTCACCAGTGACAGAGTGGGGAGAAGAACAGGCAGATCTGAAATGCACTGCTGTGAGGAGCAGCGGGTGAGACAGGACAGGTCTGCTGTGCCATGTGGGTAACCTCCCTGGCCAGGAATCGAACTTGTGCTCCAGTAGCTGCAAATAGCTTCATAGTGCTGCGACTCAATGACTTGCACCACCACGGAGGCCCAAATTATTGAAATCTTAATTCATAAAGGTGTTTGAACAAATTGTTTGCTTTTCTAACTGGATGGTGCTCTGAGGTTGAATAATGGTCCTAAAAATAGACATTTCCTTTGCTTACAAAATAGATATGAGTTTTGGCATACAAAATTCTATAGAATTCATACTTATACCTTCCTTTTGCTTTTTAAAAAGGGATTAATTGATTTAACTGAAAACCATGGTTGTTAAAATTAGAGATTGTGGCACAGATGTTTTCAGGATACACCTGAATAGATGCAGCAGATATTATAGTTATACCAACTTTTGAAATGCCAATCCAATTTAACTAGGTCTGCTTTTTATGATGTTTCTTTCATGAAGCTTAATACCTGAGGAGTCCAGTAATACTGGCTACCCAAGTCAGCAGGGTACCCAACCTGACTTAGCTATCATAGCCACTTCCTGTTTCTGTTATCTGGTGATTCCCAGAGATAGAACAGGTCAAAGGAATTCTGAAATTACCACGGAAATCTGGCACTTCAGGTCAAGTTCATGGACTCCTGGACTACAAAACCTTGACTTCTCATGCTTGATCCTCTCTCCTTACTTGCTTAAGGGGCCTATCACCACACTGGCATTTTGTAAAAGGAAATTACGGTAAAGGAGATTATATCCAGGGATTCTTTTTTCATTTTCAAAAGCAAATGTTACTAAAAATGATGAATAAAAGAGTAGCTGGAGTGCAAAATATAACCCTTTTTTTTAAAATTTTTTAATTTAATTATATTTTACATCATTTGTATTCCCCAGGGGGTTCCCACCACCATTCCACCCCTGCACCATCACCTCAGTCTCTTGTCCTCTTTCTGCCCTCATTCCCGTCTTTGCCCTCCCCTCTCTCTCCCCACCCCCATGGTCTCTTTGGTTTATCTTTGACCTTTTGGTCTTGTTGAGTTTTTGATTGTTTTGGCTGTGATTGCCCAGCAAAATATAATCCTTGTCTTTGAAAAAGAGCAGTTAATTTTTACATGTGGCATATCAAATTGTATTATAATCAGAAAAGCTAATAGATACTTAGACTATAGGTGATGAGGGCAAAGGGTCAGTTGTAACAGAATTTGATGGGTGTCTCAAAAGGCCACTGGCCTTGGAGAAACTGCTGGTGTTTGTCCTGCTGTCTATTTATTTGTGTGACCTGAGGTGTCATTTTATCTCTGGGACTAAGTTCTTCATCTCCAAATAAGATGAGTAGGAGTAGATCTCTAAATTTTGTCTAATTCTGATGGATTTTTTTTTTACTATTACAGAGTATACTGTTAAGATTAAAAGCTTCCCTTAATCAAATTGATGTTGAATTCTCAGAGAACCCAGATGTCATTTTTAGAACCAGTTCAGACTTTTGTGGGCATGGGGAAGGTATTAAATAACATCATTGAATTCTCTTCAGCACAATGTACTGCTGCCACTGAGACCCGGGGGGTCATCTCCTTTCATTCAAACCAGAGCCTCCAAGAACACAACAGGAACTCCCTCTACAAGACACATGCTTGTTCTTCAACATAATTCCTCATCTGGTAACCACATGCACCTCTCTGATAGCCTGAGTCTTGAACAAACTGGGAAGTATCTAGAAAGACTGCAGAGGCTTTAAATACTAGTACTTTCTTTCTGGAGAGCATAAGAATGGTTCTCTAGCTTCCAATTCATGGACTAAATTCAGGTCCCAAGGTGGGTGGATGATTTTAAGTAGCTAAAATGACCCATGGGCAAAATTTTCTTTGGTTTTCCTCCTCCCCCCATAAGCATCTTTTTCCTCTCTCCAGGTTCTTCTTCTATCCATTCTGGCGTACAGATGGTTACGACTGATTAGGTGTAACTGACAGGCTAAATGTGCTTCCTGTTCCAAAGATGTCTACAAAGCGGAAGGAGATAATAGAAGGAGAGCAGTAGGGAGCAGCTTGACAAACCACATCTGGAAGATTGCCAGTCACCAGAAGTGAGTCTTACTTTCCTTCTCAACCATATTGGAGATCAAACTCCTTCTGAAGACTTTGTCATTCCATTTGTCTCCTTCAGTCTTCTTTTCTATCTTTGGCTTGTTTCTTATGAATAATCTTTAGAGAATCATATTAGAACAAGTAGACAAAGACAGGAATATGCCCACATTTGGTAAGATCTGATCTGGAGTAGCTGAAAGTTTTGATGTAAACAAAGAGCCATCTGCTCATTACAGTTCTTAATCCAAGACACTAATTTGCATATTAGACATTTATACTATTTTCTGTGCATTTTTCTAAGAACTGGAAATACAAAACTGAAAAAGACATTTTCCTATACAGTAGCACACAGACCAGTAAATAGTCATGTGCACAGTTAGTTGTAAGGTAGTGTATATAAATCAATGATGGGCCCTTATGTGAGAGGAGGAAGGAGAACTAATTTGGGGTTAGAATTAACTTTTACTTATTTAGGGGGCCTCCCTGGTGGTGCAGTGGGTTAACGCACTATGAAGCAAACCTCAGCCAAACCCCACATGGCACAGCAGACCTCTCCCGCCATGCCCGCTGCTCCCCTCAGCAGTGTGTTTCAGTCAGTCTGCCTGTTCTGTTCCCCAACTTCTTAGCAACACTAAATAATAAAAACAGAGATTTAGCATTGAAAAAGGGTGACCTGAGAGTCATTTTCCAGACTGTCGTTTATGTTAAGTGAGTATATAAATAATAAATTCAAAACTTTTCTGGCAGTATCATGGCAAAATACATGAAGTTAGTAAATAATTACTAGATGTTAAAACAAAAATTCAAGAAATGTATTAGTTAAAATCCTTTCATAAGACAAAAATTCATTTTACGACAGCTCCCAGTAGAGATAAATTAGCATTGAAAAGTCATGTCCTGACCTTAATTAAAGTTGAATTAACTGTGATAAGTAGGATTACAAACTAAAAGGCAAACTATTAATTATTGAAGGAAAATGTGCATAATACAATTTAGTAAGACTTCCAGATTTTACCCAATCTGTGACAGCACCGACTCTAAGATGCAGTTAATTAAACATAGTACGTGTTTTTAACCCTTAGAATTTTATTTTACATTTGTCGAATGAACTTTTAAAGACTTATTATTCTATTTGAGCAAGACATCATCTAAATTCATATTTGAAATGAAAATTAGTTGTTTTTATAACTTTATATTAATTTGCAAATGTGTTTTCATACACAAACTATAAGCAAAGAAGTTTAAAGGTCCACCCTGAGAACTGTGAAAAATACTGTTCCTTAGAGGAGGAATGTACATTACTCAATTTTAGAAAATCATTGATTCCTTTGTTTCTCTGCCTCTTCTCTTCAATGGACCAATAAGAATCCATGTGCATACTCAGAACATAAATAGGAAAGGTGGCAGGGAGGACCTGGGCTGTTTGGTCAAGTCTTATTGCACTGGACTTTGGAAACATTTGGCATCAGGATGAAGCTGGCCAAGGATCTGGTGTCCTGGGTCTCAGCCATCTTCCCCTCTATAACAACAGTCACTTTCCGTCTTCCCTTAGGATTAGGCACATGCTGGACATAAGTTTGGACCTAATACCAAAGACAACGCTGGAATTAGGTCATATACTATCAAGCCAAAATCTGTTCAGAAATTATGAAGAGAGCATTTTCAGTGTATTAGTTATAAACTGTTTAGAATCTAAAAAAAGGGATTTAAAAATCACTTAGTCCAACTTCTATACCAATGAATCTCTTCTAAAGCATCCTGGTGATATAATCTCTTCCTAAAATTCACTCGTGATAGAGATTTACTAATACTCTGTATTACTCTTTGGGAAAGCCTTTTTTATGATTGAAAAGTATTGTTAGGAGGGTCTTATAGGGAGAGAATAAATACCATTCTTTAATTTTTGGTTCTTCATAATAGGAAAGTATTTTGCCACAATACAATTGTTCTTTTTTCGAAGATCGCTTACGATCATAGGGTATGGTTATCAGACCTCAAAGGTTCCAGAAACTCTCCATGAAGTAGAACTTGCTATTTAATGTCTTTTATAGACAATACTTTTGCAAATTATATTGTTGTAATTTTATCTGATGCATGTGTTGTATGTCACATTTCTTAAAGGTGAGGTCTTCCTATCTAATTTTTCCTACCTATAAAATATATTGCCATATATAATTTTCGTTTCATCTACCTGGTGGGAAGACTCAGGACAAGAGAACACCTTTTCTGTTCTCAGAAGTCACAATCTACTGAAAGTTTTAAAAGTTGTTTGAGTTTTTAACCTCACTACATTTTTAAAAATCAAAAGTACTCTGCATCCCACCCCACAAAGAGACAGTGAAACAGATTTAACAATTGTTTTATTTATAAATATTCACCAACTCTTGCCATTCATATTATTCTGGGCACCACAGGTAGGTTACATAATAGCTTATGTTATACTGATCCGTAAGAGAGTTAGAGGAAAGAAGAGATGAAATGTATTTAACACCTAAGAATGATGTCTGAAAGCTCATATTTATACTGCAGTGTTCTATAAACACACAGGCCTGTTATCTAAAGCCTGTTTTTATGCTATAAGCACCCGGCTGCATGACCTTGAACAAATGACTTACATTTTTTCATTTTTAAACTATCACCTGACTTCTCTACCTCATAGTAAACTAGCTGCATGCAAATTTACCTTGAAGAATACCATGTACTTAATGTGCCATAAATCATCAGTGCAAAGCATTTTATTACTTCTTTTTATTCCCCTTCTTTTTAGAGTAGTACTAACTACATTTCAGTAAAATTCACTTATTTGCACAAAGAAACCGTTAGGCATTAGTCTTACTGACAATCTGGTTTGATTCTGATGTCAATGTCAACTCTTGAAAAAAAGATAGGCTATTGAGATATATAATATTTGTAAATTCTAAAAACAAAATAAAATACCTCATTAATTTTCCACAATATAATAGTCTAAGAGTAATGAAGTCAAACTGAGGAGGAAAAAAACCTACCATAACTTAAGTGATTTAAAAGTACAAGTGATAATTGTGAGACCAACTTCCACCTAAATTGGAGCTTATTTGTGTAGAAAAACATCAAAAGATTATTACTAAAAATCAAATTCCCCATGAATTCCTAAAAATTAAAAATCTAATTATTTTATTTCTGAAAAAAAATTTTTTGGCAAAATATTTAGAACAGATTATGTTACCCTAAATTCAATGTGGTACTCAGATAGTAAGATATTACCCAGCTATTAACCCACCTTTTTTGTCATTTTGCTTTTTAATTGCAAATGAGTATATCCAGGGTCTCAAAATTCAAGGGACCAAGGTGACAATAAATAATGGTAAAACAGAGATTTTGGCATGCAGAGAAAAACTACCTAATTATGGATATCTGGCACACTGATCATTATTTGTATATTTACAGGATACAGTTAACGTGATTATACACGCATTCTAGAACCGTGAAGAACAATCTGTGACTAAATCTTGACTATGTGTCAAAGCAGTTTCTACCCTAGCATTCCTGTGTCAGTTCCTTAGAACATTTCAGTTTTCAGGTACTGTAAGTCTGAATGGAACTGTTTAGAGTAGATAGACATATGCAAAGAATATTATGCTTTAGAAATGTTCTTGGTTTATCAAAAGATAAATATTACACATGCTGAAAATGTGAAAATTAGGTTTGTGAAAGCAATTAGAAAGCATCTTCATCTGATTCAATATCACTCTTTGGTTTAGTAAGTCTTTCCAGTTCCTCGCCATCCTAAAAGGAAACATGAAATCAGTAATTAAAATAAAAGTAGAAAATGTAGCATTTTTAGTAGGGAGAAACTTTATTAAAAAATCATGGATTTTATATCATTAAACCATCTATCATTTGGTCAAATTAAATAAAATAGTTCCGTTCTTGGAGGGTTAATTTTAGATGTATAATAGGTTCATAAAAAATTGAAATCCACCTCAGTACTTGAGTTTCAAAGTTAACATGAGAGAAGGAGCACCCTCTGCTGGTCTTGTGGAGAAATGACTAGAGAGCAGAGGAAGTTCTAAACTTGGACGTATTACCTAAATGATTTTTCTTTTACCTAAAAAAGTAGGGCTAACAGTATTACAGAACACTGGAAAGGAATACAGGAGTTGTGAATTTCTAATCTGGCTGAGACCAAGCATATGGGGCCCAAACTTCTTGTTTTGTCATTTTAAGTATCACTAGTTCAGAAGAATAACTAAGGGAAGCTCTGCCACAACTTGTAATAAGAAGCAACAGATAATACTCCCAGTGAGATGTTCATTTTGTGAAATATTTCATAATTTGTATGCTCTTGTATTGAAGCTAAAGGGCATTTCATCTTTTATTTAAACTTATATCTAATGCCTTTTTAATGTTAGTAATGTGACTAGTGGAGAGATTGGTAGTTGCTTATATTCATATGTATTTTTCTAGAAAATAATTCTTTTCTTACTTGTGATCCTTTTGAACACTCTTTTCCTAGTGAGAGAAACAGGTTACCCTTCTTACAGACTGGTTTATGGATAATACTGGGGAAAATGAAAGAGATAAGCTTTTCACTTAGAATTAGTAAGATGTATTCAGGCAGAAGATCAAGTTTTCTTGTCAGTGAGGTTCATTTCCCCAACTATGGTGAAGCAGAAGAGCAATGGGCTAGGAGTCAGACCTTATGCAGTTAGTAACAGTTCTTTCCTTAACTATAAACCATTTAGCCTCAGTTTGTTTCTTGTTTGAAAAATTAGGAAGGTAATTTTGGACAAGCTAGCCTACGGTAAATCTTCTATGGTAAATCTTGACTTTTTATGTACCTGGCAAAGTCATCATGAGCCCTTGCAAACATAAGGAGCTCAGTGAATGTGGACTTGTCACAGAGATGTATCTTTGATACATCAGTACTGATTTCTTTCCTTGAATTTGTGAACAACAGGCAAAACAGTATCCCCTCACACTTACCCCACTGGAGCGCTCCCAAAGACTGCCACTTAGGTCACGGATCCTTTCTTGCCTAGGTGCATATTCCAGATCTTTAGGCTTGCTGGCATTATAAATAAAAATGGAGAGAAGAACTGATGGAGCTTCTAGGAAAAACTCCAGGGAGGGCCTGAAGTCAAAGACCAGGACAGACACTGTTGTGATGATGACAGTGGTGACCTGGGCCATGAAGACATGGAACATGTTATCCAGGAACTTCAAAATGAAAGCCACGGAGAGGCCCTGGAATGCAGTTACAAAGATCAGGGCTATTGAAAATGCATTGTGGCCATAAAAAAAGCCGCAGTTCTTAATCTGATCCCGGTTATTGCTCTGAAGGCCCAGGGTCAGACCATTAAGAAGAATACCAAAAAAATAGAGCTTGCTATTCTGGATGAAGATGCTTTCAGCGAGCTGGTTCCCTTCCTTCAATATCTTTTCATTATAGATGTTGGCCATTGAGGAAATAAAGCACTGAACTATAATAAGAACATGGCCCAAGCCAAGGCTGATGTGACTGAAAACCCTAGCTGTGGAGTTCCATTTAGATTCGGAAAAAGTCCACTCTTTTGCTGTACAATTGCCGTTGCTGGAACACTCATTTCTGAAAAGAAGGCAGGAATTGGATGGGTTGAAGAAGATATCATGATGAAATCCATGTCCTGCCAGGTTATGCTGTGAAGTTTCAGTTCCAGTAGTGAGGGCCACAATAGACAGAAAGAGAATCAGAAGGGAGGACCACTGTATCCAGTTTAGATGCCTCCTGTTCAAAGATGAAAGACAATATTTTACTACTGTTTTTTCTCCTCCTATATTAATGGTTTATAATAAAAATTTAGATACTTGAGAACTTGATTGAATAAATTATACTTGGTTTTGCTAGCATTTTCCAGAATTCAAAGGAAACTTTGTCTCTGCTTCTCAAACTTGACATTTTTATTCAATTTTATAATAACTTTCCCTTAAGGCTATTCAACCAGTCCAGTTAAAGGCTTCCTTTAACTTACAGGTATAACTAAGTCTCCTTTTTGACTCCAGAGCTGACGTTGACCGTGGGCCTTTGGTATAATAACTTTTAATCTTGCTTACTATAAAGTAAATTATAGGAATTCTCAACCTGGTTTCCATGAACCAGAAAGAATGTGATGAACTGCAGAAATCTGTGAATCCTTGCTGTGTGTGCCAAATCTTCTATTAATATATAGGAGAATTTCCAGACCTCCTCCAGTCCCCAGCAGATCCTTTAAAGTACTGTTAAAATTTCAAAGATATTCATGACCCAAAAAAGATTTGAGGAGGAAGCTAGCTCCAAGATCCATGGTCTAATCATACAGCATACAGCAAACTAGTATTTAAAAAGCAAGAAAAAGATACTTTTAGTGTGTGAATTTACAAAGTGTTAACTATAAATTATTTATTTTGCTTAAGATATAAGGCAATCTCATTTTGTGAATTCACTCGTTCAGTAGACATTTAATAAGAAGTTCCTTTGTGCCAAGCACCCTGGGAGATAAAGAGATTTGATCGCCATCTCTAATATGGAGAGAGGATGAAACTAAATGATGGCAATATAATAGATACATGGGATAACTGGGGAACACTGAGGAAGGGACATGGGTCTACAAAGTGTGTGGGCACTGCTTCAAAGGAAAAATGATACCTGACCTGAAAGATGAACAAATTCAAGTTTTCCATGTGAACAGGGAATTGGTGATCTATCTAAGCAAAGAGAAAAGAATATTCAGAGGCAACAAGAATGAACAATGTTTACTAAGCAAAAAAGGGTAGAATAGAAAGGCAGGCCTGTGGAAGAAATAAAATCTTCAAATATGCGGAATTGTTGAGTGAAGGAGGACACCAAGAAAACAGAAAAACAGAAGGTAGAAGTATATAAACCAACAGGTGAGAACTATGAAGGGACATTTATCTAGTGCTTACTGCATCAAGCAATTACTACTCCAAGCGAGGAAACTACCAAGAGATTAACTGACATCCTAAGGTTGTGCAATTATAAATAAAATAGGATGGGATTGGAGCCACAGATGTGCTTATTTTCCTTTTTGACTGAAGCACCTCTTAGGTATAGTTCTGAGTTCCCGGGATGAATATAAACAAAGATGTGTCTGATTTCACCAATGCGTCCAAAGAGCTCCATGCTTTGGAACTGCTAAATATGCAGACTAGCTCAGATGCACACTTCTGTGCACTAACTTGTCTTCTGTGCATCTGCTTTCAAATACCCAGATCTAGTTCTGAGTGATGGGGCTAGCCTAGCCCTATGAAAGGGAAGCAGAAACTTTGAACTAGTCACCACTAGTGTGGTAGAAAGCAATCGAGTGGAAACTGAAAAGACAGGTTGAAAAATGGGAGCCCAACTTATAAAAATCTTTATATGCTTAATTATTGTGTATCACAAATGACTTAATGACAGAACCTTCAGTTCCCTACAAGTTTTCAATTTTGATAGCTATTGATTGTCCATTAATATTGAGACTGAAAAAAAATCTAAAAAAAAAAAAAACCTTAACCAACCTAAATAGCACCTACTGCAAACAATTACTCATTGTAGGTAATACTCCAGGGGAGGTAAAAATTATTAAGATTAGGCTGAAAAAGTTAGATTTTTCAGCAAACAAAATAAAGTGTAATAAGTTACCCTAAAAGTCAGGTGGGGATTTTGTTCTTACAAATAATGACGCACGGTGCCATGGAGAGCTTGCTCTGCAATTCACTGAATGTAACAGGCGTCAACTTAAATCAGGGGTCAACTGATGTCTCCACTGCCCCAACCATGGCTCAGACTTGAATATTAACTGAATGGTTTGCGCATGTGGGTAGAAAACTCCTCTACCTGAAGGCCTCTGCTCCCAAGTGAATTGCTTGGGAGTCTTTCACAAAGAGACTCTTGTTTCTAAAGCTGGTTTTTGCCAGGTGACCTCATAATTTTAAGTATATATTTTAATGATTACATAAATGATGTATTATAAATAATATTTATCTGTTTTTAAGAACAGTAAGTCAAATGTTTTGGGATGACAAAGGCAAATCACTCATCAGATTAAAAAAAACTGCCTTTCAATTAGGCATGGTGATCTAATTTAAAGATTAAGGAATGAATAATAAAAATTTGGGAGAATCGGCTTTAAAATTCTTTTTATGTGTTCTACTTTGGAGAAACTGAAAACAGAAATCATGATGTATTATCAATGTAACTTCAAGTAAGAAAGAAGGCAAAAAAAGCCCCATCATCAAACTCTAGGCATGCTCAAAGCAAAGGCCTTAGTCGTTCATCTAAAGAATGCCGAATGGACATTTATATAGCTTCACTTCAGTGCTTGAAGCACATTTTAAAAAATGATTCCTCATCTTGAATTTTCCTAGCAAGTAAATAATTATGTTCAAATTATGTCAGATAAAAGCATCTCTACTTTATTTGGTGATTGCAAACTAACACAGAACATGAAAGTAATCAAGTAAAGCATTATAACTTTTTTTTTTAACCAAGAAACTGTACATAATACATTTTTTTTTTTTTTTAGCAGCAGAGCCAACCAGGGAAGCCTTATAATGAGAAATTATTAAAAAGATTTATCACATGACTGATTTTGAAGAAATACTTACATTACTGACTGGCTTTTTTATTTTTCTGCTAGTTTGGAAATTAACCTTTATCACAACTTCCAAAACACTCACCAAATGGTGTTTTACACCATTTTATGTTTTAAAATGTGTTTTGTAATGTTTTCCCCATAGTTTCTTTGAAGAAAGCAATAAAAAAAAATTATATATTCTTTAGGTAAAAATATCTGCTGGTCTTAATTATCTTTGGCCCCCACATCTCAAAATTGGACTTTAGCTTCTGTGCTAAAAGCCCAAGCAAACGAGATCATACAATGTGGTCTTAAGAGCCAACCAGTATGGTTTTGAGGCATAATTCCCATGACCAATTCCATCTGAATCACTGCTTACACTTCACAGAACAGCTCTACATATTCACATGGAGCGTCTCTAGAAAAAACAATAGTAAGACAGTTGATAGTGTTGTTTTTCTCTGATGTTTTTTCTTTTCCTACTTGTCAATCCCTGCAAGTAATTTTTACATTAGTCACCAGACTTATTTTTTCCTACCTTTGTAACTTACATTCTTTATCTGTACGGAAATGGTATTTGTTGGGTGTTAAAGTACACAATTAATAGGCTTAATATTCTAAATGGAAAATCAGTTATTTATAGTAAATGAATTAAAAATGTGATAGAACTCAAGTTACTACTCCTATAGTTCAAAATTCTATGGTTGGGATAAAGCTAGCTTAGGACAATCTATTGATTATCTGGGCAATAACTGTACCCACCTTAGCAGGGGAGCGTGGGGTTAAGTTGAAATAGTGTGGAACGGCCCTGAGGGCAGCACTCGGCCCTGAGTCCTTAGTATGTGCTCCCTTTCCAGCCTGGCCTAGAACCTCTCTGACTGTTGCCTATGAAGCAATAGGACAGTCTGGGAGGGCCTTTTCAAGTGGCCCCTCATCAAGGCCTCACAGTCAACATTCTTGATTCACTAAAAACACACAAAAAAGAGTATCTTCTGGCACAACTAGAGCTATTGGTCAATTTCAAGTCAGGCAATACAAACTTTCTTTTCTTTGATAAATTCAGTTTTAAATTGATGTAATTTTGAAAAAATACATATGTACTGTATGTCTTATGTACAACACCACAAACTCATCTCACAAGAAAAAAAGAGAAAACTAAAAAAGAAAACATGTTTTTGAAACCTTTGTTCCTTACTAAATAAGCTTTTTACTGTATGTGAATTTTTTTTCTCAATGGAAATGTATCTTTAATTTTATCATAAGAATCAAATTAAAAATATTATTTACATATATTTTCTCAGCAACCAACTTTTTAATGGTAGTGCTTTACATTTTGATTTCAAAGACTTCAAAATCTTTTTAGAATGGCATCCCTTAACTTGCTAGTTGAATTGTTTTCATAATTCATAAACAAAACAAACATGATGTAAAAGCAAATTTCAGTGCACTGTGTAACATTTAACCTACATGAAATATATCATTCACTTTTCTTCATCTCTTATATCAACTATTAAATTGAATGTTTCTTCAGAGTAAAAGAAAATATTTCAAGAATTCCATATAATTTATGTACTGAGTGCATCATGGGTTCAACAAATATTTATTGAATGCCTGTGCACCAAGCCATTCATCCTTCTGTCCACATAAATGATGAAAGAACACACTACCATAAGACAGAGATACAAGAAGTTAAAGAAAAAAGATGAATATAAAATTAAAAAAAAAACAATTACAACAAATATAACAAGAAGTTAATTTTATTTTTATCATCATCATCATCACTATTAAGCAATGAATTAAACTAGAGTTAAGTACCCAGATATTTATTGCCCTCCTATCTTAGGACATTCTGGCCTATTCATGGCTATGCAGATTGATATTTACTTAAAAATGTTTTACTCAAAGGTTTCCTAGAGATAGGAAAGACTAGTTATAGTATTTTCAAAAATCTAAAAGCCTATCATTTTTTTGATAAACTCTTCATGCAAATTCTCTGCCAGTCAGAGATTAAATCATGTGTTCACCATAAGTAGCTTAATAAAGAATTTGCTTTTACTCCAAGTAACAAATATAGCAAGAATCTTAGGAACTACTTAGTTCCCTACTGGTATAAGGCAAATCTGTAGAAAACAAAACAAACAAACAAAAAACCCCAAAACAAAAGGCTCATAAATTCTTTGTTGAAAAATCTGACACTAAAAATTAAAGTGCTAATCACAACCCAGTCAATTATCTTTAAGATGCTAAAAAAAAAAAAAAAGAATCATATACTGAATTACTGAGGATTCCCAAAGGCTATCACCTGAGCTGTTTTTCAGATGGGTTAAATAACTTGCCCAATACAAAGAGCCAAGCAGGAATAAAATCCCAGTCTTGGGATTCAGTGGTTTCAGTGCTCTGAGTATATCATCTGCAACAAGGCTGTGACGTTTTAAAGTACGATACATGCTTTCACAGCAAGTTACTTACTTCAGCACCATCCTGAACAGAAGAGCTGTTGTTATAATGCTAACATTTGAGAAGATAACAGCCATGGCCTAGAAAGAAACAGATGATAGAGTTACAATCCAAACAATGGACTGACTTTAGAAATTTCCCAGCTTTGTAATGCACTCGATAAAAAACCGTTCTGGTCAAAAACTGGAGGTTATTAGAGCAGCAATTTCACTAGAAGATTAAATTCCATTTTCATTACTTACTAAATGTACATAGATATGAGCATATTATTGCACAGCCTTTGAAAATGTGCTTTCAAATTCACCAGATGTTGTGTAAATCATTTATGTGTGCAAATACAAATATTTGGAAATACAAACTAACAGTTTAGTTAGGTGTAGAAACATCAGTTATCATGCTTGGCTCACAAAGCCAACAGTACTGTTTCTACAGTAGAGGAGGTAGGTACTCTTGGGTCCATTTGTATATTAGAAAATTAAGGTATCGGCCCTTAA
The DNA here is from genome assembly GCA_019455555.1 of Galemys pyrenaicus. Taxonomy (NCBI): domain Eukaryota; kingdom Metazoa; phylum Chordata; class Mammalia; order Eulipotyphla; family Talpidae; genus Galemys; species Galemys pyrenaicus. Next base: position 9,054,596 of record JAGFMF010011942.1, on the reverse strand, counting down.
GCATCTTCATTATTCTAAGAATTGAATCAATATTCCTGGTTGAAATGTAGTGACTCAATATGTGTGCTTAAACATCAGACTCATATTTGATAGTCCTCTGGAGTCATTCACAATGTTCTAAACACTTAGAAATGAGATAGCTGGATTCTATAAAGGTTTGTTTTTGTGAATTCAGTCATATTTCACATTGGAGATTTATCTTAACATGTATATTTTGGCTCAGAAAGTATGAAATTTTATCATTGGTCCCACAGTTGGATCTGACAATACTATTTTTTTTATGTTTTTCTAATATTAACATTTTTAAAAAACAAATCCTATTGGTTTAGGTCACTCTTTCTTCTTCCTTGATGTTACTTTAACTTGATTAAATGCCAAAGAGTTAATTATATGCAACTAAATTAAAGAAAAAAGAGCAAATCTAATAGACTAGAAAAAATTCTAATAATAAACATTGTTGTTTTTCTATTGAAGTTCTACATGAATGACTATTTTAAGACTTTTACAGTATCATCTGTAGACAAATGTATGCTGTGATCTCCTACTTTAAGAAGTGAGAAGATATGAGTTCAGCAAGAGGATGGTATAAAGGAGGTAAGTGATAATCACTTAAAATAATGGCCTTATAACTGTACATCACAAGCTGTCTGACAGGCATGATGAATTCTAAAAACTTTTACCACACAGTAGAATAAGCAAAATATTAGAATTCTGCCCACAAACTTACATGTATCGCTACTGAATTCTTTTCAACTAGACATGGAAACAACACACAGAATATACCATTTGAGGTTTATTTTGTAATATCTATGGTTGTATATGAGGAAGGAAAAGCAAAGCAATAAGCTAGAAGGAGAACAAGAAAGCTTTAATTTTTTTTGATATTGAGGATGTAAGAAAAGGGTTGGAAATAGAGTAATTTATTAGCTACAAATAAAATAAAATCAACATATGAATACTGAAAGTGAATAATTATGTTACTGGGTGGGACAAGAATTATATTGAAAGCAAGAATTTAGGACTTCATATCTTGTAGACAGAGCACACACTTCATAACAGGCCACAGAGTTGTTGAAAGGAACTGAGGGCAACCACTCAGCCCAGGTCTCTGACTGAATCCTATTTTACAGACGGGAAACTAAAGTTTAGAGAAGCTGGGGCTTGCCTACTTACATGGCTTTTAAATTGTGAAAAAGAATTTCCATTTTCATTTTTGATTACAGTTTTCAATTATAGTGGTCTATTAATCCCTCCTTTCACCCTACTGTAAAACTGACTTGGCAATATTTAAGAGGTCTTACATGAGGTCTAGTACCAATACAAACCCCATTTATGATCAAAAATGTCTGATCTTTATCCTTTTAAGAAACTTAAAAACACAATTTGGTAAAAATGGCAATAGAAATCTTCATTTTATGAATCAAAGAGAAAAATACATATGTAACACAAACTGAGTAATATGTGATAACAGAAGACCAATTCTGCTAATTGATAACTCTCTAAATTGGCAGAAAGGATGGCAAGAGATGAGAACTACTTGCAATATACTGAGGTGTAGTTTACATTTACAGTTGGAAGGATGCAACCTCTACCTTAAAGAATCTGTTGGTTAAATGACTAGACTAACACTTAACAACTCATACAAATAGAATACATACAAATTACATTAAAACAGGTAAGAAGAAGTACAGGGAGTACATAATTTTCTGAGTTAATCACAGAAGTCTGCCTGGAGGTCTGGATGCTGAAGTTTATATTAGAAGTTGGAAACACAGGATGGATTGGAAACTAGGCAAAGTGATTAAGGTTTCACAATGAGAGGTGGCTCTAGACTCATTTTCCAGGGAGTACCACCTTCTCCACCCCACACATACCAGTCAACACAGTTTAATACAATGATCTTTAACAGTAAGAGAATCTAACAAGCAGATTATTAATTCAGTATTCAGATGACAGTGTACAAACCTCAGCAAAGACAATGAAGGCAATTGAGGAACTACCAATGCCAAGGAAAATGTTAAAAATAATTAGTTTTTCCTAGGATTAACGTCTCTGTATTTTTTCAATGGGGATTTCTTTGTCATATTTACTTACAGGCTGAAGGTAGGAAAGGACATAAAAGACAAGCAAATTATCCAGGAAGTATAGAAAGGCAGGAACAGACCACTTCATGAAATTAGTGAAATCCTTCCAGGAGGTACATTTCAAGCTTCTGGTCTGATGATTTCCTAGAAAGAGGAACAAAATGATAAATGAACTTGATGAGAATGCCCAAATTTTTAGAGAAATCACATTTGATTACTGATACAATTCTTTAAAAGAGACTTTATGAACTTACCCCATACATGACTATTAACCTTAAGAAATCAAAGACAATATGGGTTTACATTATTGTCTTTCTTCAACCTATCACGCCTCAATGTTAATGTTCATCAACACCCTTAGGAATATTGGTTTTCCTAATTCCTGTTAATTTAAGAGAGAAGTTTCACTTAAGGCAATTCAGATACATTTATGGTTTCTCTTAATACTACAAAGCCAAGAGACACAGCAACAAGTAGAGAAAAAAAATCACCCATTCATATGGGGATTTTTTTTTTCCCTTTGGGGGGATTAAGGAAGGAAGATACTAGCTTTTATTTATATGTGGTAGGTAAATTAACTTTTATTTGGTATGAGTTATTATCCTAGCTCTAGATTTCTAAATTTATGAAGGTAATGTAACAGATATAAAATAAAATGAAAAGATTGAAAATAATTTTAAATATAAGCTCTGCAAATAAAGCATGAATTTCATGAGAGTAAGACATGCATTTCACTAACTAGTAACTTTTCACGAATTGAAATCCTTGAGTATGAAAACCTGTGATTCTGGGCATATTATTTAATGCTCTAAATTCCATGTTTACATGGGAAGCAGATGAAAGCAGTAATAGAGCTTCGGCTCAGTAACTGGAGATCTGAGGAAGAGACGTCATGGATACTGAGTCACCAATGCTACATACTTCAGATATGAGGATTAGTAGCCCTACCAGATAGCTGGTAAAAGTGGAGCTCTGTGATCTTAAACTAATCTGCCCTACAACAGTCTGACTTTCAAGTGCAGGAAATGGACACAGATGGGCATTACACTACATGTCAAGTTGGGCATCAGTTATTTAGAACATGCTAAATTTTCACTGTGCAACTTTCTCTTTGAGTTTGTTTCAAAAACATGGGCAGTAACACTTGAAGTTTGTATTTTGTATCTTAGCATTCTCAACAGATAAATCAGGGGGCAAATGAGTAGGCTAAACAGTATAAAATGTTCCTTCCTGTCCTAAAAGTTTTTGGTTCTGTGATTTTTAACAAGGGTTTAATATCATTTCAAGACTCACCTTTCTTTATAACCCAGAATGACACAAGCACACAGAAAACAAGCTTCACCAGTTCTGAGCAAACATTCACAGTAGTTGGAAGATAATCATATTTGTTCTCTGAAACGTAATAAAAATGACTTAACCAAAAATTTTGTTCAATATAATGCTAATTACATCTATATATCTCTAGAACACATATTTTATAGCTATTTTTAAACTTAAAAGTTGGATTTTAATACTTATTATATGAAACTTCATCTAATCAACTTTGCTTTTAGGATTTTAAATCAATTTTTCTCATATATTGGTTCTCGCCACCCCATTCAGCATTATATTATCCTTAAATCTGATAAACATGCCTCTCAGATTTTCATCAAGTTGTTGCTAAACAAGTTGAGGAGGCTAGAACTAAGGACAAAGAAAGTTCTGTGCCATGGCACTCACTATTTTGAGCTGTTCTATATTGACTGTGTTCGTAATTAAATATACCTTGTTCTAAATTGATCATTTATTAACACTCAGTGTCTGACTCATCAAATAGTTACAAATTTACCTGGTTCAATTATTACTCAGTTCATGGTGCCTTGTGTGACTTGTCTTGCTAAAATCAAGGTATACTTTGTGATAGTCTATTACTAAGAGTTTCCTATCTGTTTCATACCTTGACACACATAGAAAATTTGTTTGGTACTCTAGAATAAATGGTACATGGGGTAAAAGAAGGAAGCTACCTGAGGCAAGAGGCAACTGGTAGCTCTGGCTACCTTGGAGCCAAGCCAAGAAAATATTCTGAAACAGCCAAATCCTCTGATATGTTGGAAAGCTATAGTTTAACTTATAGGTCAACTGAATTAGGAAATGAGGTGTGGCTAGCATGCTTTAATCTTAGGTCTAACCTCTTTTCTAAGTGCATAACAAACAACCTACTCTGTAATTTGCCAAGGACAAACAAACCTTACTGCTGATACAATTCTTTATGAACTTGCTCCATTAGTGACTAAGTTGAGTATTGTACTTCCCCCCTCCTTTGACATCTTCTTGTTTCTCTTTTCATCACAATAAAAATAAAAACTGGTAAAGTACAGAGACAAAATGTCAATTTGACATTCTTTCTCTCTAGAATTTTCCCCCTCTTCTATGATTCCTCTTGACCTTCTCAACCTAAGCATAAACAATTGTTTATTTATCTTTGGTCCCTAAGCACTGCCTTTAAAAGACTTGTCATGTTGTAGTTTTGGAAGGAAGTTATTTTTTAGTGTATGTCTTACTCTTAGAACATCATTTCTTTATAAGGGACCATGACTGGGCCTCCCTGGTAGCACAAGGAGTTAAGTCACAGCACTATGATGTTATCTGTAGCCTCTGCAGCACGAGTTCAATCCCTAGCTGGCCAGGTAGCTGACCTACACTGATGCAGCAGGCCTCTCCAGTTTCATCCCCTTCTCTACTCAGCAGTTTATTTCAGTCAATCTGCCCATTCTGTTCCCCACTCTGTCTCTGGTGAAATCTTCTCACCCTCTTTTGACCCCCTCTCCCCTTTGGCCTATAACCCAGTTCTTGTATGCATAAATATTTAAAAAAAAAAAAAAAGGGAAAGGGACCATGACAGTGATCTTCTTACACCTGGCTGTTAACAGTGTTCTACAGTTAGCAGGTAGGCTTAATAAATGGTCACCTGAATTTAAATATTTTCCTGTTAAACTTTCTCCATCATTCAAAGCCTCGTTAAAATGTCTCCCATTTCTGAGTGCAAAGCTAGACTGAAATCACACTCTACTATCCTCCATTACCTGCATCCCTCTGCATCCTGGCACGAGTGAAAATGTACTTAAGAATAGTGGGCGTCAGATTACAACTCTCCAACTGTGACTGCTCTTGAATGCATTCTTATTTTTCAGACTTTTTTTCTTATATTTCTCTCATGGTTGATCCCAAACTGTGTCATAGCATCACATGCACCCTCCTCCCTGCCCTCACCATTTGCCCACATGTATATACCTTATCAGAATTACATCGATCCTTTCCAGTTTCCCTTCAATCACAGAGGAAAAGCCATGGCCCTACTATTCACCCATTCTTCCTTTCAAAATCTGCTCCAATAAGCAGTCCCTCTGGCTTTGGTATGTCTTCCTTCTCTTCTTTTTCTACTAACTGGTTTCCTCTCCTTGTCATACAAAACTCTCCAACCTGAAGTAAAAAGAAAAGATCCTACCCTCACCAGTTCTTTCTAGAACAGTGTCAACATTCATTATCTCCATTGTATCTACTTTTTATTTGGGTCTACCTCCAAGCAATCATGTCTGAGATCACCCAAACCCTATAATTACTAAGCCCAAAGAGCATGTTTTAATGCTTTTTTTAAAAAAAAAGATTTATTTTTATTTATTTATGTATATAAGAACTGGGGTGTAGGCCAGAGGTGGGGGGAGGGTGGTGAGAAGATTCACCAGAGACAGAGTGGGGAACAGAATAGGCAGATCTTCTCAAATACACTGCTGAAGGGAACAGCAGGCAAAATGGGAGAGGTCTGCTACACCATGTAGGTGAGCTCCCTGGCTGGAGATGGAACTCAGGTTGCAGTGGCTAGTGATAGCTTGATAGTGTTGAGACTAACCCCTGAGTCACCAGGGAGGCCCTGTTTTATTCTTTATTATAATTTTGTATTCCTCTCTCTGTTTCAAAAGCCTTCCTTTACAACTCTCTTCCTGATGTCTTTCATTATGCCTGTTAAATAATGGCATTCTTTAGAATTCTGTCTTTGACTCTTATATTCTCATTCTGTAGACTTATCCTCAATAAGTCCTCCTCTCCTAGGATTTTGATATCAATTTAATATTAAAGTCTCCAAGGTGATATTTTGGAACATTTAACTTATTTCTATTAAACACCTTCTATTTGTCATTTCACCTACATTTTCTTCATGTTTGATGTGCTAGACACTGCTTGATACTTCAGTGATCAAGGACATGGCTCCTGTCCTCATGATAGATATAAACCTAATGCTGTGTAATCTCCCTAAACTTAGTCCAACCTGCTCTTCTAATCTCAAATGAGAACATTATCAATCCCATCAGGTTGGAAAATCAGAAAACTTGTTGCTTTCTAATACTTCATACATCATCTTCTTTAATCTCCACATTTCATGTATTCTCTATACCCTGTTTTGTCTATGTGTAGAATACTGCTTGAATCTATACTCTCTTCTCTGCTTCTACTTCCAAAACCTTGGTTAGCCTTTATGTGTGACTTGAATTTGCAACAATCCCTTAACTGGCTTAACTAGCCACTTACCAATTAGTTTTTCTCATTATACTCTCCTACTTAAAATACCTTTATCTGTCACAATTTAAGGTCTAAAGAATAAAGGCCCTTGCATCAAGTCTTTAATTATCTCATCACTATTTCCTTCCTCCCGCCTTCATGTCCTGAAACTTTTTGCTCAATAATTCTAACCAACATATATTGCTTTTTTATGCCTCTGTTCATTTGTTTAGTCAGTTGCTGTTTTGAGTATTCCTGCTCACCCTGTCTTCTTGTGGATCAACTGTCATCTTATCAGAGAAATGTTGCCTGATCTTTCATTCTCTCCCAGACATAACACCAACTCTAAGCTCCCTTTGCATCTTTGGTGTAGAACTGTATTTATTATAATGTATTTTCATGATGTTCTTATATGTATGTCTCTTTTAATAAACTGTGAGTACTTGAGAACAAAGTCTAGGTCTCATTCACTTCAAACCCTGTTATTAATACTTAGCCTAGCACCTAGCAGATAAGTGTTTACTGAAGCAGAGACTTATATACATACATGACTACTCAAAAAGATCATTAATGATCATGATTTCATGGTTTTATGTGTTCTCAACAACTAATGAGAATTTCTCAAAAGTTTTATAGAATTAAGATGTTTAAAAACAAATTTTTACACTTAAAAGATTTTTGAGTGACTATTTATTAAAGCTGTACTTTCCCCTTGATGCAGTAATTCAGATAGCACCTCATAAATGCAAGTAACCGAATAAAAATATCTCTCTGCTTATTTATAAATAACTTATGCATGTACTTATATGTATACAGGTATGTTTACACACATAAACATACACACTGCTACAGGCACAGCAACATGTATTAACTGAAGTAACTGTCAGATGTTATGATCTGTTTTGCAAAGGGTTTGATCAAACCTTAACTGACCCAAATTTAACTCAGCATCACCATTTTTCTTGCCAAGGAATGAATGTCCAAAGACTCAAATTTAAACATTCTTTACAATCATGAGAAACACAGTACTTGTAAGGCTGCTATCCCCATTTTATATACAAAGGAACCAAAGACAGGAGAGTTAGTGTGTGATTAGATGAAGTGTGCCTACATTTCCAAGTCTCAGCTTACCTTCATTGGCTGAATACTTGACAAGTAGGATGCGACTTGAACTTAAAGCAATGAATATGGTCCCTAGCAAGAATGTATACATTGTTGAAAAGGAGCATAACAAAGGATGACCACAGTACTTGCTTTCCATTCTGCTGGTTTCTAATTGCCTTAAAGAGAAGAACATTTTTATAAGCATGTTGGCCAACTGAAGAAAAGGCTAATAACATTGATTTGTGAAGACCAGAAAAAGCAATTATTTTAGATGCCTGTCTATTGCTTTATCAAAACCAAGGAAGTTGAGGGCTACAGGAGTAACACCAGAAAAGGAAATAAAAAAAGTCAAAATTTCATACGGGGCAACTCGAGACAGAAACAGAGCTAAGTTAGATGTGCTGCCCAAGGCAGCAAGTAAGCAACTAACACTTTCAGTGTCAGAAAAGTAATTCTATAGCTTTCATTCACATTAGCAATCTTGCTCTAAGAGAAGGAAATTTCAAATTAGTATTTTTTTCCTAAGGAGCAGAGCTTCCTTGGGAGGAAAAAAAGTTTACTGAGAAATAGTTCGTTAGAATAATGACCAAAATGGAAATATCTAAAACACTGCTGTTAATTTTTAATGAACTAGTTTATGTTGGAAATAGAAAAGAGCTCAGAAATCAATGACTCTTAAGGCCCTCTTCTGATATACTGAAGACATTAAACTCCAAGGCAGATAGGGTAACTGGCCCAAAGCCTCCCAGTGTACGGAGGGCGCAAAGACCCTGGAGGCTCGGCAAGCGGTGGATTTGAAATGCCAACACCGACAGCCCAACCCGGCGCAAGCGTACAAAGGCCAATGAGACTCCTCCCCTTCGGAAGTGTAGGTTTCCCTTCCCCATCCAGGAAAGCCTTCTAGTTACACATGCGCAGTAGGGATTTCGTCTGGCGCGCCCTCCCCTCGTACGCACGCGCAGTTCTCTTCTCACGGGGCGCGGTTACCTCAGTCCCACCGAAGAGCTTCTAGTGGAAGAGCGCACATGCTAGAGCTGACATAGCTGTCTCCTCAGTAGCAGCAGCGGCTTTGGGGGTCCCCAGGCGGGGAAGCTATGGGAGGGAAAGAAAGGAGAAATAGCCTCTGCCCCGAGCCTCCAATTCCGGAACAAAAAACACAATAATGTCCAGACAGAGAAAAAGCGGAGCTGCGGCCCATTGCGCAAGCGCGCTCAGTGTTACGCTTCCGGAGGGAGGGGAGAAGCGGCCCGGTCCCGCCCCAGCGCGGCCTTTCTCGCGTCACGTGCCGGGAGTCCTGTGTCACGTGAGACCCAGGTGGCCGTGGAACTACGGCGAGAGAGAGAGCAGGGGAAGTCGGAAAGGGGCTCGAGGGAAGCCCGGGGGCGAAGACAGCCCGGGATAGGGCGAGGAGGGCTCGTGGGCCCACTTCTTTCCCCAACTCTCCCCTCGGCCCGGCTTGTCTTCCCTCGGGGCCGGGTGACAGCCGGGCCCGGTCCTTCGCCCGCCCTGCAGCCGCGCGCGCAGCGCCGGCCACCCCTCCCCCTCGTCCCGTCCGTCCCGTCGCGTCCCGTCGCGTCCCGTCCCCTCGGGTGTCGCTGGCCGGGTGCCTATGTGAGTCAGCGACGACGGGGACATTTTCTCACTTTGCGACCCCAGTCCCAGCTGCCCTCCCCACCCCGCCACGGGGCCGGCCGCGACTCCGGCCCCAAGATGCAGAATGTGATTAACACGGTGAAGGGAAAGGCGCTCGAAGTGGCTGAGTACCTGACCCCGGTCCTCAAGGTAAGCTGGGTCGGGCTTGGCAGGGGCTGTCAGCACACGCTCTGCTCTGCAGACCGAGGACCGGGCGCCCGACGAGTCACCATGTTTCTCAGCGGGGGAAGGCGGGCGGGATGGGACGCCAAAAAAGGTGCAGCGCCCCCCACCACCCCCCACTCTTCGTGTCACTCGGCGGCTTTCCGGGTCTTTCTTGCGCCTCGGGGAAACTGGGTACGCTCCGTGCGCACCCCGGGTTCTCCGCCCGCCAGAGCCCAGCGAATCTGGGGACGTGGTTTTGTAGGGTGGTCCGCAGCCAAGTAGGTTTAGGAACGTGAGAAAATCCTGAGCTTGAAAGTCGTTTGAACTTTTTAAACAAGGATTTTATTTATCCTTTAAAAAAATAAATGAAATCGTTGTTTGGTACTAAAGTAATATGTCATCTTTTTCTTTCAAATTTTCATAAAGTATTTTAATTGTTTGACATAGTCGTGACTGAGTCCCAGCTTGTTCGATTTCAGAGGAACAGGTAACATTTGCATTATCTGTTAGTACTCAGCAAGCAAGCAAAATCTCCCTTTCCTGTACATTTTAAAATATAGCCGAAACGAGTTGTTAATATTGGACGTCAGTAATAATAAGGTGCAGCTTGACCCACTTAGGTAATTTTTACCCCCTTTGGCAATAAAGCATCAAAGACTTATTTTCAAAGATAAATTTCAAGAAGTGCATTCAAGCTTTTATAACTTACGTAGAGTAACCTTTTTGTTATTGTAATTTATTTCCCTTTTGGAAAAGCAAACAGTGATAGTAAATTGTGAGTTGTTGCTTGTTTGTTTTTAAGCTTTCAGGTAAAGTTTTACAGATCTTATACAGCTGAAATATCCTTGGAAACTTTAAGTTATAGTATTCTATAAGTTATTTTGTTATTCCTAGAACAGAAGACAGTTTCACTTCTCTCTCTTAACATGACATAGGGAGATGTTAGTCCCATGCTTTGTTTTTTTATTTATTTCAAAAATGATGTGAAAATGATCACCTTGTTTGGTAAAGTTAAGAGTAAGGAAAATTTATAAGTGAGAATTCCAACTCTTGCTCATGGTGAAACCTGTCAAGATTATTCAACTTTGAATTTGAAAATAACATTGACATTTGAATCAGATGATTCTTTTGCATATTATGTAATTTTTCAGATCTGTATAGGGGTATAAGATATTTGAATAATACACAGTTGTCATTTTCTAATATTTTTGGAGCCAGGAATGAGAGAAAAAAGATCTCGTTGATTAAATACAAAGCTGCTATCTTACTAGCCAGTTTTACTTTACTGAATCCATTTTGCTTTTACACAAAACTGAAAAGGAAGTGTTGAATTGTTAGTATTTATGGTTTTTAGTTTTAATAAGGAAAGCAAAATTAATGATCCTTTTCTTGCCACCCCTCCCTGTGCAAACTATTGGTTTACAGAGGGAATTCTTACAGTTTACTACCCGATGTGGAGAAACAAGGAAAAAAATCCTAAAAACCCCAGAAAAGAAATGTCTTCTAGCGTAAAAATTAAGAAAAGTCATGTCTGGAAAACTTCAGTAAATGCCAGAGTCCTTACAATGAACTTTAAAACCTTATACTTGACCTGGGTGAAGCCCCTGTTTCATTTACTACTGCATCCCTTGCTCACTTTGACTCACCCTTTTGTTACTTATCATGCACTCTCTCTTGCCTTGTGTTTTTTGGTTGGTTGGTTTGTTAGTGTTGACCCTTCCCTGTGCCTGAAATAGTCTTCCTCTAGATAGCCTTGTGACTGGCTTAGGTCTCTCTCTGTTCAATATTCACCTATTAGTGAAGTGTGTTCTCTGACCATCCTACTTTTCATAGTCATTTTTCTACTTCTATCCCTTGTCTCAGCTCACTTGTCTTCAAGGTATTCTTTATAATTTGGTTTATTTGGCTTTTTTCCTTCCCATATGAGGCCAAGGGATGAATTAGGTCTATGCATGCCTATATTCCCATTACCTCAAATAGTGTCTAGCAATAAGTAGTTGAATTAATGATGTTCATAAGTTTTCATCTTTGTAGGTTACTATAAAATCTGACATTCAACTTAAAATATCAAAAAAGTTAGTAAATAAGACCTTTGCTTTAAAGGAGAGGCTATTACAGCTATAACTTGGGGGAGATGAGAAAAATGGAAAATATTTAATGATTTATGTCTTCAAGATTTGGTCTCCAGTGTTACTCAGTTTATATTATAAGATTTACCTGAATTATAATGTTTTAAGTATCTTTAGACATTTTTATTGTTTCATGAACAATAGTAAATAAAATCATTGTAAGGCTTAATGTTTACATAAAATTTTGAATATTTTCTAAAGAGCTTTGCTGTATTATAGCACTGCTTAAATTATATTGTAATATATTAATGTTATTTTCACCATTAGACTGGTATGCTCCAATACTGGTATGGTCAGATATTGTTGGTGCTCCATTGCGTAGAAGATTGCCAGGCAAATAATTGCCCCACAAACATTTTTAATTTGAAGTGAAAGGTATTATAACACTGTTATTCTTGTTGCTCTCTTTAGGAATCAAAGTTTAAGGAAACAGGTGTTATCACTCCAGAAGAGGTGAGTGTTGAAGATACTGTCAAGAAAATGTTTTGAACTTTAGTCTTTATTCAGTAAAATTAGATTGTTTACTGTGTATTAGCAATATTATAGGGATTTTTACTTCCTGTGTAACTTCCCTTTCACCTTTCCACTTCTCCTATTTCTCTCTGGTTCCTCTTTATTTAGAAATGAGGGTGGGAGAGAGAGTGGAAAAAAATTCCTAAAAGTTCCCTTACTAATGTATATTTGTTTTAAGTTAAACTGTGTAGTAGACTGATAACTGCCATGTCTTGCCTCTGTCTACACCAGACATTGGTTTCATGGCTATTGCTTTTAAATTTCATTTACTGCTTGCATGTTAAGTTTTTGTGTAGTAGTATATACTTTAAATGAATTTCTCACCATTCTTTCACTTTTTCTACTAGCCAAGTAATGTTAAATCTGCTTAATGCTGAAACTAATGTCTATTTTATAGGCTAGTTGTGTTTTATTGAACTTTTAACATGGAGTTATGTTTTGAGGAATCATTTTACTTATCCACCAAATCTGTGTAATAAAAAATGTTATTTTTGCGTGGTTTATTTTGTTATCGTTAAATAAATACTGGTCTAAAAAGACCCTTTTAGGTTCCAACTTTATGAACATAGTTGCATCATATTTATTTGGCTTCATCGCAAATAATCATTTGGCAAAGAGATGAAATGCTTTATTAAAAGCACCACTCATTTGCCATAGAATTTTATTCACTATTTTTTAAAAAACATTTCAAAATGAGCCACATTGTATCATCTGACTGTTGCTTGTAAATTCCAGGGCCTCCAACCAGAGAATTAACTTTTTTGTTTCCAGTTATTAATTTCTCTAGTCCCAAATTCTTGGGAATTCTAAGAACAATGTGCTACATTGATTTTTCTTTTAAATCTACAATTGTCTATTTTTGGTGAAGACACATAATAGTATGGGAAGAATATAGGAGACCTACCTTCTGGATATATATTTCTCTAAAATCTCTTATTCTGATTCAGGCCAATCAGTTAACTTGCTAGGGATAAACCTTATGTTTCCCCATCTATATAATGAGGGATTTTGGCTAAAAAGTCTAAAAAAAAACCCATTCTACCTTAGGAATTGAGAGTTTAATACCTTGAATGTCAAATAAACTAAGTTTTGATGTTATGGATAAGTCTCGTACCAAACAAAGGTATAATTTAGACATGACTTTTGAAACTAAGTAGCTAAAATCAGCAACAGAGATGAAAGTATGCTTTTTTCATACATTTAGACTATCTCCTCTGTGTAAACATGACTAATTGGTAAATAGATAGTTGGAGTTGGAGATTGGAGTCTGTGGTCATTGATAGAATTAAACAAACTGTTTTAAAACAGCTGTTAATCCTAGAATGAATGTTTCTTATACTTAATTGTACCATTAAGTGGTTTGTGAATTTTTTTTTAAAAAAGTAAGGCAAAACAAGTTCAACTTTGTACCAACCACATAATGTTGGATTAGGATAGAGCACAATTACAGGATTGAATGAGATTAAACTGAATTTGGAGGAGAAAAATAAGAAGGCATAATTTACTTTGAATAACTGCTAAATTGGTCTTTTCATTTGTTTTCTCTTACTGTATCTGGGTCTCTGGCTGGCAGCCTCTGGTTATCTTTTTTTTTTTACACCCCACTGAGAGGTGTGGAAGTATTGTGTTTAAAAGAGGGACAGGCATTCTCTAATACATTATTGTCTGACTTAAAAATGTCTGTGTATGCCTTGATTAAAAAGTACTAGTAATGGAAGTAGCTTGAGAAATACAGTTGTTCACCAAAATGGTAATACTGATTCCATCTTATTGGACTACTCACTGTTACATAATTAATCACTAAGGGAAAGCTATATGCAATATTGAGAATTTAGAAATTTGAGTCTTTGTCTTACATTCTATTTCATTTGAGGATATGAAACGTGATAGTGTCCATTGTTAATGAGGGCAGATTTTCACATGTACTAGTTATAGTTTTCTTTACCTACTAGCTTTTTTGTTTGCATGTTTGTTTTTTAAATAGATGCCACCAGAGGTGCCATGGAATAAAATAACAGTTTTGTGACCTAAAGGCAGTATCATTAAAATATGTTTTAAAATTTTTTGTTTTGCTTGCATTTTGCTAAATTAATGCTCTCTAATGTTAGATTTATTTCTGATGATTACAGTTAAATGTAGCAGCTAGTTGCTACAAACCAAAATATAACATGGGGTGAGAATATAATTTTCTTTTGTGTTTTTGTCTTAACCAGTTTATATAATAAAAAGAGTTATTTGAAAAAAAAAAGAGTTATTTGAAATTAAACAGTATAACATGTATAAAGTTTTCCTTGGGAATATACAATCAGATCTCACCTTGGTGACATATTTTCTCAAACAAAATCGCTCTTATAATTCTTAACATAGTTTTACTCTCAAAATAGAACGGTTATTATTATAGATATGCATTTCTCACACCCATCTAGAAAATTGAAGATAATGTATTATTTTGCTGTGTGATAAGGCCATGCATAATATTTTAATCTAGAGCTATTCTGAAGTAGAAAGTGATTGGGAAATCATGTGCACATGTTGCTTGAGTTGGGTCATGCAGTTATGCTTAACAGACTTTTCATTTTCTACTCTCAGAAATAAGCATGATTTCAATAAGGTTATTTCATGTTCATGTATAATGGAATTTCTCAAAAAGACTATTTCTTGGGGCCTCGCTGGTGGCGCAGTGGGTTAAGCAAGGCACTATGAACAAACTGTAGCCACTGCAGCATGAGTTCGATCCTTGCCGCCGGCCAGGGAGGGAACCCACATAGTATAGCAGACCTCTCCTGCCATGCCCACTGCTCCCCTCAACAGTGTGTTTCAGTCAGTCTGCCTGTTCTATCTCTGATGAGTCCTCTTACCTTCCTGGACTCTGGCCTCTTCCCCAGCTCTTGTATGTATAAATAAATAAATCTTGGGGGGGGGGAATTATTTCTTCCTGAGTCTGTTTTTTATTTCTGTAGAAAAACAAAACTTTTTCTATGTTCAGCCTGACCAGAAAAGTAGAAGGTTTTTTAAGAAGATTCAATTTTTTAATTGTCTTGGTGTTTTCCAAGTCAGTTCAAAAGCTGCTAACTTTTCCTCATTGTTTGGACAACATTTCTCACTTTTCTTAATGACTCCTATATTATTATAAAAGCTTTCAAAATTGTCTCTTACATAAAGAGAAAAAGAAGAGGAAGGAAAAGTGTGCATTATGATGTAATAAGCTATTTTTACATCATAAACCTGTTTATTTAATAATTTCAAAGAATTCATTGAACTTTTAACTGTTAGTGAAAATTTCTGTATATTTTGTTTATCCATAAAATGGTGTTTGACATTTTAAATAATGTTTGTTACCTTTATTCATTTCATGATTCCTTATGTTTTTGGCTTTATCTAGTCCAGATATTTAAAAAATATCTCACAATTTTCCTTCCAAAATTATTTTTTATAGATATTAAAATTTTTATGATTTTAATAATAACCAAATATAAATCTTTAGATTCATAGAAAAGTTTTGATGCTATTCTTATTTTAACTGATTATTGGGTATCAAGTATACAGAAGAGAATTACTTTGGTGTTTTTGCTCCCTTGTATTCAGTTATATTCACTTTTTCTTTTTCTTTTTTTTTCATATTCCTTCTAAATTGTGAATAGTTTGTGGCAGCTGGAGATCACTTAGTCCACCACTGCCCAACATGGCAATGGTAAGTAATCTTGAATTAAGAATAAAAAAATAGGTAAATGGCATGACTTCATGAAATTATGGCACTTTGCAAAATAGTTTTGTTCATAGAAATGAATGTCTAGTTTAATGCCTTTCTAGGAGATTTTTTTCTTTAGCAGTGCTACTGTTACACTCAAAGTAAAATAAAGAAAAAAACTGAGCATTATGCTTACTTTGTTTTACTCTTTTAGCACAAAAAATGGACATTTTTGAGATAAGTATCTTTGCTTCCTTTACTAATTTCTTTATATTGTCTAGCTCTGCTCTTGAGATTGATCTTTAAAAAACAATGTTCAAGAGTTTAATACATTTGATCAGCTCATTTTTTTCAAGTTAAAAATTTTAGTGAACATTTTTATGGCATAAATGCAGACATTTTGCAGAGTCTTCTGTTCTTTGAGAGCTATTAAGGTTCACAAATATGCTTCCTTTTTAGGAATTAGCTCAAAATTTAAGAGATTCATAATGCTGATGAAACTTTTAATGTGAAATCTGCCTGGAACAATTTTATAAAATTCTTATTTCTTTCATGAACTTTAAATTATAAAATTTTGGCATCTTAGCAGTTCCCCTGACATGTATTTTAAGTATTCTTAACAATAACAAAATATTTTAAAACAAGTTTACTGTTACTATTTTCAAGTGCTATTATGGTAAGACAATAACTGAACAATTGATTACAATACTGGGAGAACTATGTTAATTAGGCTCATATTGTTTGGAATTATCATCTTGTTTGGATGTAAATGATTCAATTTGTTATATCCTTTGTATACCCCTCAATGATACTTTTCAGTTACAGTTGTGAGATAAATTTTTCACTTGGGAACAGGAGGTTCTAATTGATAATGTTTTCTTTAATCTCTTTAAAGAGCCTCAATAAGTAAACTGCTTTAAAACAGAGTTAGAACTATATCTTCTATTGCCTATTTTACTTTCCTTAAGTTTTTAACACATATCCAAAATAATTGTTACTGCTTTTTATCAATATCTCTTTATCTTTTATAGCATTGTTTTCTATGTACTAAAACAAAAATGTCAGATTCATTTATTTTAATGTACTGGTTTTTCTTAAATCTGTTTTATGTTTAAAATTGAGTCAATATCATAGAAGTCTTCTGATTTAAAGGGTGATTAACCTGTTTTTCCTAAATTGTTAAAACTTTAACAAGATTCTGTTATAATTTATATATATTTCAAGTCAAATAGGTGTATAAAACTTTAAATAGTAGTGATTTTTCAGAAAGAACTAATTTAGAATTTTCTTCAATGGCTGATTTGTAGCATTGTTTTAGAGGCTTTTATTTATGTACAGGGTCTTCTTTCAGCAGGTAGTCATTTATAGTTACACTTTATCAGTTGTGATGATTGAAATGTCATGTTCATGTCATAATTTTTTATAGCTTAGAATTCAGCAATACCTTGTGCCATTGTCCACATTTCTGTCTCAACAGATGAGGCCAAAGTATCAACTCCTGTTAGGTCAGATTATCTCTTTTTCATGTCTACAGGAGTATCTTCTTTTGAAACTTCAGTCATTGCCATGACATTGTTGAATTTGATTCTTGGGGAAGGTCTAAAGAAGCATAAATAACTAGCAAATGATAGTAACTCATTTCCTGGGTTTATTTATTTTGTGCTCAAATCTATCATGTGGATTTTTGACTAAAGCTTGAGAAGGCAACAGATTTCCAAATTTATGCATATATGTGACAGACACACATGCTTCCCTAGCTTCAGCCAATTCTAGGTGATCTACAGAAGAATCTTTGAATAAATAGTTAATGAGATATTCTAGAGTGCTCTGAAATGTAAGAAATACTACAGCTGATTCTGACTTGGAATAGTATTTAAGAGCAGGGACTTGATTTGATCCTAGTTCTTCCACCTTCTGGTTTTGACAGTGGACAGTCTGATCTCTTTAAGTTTTCATTTACCTATAAAATGGGGATATTGGATTCTGAGGATTAAATGAAAATAATATATGTTAATGTAATAAGCACTCAGTACCAGGTTGTTTTGTTTTTGTTTTTTTGCTTTCAGTAATTCTCAACATTATCATCTGGTGATTCAAATCATCTTTTATTTTTATCTCTTAATAGTGGTAGCAACAGAGATCTTGTCAACCACTTACATTATTATGTAATGTTTTGAAGCTATTTTTCTGCCTCTTCTTGATCCCAAAAATCTGAATGAGATTATTCTTACTAAAGAACAACATTTTCTTTTTTTTAGATATAAGCATTATAGTTGCTTAATAGTTCTATATTATTCTGCCTTTTTTGTCTAATATCTAATCCTAATTCCCTTAGTTCTGTTTGTAGCTCTAGTGCATTTCACCTAATATTATTGCGCTCTTCCATGCTTTGATATACATCTTAATAGCATCCTTCTCAAATGAATCCTAAAACAGTTTTCCCAGGGCTGTGGATAATGTAGTTTTGAAATTTACATGTGATGTCATTTCTGTCTTTGCCTTTTAAAATATTATTTGTGTTTTGGTGCTTTTCACTCAAAGGGCTACAGGGGAAGAATTGAAAGTAAAGGCATACCTACCAACAGACAAACAGTTTTTGGTCACTAAAAATGGTAAGAATTATGTTGTGTATATTTGTAAATTTTGCACAGTTATGTTTGGGAAAAAAAACACACAAAACCTTAGTACTTAATTTATGTGGAAAGCTGTGTATAGCTTTTCTCAGACATATTTGCATACTTAATTAAGACTGAATTTTCTGTTGCTAGAGTATTTTTTTTCCTTATTTGATTTTAACTCTTTTATTTTCTTTAATCCCAAAAGTTCTAGTTTTAAATTATGGAAGAAAACTGTCTTAGGTAGAGTTTGACTTTTGATGAGATATTTTAAAGTTGAGTGTATAATTATAATCTTTTAGCTGTTTGATTTTAATCATCTTTAAATATAAATTTGTCATGGAAAATAAATGGTTTTACTACTACTTTTGAAATATAAAAGTTCAAACCTAAAGGCTTTATTAGCCATAGTGTAAGTGAAAGATTGTTTATAGATGCAAAACATGTTTCAAAACGGATAATCTTACTTAGGAAGTTAATTTGAAAACAACATCAAAGGTTGCTTTAGGTCTATTTTATTGTATAAAAATACATTGATTTTTATTGTAATTTACCCATTATAGGAAAGAAACTGTACCAAGCATCAATTTTTTCCTTCCGATAGCATATTTTTTCATTGGTATTTATATTCTGCTGCTTGTAGGAAAATCAGGAGATTAATGAATTTGTTGATACTACATGATAATGTTTTTGCCTTATTTGTTCAATTTTAGACTTCACATGAAGAATAATATTGGTAATGGGCACATTTACTATATGAAAAACTTGGTACCAATGTTACATAAAAGAGCATTTTAGTGAATTACATACTTGTTTATTCATTGTGAATAATGCCACTTAAATATGAATTAATTCATATTGCAAGTTACTTTAGCAATCAAACTAAAGGTCAGCTCTACCTTCATTGAAAATGACATGTAGTATCTCCATATTCTGAAAGTAAAGCCATTAAACCTATATTAATCTGAAGTTGAAATTATCTCTGGTTTCAACCTGCTGTTCTCTACCAGTCATCAGAGTAAAGAATACTTTAAAATAAAATAGCCCCAGTAAAGCCTTTATATTTATCTTCTGAAAAGTTATTTAGGGAAAGATAAATGTAATCAAATATATGTTTATAGGCTGGATGAAGCTCTTTAATCAGTTTCATTAGAAGTAAGATGGTAATATTCACTTAGTATTTAGTAGTGGAAATACTATATTTTATGAAATAAATGGTCTTTTAAATTGATTTATAGGAAGCAGATTATGTGCTACTATGTTTGTCTTTTTTTTTAATAGTACCATGCTATAAGCGGTGCAAACAAATGGAATATTCAGATGAATTGGAAGCTATCATTGAAGAAGATGATGGAGACGGGGGATGGGTAGATACTTACCATAACACAGGTAAGAGGAAAATAGTTTTTTTTAACTCTATTTAAAGTTTTTTAGCATTTAACTCTATTTAAAGTTTTAACTTTTACACTCTTTTATGATAACCTTATTAAAAAGAAAAAAAAATATATAAAGAGAAAGCACAAGTTTGTCCCAATAGACGTTTAGTTGAAAAGCAGGAGACAAATTGGAAAAGAAGAAAAAACTTCCTTGGAGTTAAAGTACTGGTAATTCAGTAGCAATTTTAAAATATCCATATATTTTTTTAATGTCTTAAAAAATAAAAGAAAGTCAATAAGAAATACTAAATGTGAACAACACTTTGTTTTAGAATCCCTTATTTTTCATATTTCATGGCTGGAAAATGAATAGAAGGATAGAACCATACCATCCTCATATTTATTTTACTTAGCTGGCATTTAAAACCCTTTAATACTTATTTGCTGAATGACTACTAAATGGATTGTAAGGACTTTAGGTTCTACAAGTAGAGATTCATTTCTAGCGTAGTATCTATAGAAGTTACAAATTTTTGTTAAAAAGAACTGACTAAGCCTTTCATAAGTGTATGTTTGTATGAAATGTTTGGAGTTCTGAATAAGATTTTTATTCCAAGTCCTGAAAGTTTATTTGCTACTATGTTTTTTTTTTTTTTATGCATGTGAGAGCTGGGGTTAGGCCAGACATGAGAGGATTCATCAGAGACAGAGTGGGGAGAACAGACAGATACACTGAAATACACTGTTGAGGGGAACAACAGGCAAGACAGGAGAGATCTGCTGCATCATGTGGGTCACCTCCCTGGCCAGGCATCAGACTCGTGCTGTGGATAGCTTCATAGTGGTGTGACTCAACCCCTTGTGCCACAAGGGAGGCCCCTATTTGCCACTGTGCTTATGTAACTGTGTAAATTAGTATTACTGTGTGTTATTACAGCTTACTCCCATTTTTTTAGTGTTAATGAAAAAAGTATGTTCTGAGTTTAAATCGAGGATACTTACAGACAAGTTTTTCTTAAATCCTAGAGAATAGCAAATATATCAAAATTAGTAGAGCAGGGTTTCTAAACCTTAGTGCTACTAATATTTTGGACTAAATTATTCTTTGTGATAGCATTCAGTGCATTTGTACATTGAAAAATGATTAGCAGGGACCTCCCTGGTGGCGCAGCAGGTTGAGCACTGCACTGTGAAGCATCTGTGACACGGCAGCGCAAGTTCGATCTCTAGCCAGAGACGTGACCCACTTGGCACAGCAGACCTCTCCTGCCTCTCCTGCTGCTCCCCTCAGCAGTGTGTTTCATTAGATTTGCCTGTTCTCCCCATTCTGACTCTGGTGAATCCTCTCACCTCCTGCACCTCTGGCCTGTACCCCAGCTCTTGCTTGCATAAATAAATCTTAAAAAAAAAAAAATCTTTAAAAAAAAAATTGGCAGTATCTCCCAGTTCTAGCCACTGGTAGCATTCTCCTAGTTATGACAACCAAAAATACTTGCCAACATTGCCAAATATTCCATGAGGGAAAGAATTACTGCCTTCAGTTGAAACCCACTGTAATAATATGCAGAAGGCTGAGTAATCTCCACAGGGAAAGTGCCTAATTAGATCAGTTTCTTCTATTTCCTTAAGTAACATATATACTCTTAGAACTTGAGCTTCTTGATTTGAGTCTCTTGTTTCTTAATGAGTTCAGTGTTAAGTCAAAACCCACAGAAAATAGCAAATTGAGCGACTTTTTAAAATTCAGAAATATTCCATGAATTATTTCTTCTATTGAGCAGTGCTGTTAGACCTTTTTTCTTTTCCTGATCATTCCGAAACTTTAAACAATTCTGTTTAGTTTTCCCATAACTAGAAGATGCAGACAGCAAACCTGTAGGCAATTTTCTGTTGACCGACTAAAGCCATAGATCATAGTTTTGTGTTCTGTGCCAAGTTTTTTGTTAAAACCCAAAATCTAGGTGTGTATTTACAGAGGTCTTCAGCACAGAGATAAGTAGTATCACTATGATTAGATTGACAAAAATCTATTAGAAAAATCCAACCACTAAAATAGTTGCCCCTCCCCTCACCGATAGGGAGACATCACTTTCATATGTGGAAACATAGCATTATATTGTGGTTAATTTGATATACATAATAAATTTAATATGTATGAGAGATACCTTTAAGATTTAAAGTATGTCCTGATTTCATTAAAGCAGTTCTTCAAACTGACTTACAGGGCCAGGTGCCTGGTTCTTTATTCAACTCATTTTCCTTTGCTTCATCCTTCTTTCCTTTTGCATTTCTTTTTTTCTTTTAACCCTTCTATTAGTTATGGTTCTCTAGAAAAACCAAATCAATAGAATGTGTATGTCTACACCTAAATAGATGTGTAGGTATAGGTAAGAGATGGGTTTAACTTAAAGAATTGATGTGTGAGTATGGAAGCTAGCAAGTCTGAAATATATAGGGTGGTCTGGCCAACAGGTTGAAGATCTAGGGAAGGACTGATTCATTAGTTCAAGTTTGAAGGCAGCCCAGAGAAAGAATTCCTTTCTCTTTAGGGGCTACCTCACCTCAGTCTCATTCTCTTTTAAGTTCTTCAGCTGCTTAGATGAGGCTCATCTACATGTAGGGTAGTCTAATTTAGTCAGCTACTGATTTAAATTTTAATACAGCAACATCTACACTGGTAGTTGATCAAACATCTTGATGCTAAGTTGACATAGAATTAACCATCACAACCCTTGGGACTAAGTCATTTGAGCTTTCTTTTTCTTTTATCAGTGTCATGCTTTTAGAGGAATATGGTTTAAAGCAATAGTACTGCATAATTGTAAACAGACTGATCACATCTGTTTTCTTTGTTTCTGTGTACTAGATTCAGTGAATTTTTTTTGTAATACAAGTTTAATGTAGTTATTAGGATTTTGTTGTTATGAAATAATCATACCTACAATATAATAATTTCTAGAAAAACTAAACTGACTCTTTATGCGAGAGCTGTGATATGTTTTCCATTTTCAAAAGTGAGTCTTCTTTGATTTGGTCAATTTGAACAGATGAGTCAGTTTCAGATTAACAAAGAAGCAAAGCAAATTTTGTACTTAGTAATTATTTTAAGTATTTTTCAACGTTGAGCTATATTTTGAATTAAAAATATTATTTAGCTAACTTGTGGTGCTGCCATCTCCTTAATATCATTTTCATGAAGAAAAATAGATTCTAAGGTAGTTGCATAATGAGGTACAGAGGACAAAACATTAAGCTAGATGTCAGCACATGTAGTTTTTGAATCCCATTTTCTTCATTGTGGGGCTCAAGCAAGTTATTTTATGTTCTATAAGATAAATTATTACCTAAATATTATAAGATAATATTTATGAGGATTAAGTAAGATGTGGAAACTGTGAAATCAAAAGTCCTAATATAAGTGTAGTATGATATTAATACCTCTGGATGTCCTGGATTTCTGAAACAAACAGCATATTAATATAATCAATACCTTGTTGAGAACATTTGATGCAGGTTTAAATAAAATGTAAATATGCATTTTATAGTTTGTTAATCTGTTCATTTTCTAAGACTCATAGAAGGAAAGTGAGCAATATTCATTAGGAATGATAGAGTAGGATACTTTATGATAATATAATAACTTGATATGTTTTTGGTTTAATTTTTATTTTGAATGGTATCTTTGGAATTGTTCATTACTGTTAAGAGTTCATTCGAAAAAATGCTGCTAACATTGATTCCTCATTTCATAGAATTTAGGTACTTTAAGTGTTTTGTATTGCTTAAATCAGGTAAATGGATGTTCACAACATTTATTTTCTGCTACATTTTAAACAGGTGTTGCAGGAATAACTGAAGCAGTTAAGGAGATTACATTGGAAAGCAAGGTAATGGCTAATTCATTTCTAAATTCAGTGACCTAATCTATATTTATATGTGTATTATGTATAATATTTATATATGTTTTATATATATAATAATGTATATTTTGAGATTATATTTATTTAAACTCTTGATTACTATCAAGTTTTTTTAAATTTCAGGGTTTTTTTTTTTTCTGTCATTTTATATATATGTTCCAAATGTTCTGTAAGTAGAGGTGTTTGAAAGTTTATATACTTGCTAATTACTAAATGCTAATAGTATATTTGTTTAAATTTTGACATTCCCTTAAGCAATTTACTCATTCCTTCTTTATTTTTCTTAATTTACTACTAATTTGAGTAGATTTTTCTTCGTGAAAACTTAAAGATAAAATTTAGTTTGACATTCAAAATCATGGCATTTTAAATGAGTAGAAACAGATTTTTTTTTTTTTAAAGATTTTATTTATTTATGCATACAAGCACTGGGGTACAGGCCAGAGGTGTGGGGGGGGTGAGAGGATTCACCACAGAGAGCGGGAGCAGAACAGGCAGATCAATGGAAGTACACTGCTGAGGGGAGCAGCGGGCACAGCAGGAGAGGTCTGCCACACCATGTGGGTCACTCCCCTGGCCGGCAGCAGGGATCGAACTCGTGCCGCAGTGGCTGCGATTTGCCTCGTAGTGCGTTGCTTAACCCACTGCGCCACCAGGGGGAGGCCCCAGTAGAAACAGATTTTTATTGTATGATTTATTTAAGTGGGAGGATTAAAACATGAAATTAGAATTTTTCTACATGAAAGTTTTCAGTTAGCTAAGGCTATATTCTTTATTTCAAAAAATGATTATAATATTACAGTTTTGGGTTTTTTTTTGCTTTTGTTTTTTGTTTTTTTCAGATTTTTATATCGTTGCTTGATATGTATAAAAGTAGGACAAAAAGTCTTAATCTTTATCTTAACTCTTGTGTACAGTCAAATCTCTGAAAGGAATAGTTGGGTAGAAAATCTCATCCCTTTTATCTTTATGAAACATTGTTTATAACAATTACTAATTTAATATTCCTTGTCATTTGAATATTTTGGGGTTTTTAATTAGGACTTAACAGAAAGTGTTTAAAAATCAAAACTTTTTTTTAAATATATAATTTTATTTTTTTTTAAATATATAATTTAATCTCATTGGCCTGAAAATATCTTTGTGAAATTCTACTTTTTGGGGAGTTTCAGTGACTAAGGAGAATTCGCACAAATGACTTTGCTGCTTTATATCTTTTTTGCTCCAACATTGTGTATATACTAAAGACTTTGAGAAAAATAAATGGCAGAGTAGTATGGGTAGCATATTTAGGATAAGTTTATGATAATTCTTTAAGGAATTTTTTAAATATGTGATAATGTACTTGGTATTCTTCCCATCAGTCTTAGGTTCTAAAGTTTGAATATTGTTGGCTTTCCATATTCATGGATTTAAGTTATCTCAGATTGAAAATATGGTCTGTTCAGTTAGACCTCCATTGGTTGTGTTTGTTTTTCCCTTGTCATTCTCTAAGCAATACAACGAAACATATATATATATAATATTTACATTATATTAGGTATTATGAGTAATCTAGATAGGATTTAATGTATATTGGACAATGTGTGTAATTTTTGTACAAATACTATGCTTTTCACGTAAGAGACTTGACCATTTGGTGATGTTTAATATGGAAGGAGGGGTAGGTGGGTTCTAGAACAAGTTCTTCTTAGATGTTGAGGGACAACATACTTAGAATAATTTACAACTAGAATCTATCTTTACTGTATTTTTTACTTAATATAGAATTCACATCACATTATTTTTTATAATTAGTGCTTTGAATACTTGCATCCAGACCCAGAATTTAATCTTTATTGTCAGTTTCTTTTGTATCAATTATGAACCTCATTAACATAATTAAGATTTTTACCCAGTGACCAGTTTGTCAAATATTCACTCATTTAATTAAATATTCACTCATATAATTGCCTCATATAATTCACTCATATAATTCACTTATTTAATTAAATATTCACTCATATAATTGCCAGGGTACTGACTGTCTTTTTCCATGGTTTTACGTCTTGGACATAACAATGACAAACATGTTTTAAATTTCTAGAGGTAAATAAGGTCATGCCCAAGTGAAATTGTAAATTTATTGAAACTAGATAAGCACTTTTTTGACTTAACTACACTGACTTCAGGTTTTTTTAAATAATAATTTTGTGAAAAAATGATATTTGCATATTATACTAGTCTTTTGTTAGCATTATTCTCATTCTTTCATATAGTTAAAAAAAAAACTGAAATCTCTTAGCACATCACTTTATTGATAGCCTTGCAGGTTTGTCATGTCCACTAAAATAAGAGTTTTTCTTGAGGTTAAGAATGGTCATATTCTTAGTATGCTTAGCACTCTGCTGGTACATGGGTATTCAGTATTTGAATTTTGAACATATTTAAGTAACTTTAAATGTAATTAATTTCAAAGGACAATATAAAACTCCAAGATTGTTCTACATTATGTGAGGAGGAGGAAGAGGAAGAGGAAGGAGAAGCTGCAGATATGGAAGGTACTTCAATTCTAAATTTGCTTTAAACACACTTGAATATTGACTACTGTAATTCATGTGGATTAAGAATTCTACTCCATTGAGTTCTAGTTTTTAACATTTAATAGCCCACAGAGGATTTTGTTTAGTTTGGATTTAAATTTAATCAATGCAGGCCTTATCTTGATATTGAAACTCATTCACTTTACCTAGAAGATAGCCTTGACACTTACTGGGATTAATATTAGTCTTAAATCTTTAATGTTGGAGATAGCTGTAAGATATAGATTCTTAAGATATAGAGTCTCAAAGCAGAACAAAATTTTGTTTATGTCTTGAGAATTTTAGTGAGAGTATTGATATTCCTTCTTTCTATGGTAAATTTATATTTTTTGAAGAAATCTCAATGAGTTGAAACTAAAATGTTCACAGCAACCTCATATACCATCTCTGTGCTTAAGACTTCCATATTTAAATCCCCAATCCAGAACTTTGTATCTACTTAATTAGTTTCATTTCCTCCTGGACATCTTGTAAGATGTTAGAATCATCCCCTTGAACAAATACTTTCTGGATTGTTAGAACAGTATTCTAAACTGGGGTAGTGGCTATGAAGAACCCTTTTAGTAAAACTGTTTTTAGAGTATGCACTGTGAGATTGCCTTGAGTACCTGACAACATTTTAGTATGTTTGATAACATTTCCTTTAGATAAAGTTAAAGGAAAAATTCTCTTGGAATTAAAGAAAGAAAAAAATAACAGGTAATTTTTAATCATTATTTGACAAAAGACAAGCCATAAAATATGTATCAGATACCGGTTTTGGTGCTAAAGATAAAGCAGTAGCCATGATCTCATGCAACTTTTATTAGAGTTGTTAAATAGAACACAGTAGATAAGCAAAATATTTACTGTACTGAATGGTTATAAGTAGTAGGGAGAAAAAAGGAGGGAAGATAGAGGGAATCTTGGGGCAGGGTTAATGTTGTCACTTTAAAATGGGTTAATCAAGAAAACCTCCATGTTTTGTAGGGCCTAGAAGGAAGACCCAAACTATTTGAATATCTTTGAATGCATAGAGTCTGAGGTTGCAAGGAGGTTCTTGTGTCCAGAGAGGAATGAGGGGAAAGTAGTAAGATATGGAGAGAAAATAGTAAGGTTGTCAGAGAGATAACCCGGGGAGCAGATCATGTAGGGTCCTGACCTTAACTCAGAGACAAGTGCCATTGGTGTTTCTAGGTAGAGGAGTGACATAGAATGAGATTTAAATTATTTTAACTGTGTCTGCATTGTTGAGAAAAGTTGAAAAGTAATGAGAAACAATAGCTTTCTGAATATACCTTGAGGCTAGTGCCAAAAGGATTTGCTGCAAGTTTGGATATGGCAGAATAGTCAAGTGTGATTCCAAGATTTTGATCTGGAAAAGTGCTGTTATGGGATAGTTATAGGACTGAGTGGGAGAGTCGGGAGCTTTGTTTTGGATTTTTTTTTTTTTTAAGATTTATTTATTTATGCATACAAGCACTGGGGTACAGGCCAGAGGTGTAGGGGGGTGAGAGGATCACCACAGAGAGCAGGGAG